>JAUKNK010000099.1:5860000-5987500 GCA_030765055.1 Mantis religiosa | reverse complement strand
ATTTCCTGTATACTGCAACATCATCTGGTTTCTTTTTTCAACATGAATATCATCATCTTCTTCCTCTTTATCATCTGGCAATAACGTATGTAATAACAATTCCACCGATTCTTTCCCGCTTTCTGTCATCTCTCCATTACCCTTATCTAATGTGGTTAAGATTTCTGGCTTCTTAATTTTATCCATAATAATTTTATACGGTTGTCCCCAGACATCTTGTTTTAAATTATTTTCAACGAACTGTTCCCAATGTTGTTTTCTGGTGTCTTCTAATAATTGTTTATACTTTTGTTTGGCCTCCCTATAATTCTTTAAGTTCTCTTCTCTTTCCGTATGTATGTTTGATTTTTGATATATTCTTCTTAATTTCCTTGCCAACGATCTCAGCTTCTGCAATTTATCTGTCTATTTTATTTTATCCTTATTATTAGAAATTGTTATCTTTGGAACGGATTTTGATACTGCTACTTTTATTGCTTGTGTTAAATTTATTGCATCCAAATCCACTGATATTCCCGTATACTGTAAATTTAAATCCTTAAATACTTGCTTCATCTTATCCCAATTTGCTCTTTTATAATTATAACGTAATTCTATTTCATGTTCTTCTTGAATTACTTCCCCATTCAATATATAATCAAAATAAATCAAATTATGATCACTTGTGGTCTGACCCTGTGTGACCCACCAATTTCTAATCTTCTTCTCCGCTGTTGCTGACGCTAAAGTAATATCTATATTTTCTTCAGCACCTGCTCTATTTTGAAAAGTTGGTGGATTACCATCTTTATTTATTACATATAAATTTAATTCCGAGGTATGTTCTTCCAGTTTCAGTCTCTTTCATCTGGTCTTTTACTGAACCACCAAGTTGATTTTGCATTACAATCACATACATGCATGATTTCTTTATTTCTGAATTTATTATGAATATTTTGTAATTTATATAGAAAGGGTTCATTATCCAAACTATACTGAAAATAATAATTTGCCAATATAAAACTTCCATACTTTGTTATAACTTCAATTCTTATCCAGAAATTGCGCTATGTTTACTATTTGCAAATCTTGCTTGAAAATTACTATTGCTGCCATTGCCTTTTTCTGAGGTAAGATTTGTCGGGATCTTAACGGCATATATGGAATTTTGGAATTTAGCACATACGGTTGTTGAATACAGATAATATCTAATTTTAATTCTTCTGCAATTTTTCTTATTTCCGCCATAACCAATTTACTACTTTGCCCATTTATCTGTGCAATTCTTAAGCTTTCCTCCATGAGTTACTTCCTAAATTTAATCCACCAAATACATCTCTTCTTACTTTTGCGAAAGCTAAGCACAGTGGCTAAATCTCTAGGGGTAACAATGGGAATATGGAGCTCCTCGTGACACGTAGATGAGGATTCCCGGATGTGCTCGGCCACCTGCACCACAAAGTCAACATCATCGTCAATGGGCTCTGCTCTAGGTTGGATTTGGGTCTCAAAATATTCTGCCAGTGCATCTACTTTTTCTTGCAACTCGAAGAAGAGTAGTCCTCGAGAGCTTTGCAGGAAGTGCTGGCGTAAAATTTTGACTTTCCGTAGCCTACGGACTATTCGCAACGGTATTTTATCTTGGAGAGCACCGTGCTTTGCGTGTTTTCTCAGTCCTCTTGGCGTGCTCTTAGGAGGCGTCTTACCAGGGATTTGAACCTCCGGTGTATTTCGCCTATCCCGGGGTGGCAATACCTCTGCCATAGATTTCCAACAGCATTTGTCGCTCTTATTAGCTTTCAAACGGGACCTGGGATAACTGTTGGGTGTTTGCATCGATGGGAATGCGGTGTGTATAAGCACGTTCTGCATTAACGATGAATTGCCTCGGTAACGTAGATGGTAGCATGTCTGCCTCACGTGCAAGAGTTCCCGAGTTCGAATCTCGGTCGGGGTGAGTTATCTGGATAAGGCTTTTTCCAGTGTTTTCCCCTATCCTGAATGACGAATGTCGGGTAACTAAGCTCTACGGACCCTGGGCCCATTTCAGCATCATTTCAGCCATTCCATCCTTCGCCCACTGTGACTTAACGTTGGAGGACCTAAATCACAAAAAACGATGAATGTAGAGTGCTGCTTGGTCGCCGCATCGAATGACACAGCGGAGTCAATTTGACCGCGAGCGTCCATGGAGTTTTGGATTGCTAGGGCAGCAAAATGCTAGTCTACTTCATTCACCCAGTCTGCCGTTGCCATGGGAGCGAAGGTAACGTCTGTGTCTATCACAACTGGATTGTGGTCTGAAACCAGAACTTTTACCACCGTCATATCCAGATGAAATGGCATGTTTTTGGTGGTAATGAAATCTATGACGTCCGCACTGCCACCAGGACGTGGCGCTGTTGATGTAGTGGAGGCCCCTTCCCCTTTTATTCTCAGTACGGCTGTTTCAGTTCAGGTGTTTGGCATGGAACGCTCCCGGTGTGCCCACTGTGTAGTCTAGGTTCAGGAGTGCCCTGTTGTCTACCTCATAGGGTGGGTGGTTTGACGGGTCGTATACTGCTACCATTCCCAAGTCAAAAAAAACAAGGAAAGCCTTACGGCGATCGCCTCTTGGTGCGGCGGTGTAGAAATGGCTATAGGAGAATAGGTGATGTTGCTTTTTATGAATACAGCTGCACCTCCGCTCTGCCGACCGGCAATATTCGACCGATGGACGGCGAAACATTGATAGGTCAAATTTGTACACCAGCGTGCATGTGCCCTGAGAGAACGTTGAAATGAAATGTGCAGTGTTAGACGCCCGCTTTTACTACTTACGGCACCGCAGGCGACGACACTGATGATATATAAGAGGAAGATGAAGTACCGGTAGAATAAAATGGCGTGGGAAACCGGAGATCCCGGAGAAAACACACCCTAGCGCCGTTTTGTCCACGACAAATCTCACTTTGCCGTCGCCTGGGATCGACCTCGAGCCGCCTTGGTAACAGCCAAGTGGTCTAACCATTGAGCCACGGTGCGTCCTCAGAGAAGGTTGACCTCTCCTCACTGCCATTTAAAGTTTGTCATGGAATAGGTCGTCCAGTCTACTGCATGATACTGTGCTGCTAAGTGTTAGGGGTGCGAGGATCTGCATTCCTGCCATGATTCGTGCAATGTCTTAAAATGAGTAGGGGGTGCTGAATCGGTTCGGCAAACCAGAGAGAAGGTTTTCAAGCTCCGCCAAGACCTAAATGGAAATGACGGCCTCACAGGCTACTGTGGCTGGTTTTGCTCATGTGTCAGTGGGTACGGCTGCTCCCTCATTGGCAAATACAGCCGCTGCTACTGCTGCTGGCGGTGGGGGAGTGCAGTGGTGGTAGATCCACTCTGACTCCCCGAGAATCCGGGGGCTGACTTTCCGGCTGTTGCTTCTGCAGCTGCCGACGATGTTTCCCGTTGATTTGCGGTGGCCGTCTGTTATTTTGGAAGCCACTGTGCTTTAGCTGCCTATACCGCTGAGGGTTCTGTGGCAGTAGCTTTGGAGCTTTCCCCTGGTTTGTTGTCGGGGTCAGAGTTTCTTCCTCCTCTTGCAGCACTGTTTGATGCTTGCGCAGCGCCTAGGAAAAGCTGGCCGCTGGCCAGAATTTTGCGAGCTCCCTTATGGGGGTTCTAAACTGCTCTTTCCTGCTGTCTCTCTGGTTAACTGACATGGATGCCGCAGTGGGCTTCCTGGCCTTTGGCGAACTTATTCCCTACTCTGGCGTTAGGACAGTCTTTACTGTGGTGAATTCCTGCAAAACGTATGCGAGCCGTCCTGCGCTCGCCGACATAGCTCTAGTGGTAGAAGCCCAGACATTTGAAGCACTGGGCTGGAACCTCACGGCCATGATACGGCTCAACACGAATTCTCGTGTTATAGGAGTGTGACATCTCGTGCTGTTTGGGGACACCCTTCCCCTGCTTCTGCTCTATTCCAAGGAATAGTGGCCAAGGGGCTTTTATTGGCTTCTTGCTTTTCTCACGTATGAGTGATCAGTTTGACCACGGTGCGCCGATAGGGTTGGCCGCATATATAGTCAAGGAATGTTTGATATTATTTAATTATACATAAATTGCAAAATTATAGAACTGAACTATAAAACGAGATCCCTTATGAACGCTAAAAACTGGCCATTATTTTGTAATTGATAAATTTCTGTGTAATATCTTTCCTCCTACGTTAAAGTATATCGGAGGATGAATGAAATGTATGCGATGACGCTCAAAATGGCTTCGGGATCCATGGAGCTTAGAAATACCTGACATTCCTCTATCAGGTCAAGGGAAATCCCCGGGACAAGCCTTATCGAGGTAACTGACCCAAATCGAGATTCAAACTCGGGACCTCCTGAACGTGAGGCAGACTCGCTACCAAGGCGCGCTTTTGTTATGGATGAAGATTATAGCAGCATGGAAGATGGTGGAGTTAGAGTATTCAGCTCCTACTGCACCATTACCCATAGCAAAATGGCGGCTGTTTGCGGCTGATTGATGGTCGGCGCGTTGTATGACATACGTGTACCTATCCTAGACGGACTTAGCCACTTAATGGCTGGATACTGGTGTTTTGTAGGGTGGCGGGTTTAGTTTAGGCAGACGAAAGAAAGGAGATAGTGGTAACTTCCTCAACGATTGCCGACTCGGGTGCAACGCATGTGTGCAGCGCTGGTGTGAAAATATTTAGGAAGAGTTTAATTTAGAATAATTGCCAGTATAATTCACAGATAGATAAAATTTTGAAGTTGTTACCGGTTTGCTCGGGTTTTCGCCTGGAGAATAGGAGAGCTCTTCTTCCGGTTAATTGCCATTCGCCATTTTTCGCCTCATTCATCAATAGTCCGGAGCTGCGTTTGTATTTTGGAATTTGTCTATAAATGTATTTTTTATCTTGAAAAGTGGAGCGCGATGCGCAGAAGTATCTGGACGAGTCCACCTAAGAACTGTTGCAACTGGTGGGGAGGGCAGGTCAGTTGCGTACCAGTTACGAGCAACTAAACAAGTGCAGTGCTTCTCGGTAATACTACAGCTTGTTTCAATATGTGCTTGTCTCCTGGTTCCAAGAGAGCACTTGTAAATGACGCCTCCTAGCAGAACATTAGGAAATAAAGTGCCACATTCAAAACACGAGAAGTAACAACCAATATCCATAAATTTATAAAAAAGGAACAATGGTGTGCGTTCGCTATAAAAATCTTCGGAAGAGTATCTGAAGTAACAGTTGTGTCTAAAAGCAGTTTAGGAGAGTTATTAAGGAAAGAAAAACCATTGGTGCAAGTGCAACAACGTCCTTCTCTATGCCCAGTAAACAAATATTAAGATCATGCACAAAATCAAATTTGGATGTTTTAATTCAGAAGTAGTTAGGCGAACAATGAATAATTTTTAAAACACAGTATAACAAAGACCAACTTTTAAGAAAGTGATTATGAAGCTTAAAAATTCTACTGACTTCCAATGCAGTGTCTGAACACCAAGAACAGTTCTTTTGAAGCTAGGTTTATTTGAAAAAAAAAAACACTAGGCTTGACAGACAAATTTTAATTGAACATTGCACCATACGTGCAAAAAGGCTTAATAAGTATTTACGAAATATTCCGATATATCGAAGTGAAGTTTATATAGTTTATATGGATGAAACTTATACAAATACAGCACATACTGGACCATATGTCTGGAGTGAAATACGTTACAGGGACTCTGCAGCGATACTGAAAGACCGACAGTCGATTATCATGCATGCTGAAGGAGGACAGGGTGTTGTTCCAAATGCCTATGTACTAAAGATCCAAGAAAGGCGTGGAGATTACTACCTTAGTAAGGATTACAACTTATTTTATAAGAGCTGCAAAACTGGCTACCAGAATGAAATTTGTTTTAGACACCATATGCACCTCCCTCCCCTCTCGTAATCTTACGCGTGTGGCACAGTTGCTACTCATCCCCACCGCGCAGGATTCCTGTCAAGATAAAATAATACATCTGTACCTCCATGTAACCATTCCAAAGGCTTCATGGAGGTATCAAACGGGAAAGCACCGGTATACAGAATAGATAGCCCTAAGACATTTATTCTGTACGCGTTAAAGCTGCAGCAGTTTGCATCATGTGGCCATGTCCAATATCTCGCATGCATAAATCATTATAGGAAGAATCAAAGCCTGGAAAAAAACGTAACTTTAGGGGTGTTGGCATCCCTGACCACATCATAAGATATAACGTGTCCGAAGCCCTGCATGCCCGCTGTGTGAAATCCGGGATGTACCCCAGAAAATTAGGCCTTTGTCCAGCTTTACCCCCAAGTAAGTGAGAGAATATATCACTATCCTTACCCATAGCAAAATCCATATAGATGATTTTGCAGTGCGCTTAAATGCAAGAGCCCTTCACAGTAGACAGACGTCATGAGAAATAAATAAAAAAAAACCACCCGAAATAATAATTCATATTTGCTTATTTTACAAAACTTTAACTATGTGATAATATAACAATTCATAGTTTAGTACATACCTCGCTACTGTTATGTTCCTCTGCTTGTATTTATGACCGGCGGGTGGCGATAGCGCTCGCCCAGAGAGGCTACATTGGCTCCTCCGTGTAGATGGCAGATGATTCGCTTTTGTACCTGAATATCATATTTAAAATATGTTTAGGCCTAGCATGGAAGCTTGGATTTACAAACAATATATGGCAAGTAAGAAATATCGTATGTGGATTAGTCAGTTAAGTCTTTAGCCTAAGAGGAGTGTAGAACGGAAGATTTTGAATGTGGACTGCGGACATTAAGGATTGAGTGACCCCTAAGGGATCTATAAGAGAAGCGATGATCCATGATTTTGCTATCTGACTCCGCTCATCTAGTCTCCGCTTCTGGTGTATATTGAAGAATTGTAATTAGATACTATACTGTGACTGTGGGTTCGTAAAATAAAAAGTCCAATTACACCACTCAAAAATGTTCTTTAATTCCACTTTATCACAATGTCACACTTGCCGATTACATAGAATTTCGTAATGTACACAGTTATAATTTCACCAGTTCGTCTGTCCACGTACACTGCGCGCTCCTCACACTGCTCGCCACGACTGACTCAAAAAAACTGACGGTCGCTGCTCTTGTTTTGATCGGTGTCTCGAAGATTCTCGAGAATTCTTTTTATAGAGGGGGAAAGCAACAGGAGGAGGGGCAAACGAAAATTCAGCCATCCCTGTGGTCCCCCCCTTCACACTCTCTCGCCGATGCAAGCGGTAACGATGCCACACGCCCCCCTCCACCGGCCTTCCCCTGCATTTATTGATCGGTACCGTAGAGTCTACCGATTGGGTAACACTGCTCCCTCTTCAAGGCTGGTCGTCTCAAACAGCACCATATTAGCGGGTCAGGCGATCCAGGTGTACCACCAACATCTTTCCTCGGGGCACCTCCTGGATGCGGTAGACTAAGTCGTTAATCCTCTTCACCAAACGGTACGGTCCTTGCCATGGCTGCTGAAGCTTCGGGCAGAGTCTCTTGGTCCGGGTTGGGCGGTACAACCAGACCAGGTCACCTTGCTGGAACCCTTGGCTTTTGGCTTGCCTGTCGTATCGGGTTTTCATGCGGTCGCTCGCCTTCTAGAAGTTGTGGCGAGCCATCTCGTGAATGTCGTGGAGGTGGACCACCAGGTTCTCCACATACTCGGTCGCTGGCCGTTTCACCCCCGGAGGACTTCCTAGACCAGGTCACAAGGGAGACGAAATGGTCGGCTGAACATTAAGCTGGCTGGCGTCATCGCCGTAGTGCCATGTGTTGAAGAGCGGTAGGCCAGCAAGAACAGTGGTATCTGGACGTCCCAGTCTCGCTGATGGCTGGCCACGACCTTCCTCAAGGGTTCCTCTAAGGTCTTGATGTACATTTCGACCATGCCATCTGACTGGGAATGTAGAGGTGTTGTGCGGGTCTTGTTAACCCCAAGTCTCTCTAGTGCCTCCTTCATTAGGTTGGACTCAAAGTTGGTGCCTTGGTCACTGAGCAGCTCTAACGGTACCCCAAATCGGCAGAACACTTGCTCCACGAGGCGGTCTGTGATTGTCCTTGCCTCTTGGTTCGGGATGGCATACACCTTCGGCCACATAGTGAAGTAGGCCACGACCACCACCAGGTAGTTGTTGCCTCGGTCGGATATTGGGAACGGCCCAGCAATGTCAACAGCAATCCGTTCGAATGGTGCTCCGAAGTTGTACAACTGCATGCGACCCCGGCTGCTAGTCTGGGGGCCGCGACTCGCCACGCACACGTGACACTGACGACACCATCTCTCAGCGTCTGATCGGATCCTAGGCCTGTAGTAGCGCTGCCGTAGTTTGTCAATCGTCCGGTTCGCTTCCAGCTGCTTCCTGAAGTACCGGCTTGCACTTCTTCCAATACTTCCCGAACCTTAATCCGGGGAAGGACCAACTGTTCTCTCTGCGTCTTCAAATCGGGTGATTCCCATACACGGAACAACACGCCCTCTCTGGTCTTCAAAGTGTCCCATTGGTCCCAGTAAGACTTTTAGGTGGTGCTCCCCGGTGCGATGTCGGCCCAGGTTAGTCTCGTCCCTGCCTCCACTTCCCTCAAGTGTGGCCCCAAGTCTGCGACCGCCAGCTGCTACCTCCTCAGACCTCCGCTATCCCAGCCATCCGTTGGCACTGCCGTGACTACTCGAACTGCTGCGGCACGCTCCTTCTCCTCCACTCTTGTGCATTGGCCGCAATCTTCTGGACAGGGTCTTCGGGACATAGCGTCTGCGTTACCGTGGCTCTTCCCTCTGCGATGTTCCGAGGTGAAGTCGTACACCTGCAGGCTCTGAACCCAGCGTGCTGTCTGGGCTTCCAGGTTCTTAAAGCTCAATAGCCAGGTTAGGGCGGAATGGTTAGTCCTCAGGTGGAATGCCTGACCATACAGGTACTTGTGGAAGTGCTCCAAAGTCTTTACTACCGCCAATATTTCTCGCCGGATGACGCAGTAGTTCTTGTCTACCTAGGATCGCGTCTTGCTTTAGTAGGCTATCACCCGCTAGTGGCCGTTCTTGATCTGCGATAGGACGCCTCCAATGCAATGGGCGCTTGCGTCGGTGTCCACAATAAAGGCGCCACCCGGTTGTGGAAATCCCAAAATTGGAGCGCTATACAGGGTCTTCTTCAGGTGCTGGAAAGCGTCTTCGGCGTCTTCCATCCACACATAAGGCCAGTGTTCCTCTGTCAGGCGGGTGAGGGGTTCGGCGATGTTAGTGAACCCCTTTATGAAGCGTCGGTAATAACTGCACAGCCCCAGGAAACTGCGTAACTTTCTTATCCTTTGGGCGAGGCCAACCTTTCACAGCCTGTGTCTTCTCCGGGTCTGTGGCGACTAAGGTTGCTGAGACTATGCGGCCCAAGTAGCTCACTTCCTTGCGTTAGAGCTGGCACTTCTTCGCGTTCAGCTTCAAGTTGGTCGCCTGCAATATTTGTAGCACCTTACTCAGATTCTCGAGATGGCCTTCAAAAGTTTTACCGATGATTAGGTCATCCAAGTATAGCAGGGAGGTGTCCTAAGTCAGTCCTCTCATCACTGAATCCATGAGGCGTTGGAAGGTAGCTGGTGCGTTACAGAGGCCGAAGGGCATAACTGTGAACTGCCAGAGCCCTTGGCCTGTCGTGAATGGGGCCTTCTCCTTGTATCTCCTGCCAGAAGCCCAACTTCAGATCCAGGGTCGAGAACCACTGTGCACCAGCTAGTATGTCAAGGGTGTCGTCAGTCCTGGGTAAGGGGAAGCAGTCCTTCCGGGTGACAGCGGCCAGCTTCCTGTAGTCCACGCAGAAGCGTAGCTTGCCGTTCTTCTTCGTCACCAAGACTACAGGTGAACATCAAGGGATGTCAGACTCTTCAATCACCCCTCTGGATCTCATGTCCTCCAGCATGTCTCGTAACGCCCCTTGCTTCGCCAGCGAAACGCGTCTATGTGGTTGCCGAATAGGCCGGGCGTCCCCGGTGTCGATGCGGTGAAGCACTTTGTCTGTGCGGCCGTAGTCACTACCACCTTGGCTGAAGACACGCTGATACCATCTCAGCAATTGTCGAACTTTCTCCAGCTATTCTGCGGTCGGGTACTGGGCCGCCCTCTCCAGTAAGACTTCTAGCCGGTGCCCCAGGTGTTGCGTTCGCAACGGCTTCTTTGTCTTGTCGATTGCTGTTACGCTCAACACGGGCTCGCACGTCCCCAACTCCGTCCCGGCTTGGACGTCGTGATAGGTGTCCGTTGGATTTAGCAGTCTCACTGGAACTTCCTCTCGGCACGGCAGCAATGCCCTGGCTACACACACTCAGTGTACAGGGGTCTTCTGGTCATGCATCATGTTCCTGGTTCTCTGGCCTTCCAGTCGCGCCGTTACCACCACCTCGCTCCTCGCGGGGACAACCACGTCTTGGTTAAAGACGACCCTGCAGACTCCAAAGCGCTCTTCGGTTTGACGGAGTATAACCTCTTCTCCGTTGAGCCGCAGGACCTTCCTGCCGACGTCGACCGTCGCCTCCTGATTCCTGAGGGCATCCAGTCCCAGAATCACCTGCTCAGCCACCTTCGCGACGAACACCCACAGACGCATGGCACTCCGTTCCAAGGTCAGCTCCAGCAGGGCATCCTTCTCCACAGGCAAGGTGTCGCCCGATGCCGTGACAAGCTGGTATGGTCTGCTCGGCTTCCTTGTATGCAAATCCTTCGCCACGTCAGGTCTGACGATGGTCACGGCTTGCCTGGTGTCCACCAGCACGTGGCACGGCTTCCCTCTCATCCAACCGTCCGCGATGAGGCTGTCATCCATACGCCAGCTGACGGCGCGCAGTGTCACTCTAGGGGATGGTGGTGATGGCGCCGACGTGCCCCTCTCCACAACGGCCCTTACTCGTTTTCCGGCTGCTCTTCCTGGTGTGGGCTGTCTCTCTGCAGATGCCCGGGCTGTCCACAACCCCAACACAGGCCACTAGGTGTTCGCCGGCGTCCCTCGGCTGGTCTTCTGTCTCCGGCGTAGCGCACACTCCTCGTTCTCGACGACGGGATAGTTGTTACCTTGCCCGTCCGCATCCTTAATGCTACCATTTGCGCCTCGTGGATTGTTTTATAATCGCCGAGCATTAGGCGCTGACGAATCTCCGTGTGCCGTACCCCTTCAACGAATGAGTAGGCAGCCTCGCGGGATTCGAACCCTGTTGGGAGGTCGACGAGGGCCTTGCTAGCCAGTTTTCAACAGCCAGGGCGAACTCCTGCAGCGTCTCCACTGACTGCTGTTACCTTGCATTTAACTGGCTGCGGTACGCTGCGGCTAATCGGTGGTTTCCAAAACGATCCTCCAGGGCCTCCCAGATGTCCTTGGGCGCCGCCGTTGTCTGCACCGCGATTAGGACTTCCGCGGCCCGTCCCTGGAGGCTGGCTATTAACTGTGTGGCCTCCTCCTCTGGTGATCATTTGTTGTACCCTCTGTCGCATATACAAAAAAAAAGCTCGTATAGCTTGAAAGCTTGAAACTTTAAGATACCATGGTATATGCATACATATTCAATAAAACTGTCTCCGAAAATCTTGCGATGGATTCGGAACAGAACACATTACTAATAGAATCTATAAACACTTAGAAATAGCCTCTAAGAACGCCTCGTGGTTGTTCTTAAGGTCAAAGGGTACTACAAACATACATTATCTTAACAAATCCTAAGCATTTGGTTACAACGACCATAACTTATAATTTTTAAGCACAGGGAATATACGGTCATATTGAGGTGATTTATAATGAAAAAACAAGTTGTACCACTGGTATATTTTAAAAGCATGGAGGGCAATAACATAAGATAAGCATATTAAAGCTTGAAGTTGAAGTTTGAATTTTTATTAAGACTATAATAAGAAAGGTTACAATTGTATAACAATTGAGACAGCTACCTTAATGGCGACTTACTATACTGTAAGTACTTTAAGGCCCGGGCTTTATAGTTCGGACCACTATTAGGTACACTATTAGGTACATTCTGGCTCTGCCCTTTCATAGTACGTCCTACACATGGCTAGTGTGAAAGAACAATTAATTTCACTACGTGATGATTATTTTTAAAATAAATCTATTCCCAAAGCTTTAATACCATTGGGACATTTAATTGTTTTAATGATTTAACCTCAGTATTTATATTGTGACTTTGTGGGTTCGTGAAATTAGAAGTCAAATTGCACAAACTAAAAATGTTCTGTATTTCCACCGAATTACAGTTGGAAAACTTGCCGATTACATAGAATTACGTAGCGCACACAATTAAAATTCACCAGTTCGTCTGTCACAGGTCCACTCCGCACTATCAATTACGTACAGCTCGTCTGATGCACGTACACAGTCTTCCCGTCCATTCACTAGTACGGCGCTCCTCCGGGTGCTTCCCAAGAACTGAACTGACTCGTTCACTGCAGCCTTATATAGGAAGAGTGCTGTTTCTGGAAGTCTCGCGGTTCAATGAATCATCCCGACTGTTCCAGACGTCAGGGAGAGGGGAGAGAGATGGCTAGTGCTGATTTTCCAAACATCCCCTCGTTAGCACTACATGATAAATTGGTAGGCGTACTCTGAATGCTTCCCGTCGCCTACCCGGCTGCTAGCTGGTATGGGCTTCGCATAATTAGGTGACAATGTTATGGTTAAATGACCAAAATTGATCTGCTACAGCCGATTTATCAGTTTATTTACACTTGATATTACGAAAATGTTCTTTCGTTCTGATTTCCAAATTGCGTTTTGTCCTACCAATATAAACCAGATCACAATCTAAACAATCAAATAGATAAATACCGGATTTGTTTATTATTAGGAATTTCATCTTTTTTAGAGAAATGTACTAAATTTTTAATACTATATTTGTGTTGAGGAACTAAAGTTATACCAAAATCTTTAAAAAACTTTTTTTAAATTCTTTATTAAACCAAGCTTGGAAAGTAAATGTTTTGAAATTATTGTCGCGTTAACGGGCATTAAAGTTTCGGCGCAAATAGATAATAGATGGATAGGTTTCACGTAGATAACGAACTTGTGTAAACGGATATCGCCGGCAAGCAAGATAACTGAGGCAAGGGCCTCGCCGGTGTAGATTGAGTTACGTTTCTGGAAGGTAATAGAATGTTCGAATTATATAATTAGATGCTTTGTTTTCCAGAAACCTCTAGTGATTGACGGAACAGTCTGCTAATCATCAATGGAGATATAAAAGGGATTGTGACACGCTAGCA
Organism: Mantis religiosa; assembly: GCA_030765055.1. Classification (NCBI taxonomy): domain Eukaryota; kingdom Metazoa; phylum Arthropoda; class Insecta; order Mantodea; family Mantidae; genus Mantis; species Mantis religiosa. Next base: position 5,974,244 of record JAUKNK010000099.1, on the reverse strand, counting down.
GGACAGTTGTAGTTGTGAAACAGTTGTTCTAAACAAGAGTGAGTAAGCAGTAGTTGTGTAAAAAGAGTGTTGTTGTAACGAGAGCTAATGTAATCAGCTGTCACGTTTTTTTTATTGTCATTGACCTTGGTAGAGTGATGGTGTATATACCGTAATGCTGCTCTAATCTATAAGAGTATTTCTACGAAAATAAAGGAGGTTTTTAATTTCTGCAACTAGGCCTTTTAATTCTACGACCCCAAAAAGTCACATTATAATAAGGGTAGAAATATCATTAGCAGTGACTTGATGTTGCAATTTTTTAATCTTCTTTTATATAAGGTCTTTACTAAAACGATTATTCAAAGCTGTATTTATATAATGTTTATCTTCTTTATTAAATTGCTCTTTATTTATGGGTATATTTATTAATCCATAATAAAACTATGAACACAGCAAATTTATGTAGAAAGAGGTTACAACTTTTATTTTTATGTAATTAGCGATATGAGTAGATTTCCTATAGACAATACAATCAAATTTATTATTATGTTTTATTATGTTCAAATCCAAAAAATTATTATATTGTTAATAAACTTTATTCCTCCATCTACTTCACGATAGTTCAGATAAACTATTAGTATCAATAGTTTAATTACATAGTTTGCAGGTACAATAAGGGAAAGCTTAAGCAACCATAAAATACCGTAACTTTGTGAGTTCGTAGAAGTCCAGTTTTTAGAAATCCAAATAGTTCTTTATTTGCGTAGAAATACACTCACAGTAGCAGTATTACTTCACATACACAATCACAATCTATCAAGGTCGATGACCACAACAGCGTTCTGATTACATCTGTTATACAACATCAGCTCTCGTTACAACACTTCACAAAGTTTACTACTACTGCTCTGCTCCTTAAATACCTCAGTAATAAATTTGAAATATTTCTGGAACAAACAGGAAATCGACTGTTCTCTGTCAGTCAAGATATCACTAGAATTTTATAAACGGGAAACTTTATCCGTGCCGGCAAGTTCTTTAACTCGCGCTATTTTAACTGCTTATGCAAGCTCTTTATTACCACACTGTCTGCCTATCAGTTCCGTTGTGTACGGGTGAACCCTTTTTGCGGGTACTCCGCCAGACGTAAAAAAAGGGATTCGCGACAATTCTTTAAGAGTTTGTAGTATAGAATGCCTTTAACATTTTGTTCTGTTTGTATGGCCAAGAGACAAAAAATAAATAGCGAATTGCGGTTTGAGATAAAAAAATGAATAGCCAATTGCGGTTTGACAAAGGTATAATTCAAAGTAATAGCTAGAATTATCAAGGAGACGGTTACTTCCATAGAACATTTAAAAAAAATAAGTGGAGTGTTTTAGCTCGATGTTTTCTGTGGAGTAAGATTTCGTCCATCTCTTAAGGTTTACCCGTTATTAAAAAGTCATTTTGAATGCAGAGGACTTCTAGAGACCATTTTTAGAAAAATCAATGCATAAATTTAGTTTATGATTAAGGTGTCTTACATATATGGTATATATGGAATCAAAATATTCCGAAACCAAAATATTCTAAACGGTTTGAGTTTTAAATTTTAGTTTAGAGTTTGGAAATCATCTTGGGAAAGTTACTGAACATAAATACCAAAGGATGATATTGCATTTAACTGGTTATTTCATTTCTTTTTATGCTACTAACAGATAGGTAGAGGGACCGATAGGTCCCCATACACACAACTTTTTCTAAACTTGTAGCGTGTCTCAAAACAAATGTTTCGGCTGAAATCTTGACTTTGAAATTTTGGTGGCAATGTAAGGCATGAAAGACACGAAACGTCAGATATACCTGTTGTCCTGTAGCTCCCCAATACCTCATCATTACTCTGCTAAGGTGTCTATGTTATAATAAGAACGATAATCCCTAGAGCGTCTTCCCTCAGCACTGGATACCCTTAGTATCCAACCGCTACGACCTGCAGTGCGCAGCCGAGGCCACGGAGGAGTGCCGGTTGTGGGTCAGTCACTTTTCACTCTGACTTGCCAAATCCAAAAATTCATTCTCTCTTCTGTCAAATTAGCGGCCCCCATAGGGGAACGGATCCACCCCTTCAGCTGCTGCGGTGCGAGCGCTGCAGATCCCGATTACTCGTGGTACCTAGACGTTACCAGAAGAATCTCGAGGCGAACATTCGAGTCCCTCGCGATTGGGTTGGAATCAGGGGGCAGTGTGTTCCCAATACCCGTGGGAGATCGGTTAGCTCCGGCCAGGGCCTCGGCCTCCCGGAGGGCGTAGAGGATGCCTAAGAAATCCTGGGTACTAGCCTGTTGAGCTAGTAGAAGGCGTGCTAGTTCACCAGGCGGCCCAATGGAGTAACCTTCCGTGCGGGGTTGACGTGCGTAAGTGGCGTATCCAATTCCATCCCGTCTTGACGTTGTTGTCGGAGGCGTGGAAGCTGGGGGGGGCCTCTTTAGACTTAAAGTATTACCGCATGGAAGGAACCCCGGCGTTTTCTATCCCTCCCGGGTTAATGAAGGCCGGAGTATTTAGACTTTCACATAGAACTCGGGATGAAATGTTAAATTAGTGTCATGTATTTGGAGACATACCGAATTAGAACTACCAGAATGTCTATATAATAGCTTTCCTGCTCACTAAGTTCACCAGAATCCCTATCTGCCTTAACTACACTGACTCATAACTAACTGCATTTTCCTGGCGGATGATTGACACCTTGCAGCTCCTGTTTCCGTCATTATGCATTGTTTTTACATACAGAAATGACTGATTGCAATTATTTATCTATCTCTATCATTTATTTATAGAAACTATCTCTATTCAATAAATTCGTTTAATTTTTTTTAATTTATACCAATAATAGATGTTAATAATTACGTCTCTAGTCTGCTAATGAGATTTAAAATAGTTTCAAATGGGTGTAGCAGGACATTCGCCTTCAGACATAAAAGGGAGTACAACAGGAAACTGAACAGTGATACGTCTACAAAAGGAAACTTTACAACTCTCGTCACGCCCGAATCCTATTCAAAGATACTAGGGCCAGCGGCAGCTTCTTTTGTTATTGGATAGAAGCATCCTTAATCGTTAAACGACTAGAGCAAACAACTAAAACTAATCATTTCTGTTCTTATAGCTACATACTGTACTTCAAATAAATATTACAAAAATGTTGACATTTTGGTTTTGGATTAGCCTACTGTATTCATCTACTCCGCTTCCTACTTTTCAAAACCGTTGCTACTGTACCGTTTCCAGTGAACGACTTAACGCATGGAAGCATACTATAAGCATTGCCTCACTGACCCAACATTTTTGAAAATCAATAAGGGTAAGGAAGCTCTAAATTTAAAAAAAAAATGTCCACATAGGATGGTTAAGGAAACAGGCACAAAATTTTTCAAAGTTGGTTGTTTTCAACTAATTCTTTGTACTGACAAGCTTCTAAATATAACAATGTGCCTCTTTACGTTGCCTTAGACACTGTTAACAATTAAGTTTAATACATGCCAACTGAGTATCTTTGCGTCTGATTACAAATGATTATTTCTCTAAATACACTGTAGGTCATTACGGTTCCTTTTTGTTTTCTAAATGCCCTAACTCCTCGAAATTTGCCTTAAATGACCCTAGAAAACATAGGGAAAATTTAGAAGAAAAATGTGGAAGGCGTGTTCAAAACATACATGCTAAAGCAACGCCAGTGTTTTCCTAATGTTCCCACCTACGAAGGGTCGAAGAGAAAGTTGTAATTTTGAGCCTTCGAGATCCCAGTCGGAAGTCCTCTTCATGTCCACGATCCTTTCAGACGTAACATCGGAGCCGGTCCCTCCCGCGCTGCGTTATTCAACTGTCAAACATATTGCTCCCTTTACAAGTGGCACTAGCGCTACTTAGCGCTCAGCGGCATCACTCGTAGAAGACTCGTAATTAGGCAGCACGGCCGATAATCTAACGAGCTGGAGATAAGCAACACAGCTCGGATGCTGAGGAAAGCCATAGTTTTACAAGGTAGATGAATCTTTGGGGGGAGGTGGGTACACTACAAATATCTATTTAGTTAACAAGAATAAGTATCTATAGGAATTGTTCGTGAGTGAGAAGCAAAAGCCATGTGAGTGTAAACACATCTGAGTTTATTTGGTGTAGCGTCCTATAGCTAGGTAGATGCCAAATAAGACCGCCATCTATAGAGCTTAGCTGATATTTGACTTGACAGGATAAGGAAACACCCCGAAGAAATATCATTCGCGTAACCCTTATAAATCAAGATTTCAACTCAGGATCTCTTGAATATGAGGCAGACACACTACTACACCATGTAGGTAGACAATACTGTCTCCCTTATGACTATTATGTTTCTTAGAATTTAGTTTTGTAGTCATAAATGAAGAACCATTTCTCGATTCGGCTGCATGCTTTCTTTGTTATGAAATGGGAAACTTAGCTTTATGAACCCGCGCTCATGTATCCATCATATCACAAATGTCATTCATTAGTTCATCGTCTGGTGTGACCAACGGGATAAGACTTTAAGCTTTATATATGTATATGTAATGTTTCGAAACGTCACCAAACGAATTATATTACATGATTATGTGATCAGGCAGCGCAGGAAACATTGGTATGCGAACCTCAAAAGTTGTTATTGGGACGCACCGGCCACGAAAACGAAAGCATTGCTCGTTGCTCTTTATCAGTAACCCTAGCCTCGCTTTCAGGTAATGAGGCAAAGGTCAGTTACTTGTGGAAAAGTTGATAACGACTCAAATTTCCAAGGTTGCTCATTTTCCTATGATCTTAATTGTATACTACTTTCAACCAGTTACTGTAAAGTCAACAGCTTCCTTTTAGTTACAAATGCATTATTTCTTATTATTAAACACAGTGAAATAAAATGCTTGTCTCATTGCATAAGGCATTTAGTTTTGGTTAACTTTTAGCTGTAAGTCTTTGATATTGTTCTATGTTATTTTTATCATTTAATACTTACATCCTCAATGGCACTAAAATTAACTTCCCTCTAAAAGGTTTAAGTGCATATGTCCAGCAGTTTATTTGCCGTTATTAACTGTTAAGGAATGTTGGAACACGTTAAACACCCATAAACAGATAACAAAAGAATAGCTTCTTCACTGCGGTTTCATAAGCCAAAGAAATTATTAATAGTAGCAAGCTACTGTGGAGTATGTCACTATGTTTACAAACTGCTACAGCGCGCGAAACGGTGTGTCAGCTACTTGCGAACTTCGATAGTGTGAGGCGCGCGGCGTTGTACCTGTCACTGCCTACGCCACACTCATTCTGGAGCTTATCTTATTCGGCACTATTGGCGGTAAGAACTATCTATGTGTGTCACATAGAGGCTGAGCAGCTACTTCTACATATTCGTTCAGTATCGTTTCGAAACACCCTGTATATAGCAAGTGGCTCAAATGCCCAGTCTTTCATTAAAGCAGATATCGCTTTGCACGCTTAGAGTTGCAGGACGCAGCGGGGCAGTTCCAGTTAGCGCATGGCAGTTGCTTAGTTCTGCTCCAAAAGACAAGAGGCGGTTCCCAGAACTACCACTGTAGTCCGCCCACACTACTGCGTGCGTTTAACTGGAGTTGTCTCGTTGCGTTCTGCAACTGTTTATACCTGCTTACGTGAAGGACGGGGCAGTTGGGTCATCTGTTATGCATAATGCATTATCATTCATTAATTTAGTAAACACAAAAGTATAATGATTATGAATGTGAGATAGCCGTAAGAATACATCATTTCAAAATCACAACAAAGTTTATCTGTGAAATGGTTAGTTCGAAAAGATATTTTGATAAAAATTGTGAATTTTAAGAAAATCCGCATTTTATATAGCAGAATTTTTTCTGCATATTTCGGTTTACCAGTTATGCAAGAATCATTCATAATGCAGAGGACTTCTGAAAACATCATCAGAACATTCAAGATATACATTTCATTTGATATAAATATGTCTTAACCTTATGGAGGTTTAACACTAGAAAGACGGCGAGTACGGTCTACCGAGAAAGCACCAACCTCTCAGTGTGACGGGTGCTGCTTTATCGGACCTTTTTAAAATATCAAACAAATTTAACTGCATACCAGTTTATTTAATATTATTTATATAGTTTACCACTATATAATTTTACTTTTGTCTGAAGAACTGCATGGTAAAATGAACATTTAAGCCTAAAGTTAATCCAAATATACACGATAACCAAATGTGAAACGGACAGCTTCCCTTATCAAACACAGGTGTATCTACTAGAAAAAACACTTATTAACCTGATTTCTCTCATTCAACGCCACGTGCAGCATCGTAGCATCTAACACACGAGTATTCAGCATTGCCTAAACATGGTCCACAAACATACTTGATGCACTTGATACTTTGAATTTGCATCAACTACAAGACAAAATTGTATTCCAAATTTGTCGGGTTTATTGCTCATATATTGAATGAAAGGTCATCTAGCCTTGCAAGGAAACAGTTGCTCATCCACAGTGATATTTAAACTTGGAATATAACACTGCAAGCAATTGGCAATAAAAGGATTCCAGACAAAAGTAGCAGCTGCAAAGTGAACTGTACTCAGTCTTTGAGAACGTATGTCCTTGTCATAAAATCACAAACCACAAAATTTCAGCGAATTTGTTTCTGCTCATTGTGTTCCTGAAAAAAGTGTGGTCTCCAGGTATTCGGGCATAACAACTTCATCGGAGAGTTTTTTACTCCAACACCTCGTAAATACATAAGTAGTAGCACAAATTGCGCCACTTTGACAATAAAGCTTTCTTACTGATCGACAAAGGGTCTGCAGTGTACCATAAACCAATCAGGAAGGAAAAAAACAACAGATGTGGACAGAACCGAAGGCTATTGTTCACTTTTCCGTACCCGTCAAAATGACGGATGGCGGTCCTTCTAGATGACGTGTTTGTCATAACTATTTATTAAACTTCGTAGAACTTGGGAGTTTAGAAAAAACGTAAGCAAGAAGTAAGTCTTCAAAAGCAACGGATCCGTCAAAATGATGGGTAAGGTCCTTCTAGTGTTAATGCATATCAAAAGGTTCGAAAAATATTGTTTATAATTGAGAATTTTGCATGGGAAATTGTCTTATCGCACCTCTCACAAGCGAAGAACCTATATCTCAAATTTGGTTTTCGGGTAAATTTTCTGTTCAGAGCTCTGCAAACAGTCACTTGTATTTTTTTCTCTAAGTGTTTTTTATTCAGAAAGTCTCTAAACATGTTTTCGATGAAATCTCGGTGTATGAAGACCTAACCTAATTTGTCAGGTCCATGGTCCTGAAGGACTAGAGATAAACATATTTCTGAAAGGTTTTAAGAAGGAGGAATTAGATTCTCGCAGTGTATCTTTTGACCCAGCACATCGGAATGAATGAGGCACGAAAATGAGAAGTAGGTCAGTTTCGATTTTATGTATTGTTTCTCTCTACTCCGCCCTAACGGTACATTAGCGTTATTGCTGATCAATATGTCCGGCCGAGACACAAAAAGAACGAAGCTAATGCTTGTATAATCCATGTTCATTGCGTAGCTCACATACTTCACAGCTCTTTGATCTCGATTGACCTTTCTCTATACTCACCTGTGGTACAAGCTAATGTGCTCCATTCAAATATTCGATATCCAGATTTCACGTTAATCCCCCATCCAAAATTGCCCTTTGCTTTAAAACTGCATTCAAAGAAGTTTCTCTACTCTTGTACAAACCATCGTTATTCTTCTATCTGCGTCCCGTTAATCGACAAACATTTTATAGAAACTGTTTTAATAAATATTATATATCTTATGTGTACAAGGACAATATTAGTAATACAGTTAGCTTAAACGGCTGGTGATGAAACAAAAGTTCTATCCTCTTTACACGAGAAAAGAGCAAATTAAAAAGTAAATACGTACCTTTGTTTAACAGAAATTCACATTTTTAAAGTTCAAACCAAAAGTAAGTGAATTCACTAAATTAACTCCAGAAGATGTGTTTGATTTAAATTGTGAATTTTAAAAGTATACACAATTTTTGGGTAGTGTACCAGTTGTGCAAAAGTCATTCAAATTAAAAAGGACTTCAGGGGTTTTGGCATGGAAGCATCTTAAATATAGGCGTCCCTCCATTGGAGGCGGGCGTCCCTCCATTGGAGGCGGGCGTCCCTCCATTGCCTTTGCATGTCCAAGAGAAGAAAACAATACAATGTTTGAAAAGTTAAGGCGAGCAACAATGAATACACGTCCTTAAAGGCCGACTCGGTAGCGTAGATGGTAGCGTGTCTGCCTCACGTTCAAGAGGTCCCGAGTTCGAATCTAGGTCAGAGTGAGTTACCTGGATAAGGTTTTTTCCGGGGGTTTCCACTATCCTTCAAGACGCATGTCGGGTAAGTCTAAGCTCCATGGACCCTGGACTCAATTCAGCGTCATTTCATTAATTTCATTCACCGTCCGATATGGCTTAACGTTGGAGGACGTAAAGTACAAAATAAAATACATGTGCTTAAAAGTACCATTTTGCTACATCTACTGCCATGTAGAACTCTTTACGGTTTGAAAATTTTAGAACACCGGTGACACAGCTCTTTTCTTAAACGCAGTTTTCTTTGATTTTTTAGGTCAGGGACTCTCAATATGGTATTCTAATTCATCTGAAGTTCCGTAACTGATATTTGGGTGGAATACAATTTTTATACATGCTGAAAATATTTAGTACAGGAACTAAATATTTGGAACTAAAATAGATAATGAGGGCATCAGCTGTGTTCCAAAGTTTAGAATTATATATAATTGTGAGTGGTTAGAGCCAGACTGAAAAATTCAATGCCATATCTGGGATTTCAACCACGGATCTTTTGGTCTCCGTCCAGCCGCTCTAAGCCATTGAGCTGTTATGGCTAGCATGTCTACATGACATTAAATTGTCCATCTGTCTCGTGTTTTTTCCCGATAAACCACTAGGAGTTCTCATAAACACATGAGACAGCTACCATAATGGCGACTTACTATGCTGTAAGTACTTTAAGGCCCGGGCTTTATAGTTCGGACCATTATTAGGTACAATTAGTGGAATTAGCCAACCACTGCTTGTAGACCGTGATACAGAAGGCATTTAACATACCGACGTTTCGCCAAGGACAGTGCTTGTCACCTTCAGAGTGATTTTTTTCGTAATTTACGTCCTCCAACGTTAAGTAATATCGGCAGATGCATGGAAATGATGTTCAAATAAGCCCAAGGCTTGGAGTTAACCGACTGTCGTATTTCAGGATAAGAGAAAACCCCGGCAAAAACCTTATCCAGGTAACTCACCATGACTGAGAATCAAACTCGGGAACTTTTGAACGTGAGGCAGACACGCTAGCTTCTACGCTGCCGAGGCGGGCGATTCAGGGTGATAGTGAGCCGTGGTATGCGTGATCAGAGTATGACCAGTGCAGAATTAGTCTCTTTTTGAAAAAGTCACACAAAAACCGCCAACTTCTGTATGTGGAAAGCTGCAATGTTGCAAAATAGCACGCACCACAACTCTCTCTCTCTCTCTCTCTCTCTCTCTCTCTCTCTCTCTCTCTCTCTCTCTCTCTCTCTCTCTCTCTCTCTCTCTCTCTCTCTCTCTCTCTCTCTCTCTCTCTCTCTCTCTCTCTCTCTCTCTCTCTCTCTCTCTCTCTCTCTCTCTCTCTCTCTCTCTCTCTCTCTCTCTCTCTCTCTCTCTATCTCTCTCTCTCTCTCTCAAGATTAATTACACTGTTCAACAACGAAAATGTTTCGGGCTTAAAAATAGGGAATTTACATGTATTTCCATCTGCTGAATTCAAAACTTATCATAATATTGCTAAATTATCTCTTGTTTTGAAGATAAAGTGACATTTAATTTTTAGAGTGAAGATTTTAAATATGGGGGAATTTTTTGGTGAGTTAACACACCTGTCAAATTAAAAAAAACACAATCAGAAAGAAATTTTTGAAATTAAGTGATGCAAAATTTAGGGAAGGCGTTTTTGTGGGACCACAAATAAGAGAACCTGCAAAGGATCCTGCATTTTACCACGTTTTGGAGGGGAAAGAAAAGGAAGCTTGAGAAGCCTTCAAGGGTGTTCTTCATATACTTTTAAGTAACAAAAGAGATGACAACTACAAGCATTTGGTGAGAGTGCTCCTGCAAAAGTACCGTAACCTGGATGAAGCGCGTCCATTAAGATCCACTCCCACCTAGAGCTTTTCCTCCTAGTTTTGGAGCTGTTAGTGATGAACATGGGGAGAGATTCCATCAGGAAATTTCTGTTATGGAACAAAGATATCAGATTAATTGGAATGAAGTAATACTTGCGGATTACTGTTGGTCTTTGTATAGGGATTCTGCGGAAATCGATCACAAGAGGCTAGCTAAAAGACGACGAAGTCAACAGGCCACTACATGATTCTCTTCAGACACAACTATCTGCGAAGTACTTTTCAGCAATTTATAACTCTTAGCATGTAATTACCAGTTACAAAATCAAATGCACTTTCATTGTTGTTAGCATTTATGTAAATGAAGTGTATCCTTTTCTCTCAATTCGTTAATATTAATACTTCCACCTTCTCTATACCATGGAAACTTGAGTTAATAAAAATTTTTTATTGTCATATTTGTTTTTCTGAACCAAAAATTAGTAGAAATTGCCTCATGAAGTGCTCGGAACATTCAAAAATTATTTTTGTTGCACAGTTACATAATAAATATATTTGTGATCAGGCATATCCCTTATATTACTCTATTTAATTGAAGCACTTGTACATTTCTTTTAAAAACGAAGCCCTTAGCACTAAAGTATTTTAACGTCCTAAGCCTGTCTCGGTAGTGTAGATCGTAGCGTGTGCCTGCCTCACGTTTAAGAGGACCCGAATTCGAATCTTGGTCACGTTGAGTTACCTGGATAAGGTTTTTTTTCTGATTTTTCCCTTATCCTTATGAGGAATGTCAGGTCCCTAACCTCCATTTACCCTGGACTCATTTGAGCTCATTTCACCAACTTCAGTCACTGTCCGATTTGACTTAACTTTGAAGGACTTAAATTACAAACAGAAGGAAATAATAACTTCCTAATGTCACATTTCAGGTTTTAATGTTTTCAACCCAAATTCTAAGTAATGGCAGGCTTTACTCAAAGAGCTAAGAATTCTCTTCGAGGACATGCCTAAATAAAAGAGAGTCATGGAAGAGAATTAGTTAGAGGTCTGTTATTATAGACTGTTTGGTCTACTTTTAAACACAATTAGAAGTAGCTCTGCTTCTTTAAGAGTAAAATTAAACTTATAAGTAGTAGGGGGCTCCTTTGGTTACAGATGTGTCTCCTCTAATTATTGAAAATTGTTTGGATGCGTGACTAGTGCCACACTTGCCCACCAGTTAAAATTCCCATAGATCTGACTGTAACCCCTTCGCTCTAGAGATAATTTCAGAGAAACATCGCATTTGCCTTAAGGGCACTTGGAGTCCTTTTCTTCCTTTGGTTGAAAAAACGAGCTTCGTTATAAATGGGCATACTCTCATCTTTTTATATAAAGAATCCCTAACAGAATCTATCACCTGCAGTGTAACACCTCCACCAGAAGTTGAGCATTGTCTAGGACAATATATTCTCGGTTTACCTCAATCTCCACCAAGTCTCGCTTCTATTAACCTTCCGTTGGGCACGTCGTCAACTTTCGTTACACCGTTAGTCACGAAGTATCTGCAGGATACAAATGACAACTGTGCTTTAGTATCTGTTTTCAACTGTTTTAAAACGAGTGCACTTTATTATGAATCGAAAGTGTTTCTAGGACATAGTCATCCTGAAAATATTGACACCAGGGTCATCTGTTGTCCAGAAGTCGTGAATACTTTGTCGTGCTACGTGGAGCACAACAACAAGGTATAACAACGCAATAAAGACTTTCATTTCATTTATGTCTGTATTTGTGCAATCACTCTCACGTTCATATTTCACTTTGAAATCATCTATGCGTGTCTTTATGTCTTGCACAATTATGCAGAATAACATCACTGACAAAAAGGTTCCAGAAGTCAAATTCAGTTTTCATAATCTTCGCATTCCTCACAACTCCGGGCAGTTTGTCGCCACCGCCACCGCCACCACCACCGCCACCACCACCGCCACCGCCACCACCACCGCCACCGCCACCGCCACCACCATCACCACCACCACCACCGCCACCGCCACCGCCACCACCACCACCACCACCACCACCACCACCACCACCACCACCACCACCACCACCACCACCATCATCAATAATTATATTGATATGATGATGATATTAATTATATTGTAATTATTATTACTATTGGCATCATCATTATCATTATTACCATCATTATGATCATTGTAATCATTTTCTAGCACTTTATTACTTTCCTCTTCATCAACATCATGTTCTGTATTGGTGTCCACAGATCGTGTTTCAGTTATGTCTTCATATTCGGAGTCAGATTGTAATTGTGTGTGTGTATGTTTGTGTGTGTGTGTGTGTGTGTGTGTGTGTGTGTGTGTGTGTGTGTGTGTGTGTGTGTGTGTGTGTGTGTGTGTGTGTGTGTGTGTGATTTACGTCTTGCAACGTTAAATCATATCGTACGATGAATTGAACGAGTGAAATGATGCTCAAATGAGCACAGGGTCCATAGAGCGTAGAGTTACCTGACATTCGTCTTTCAGGATAAGGGAAAACCCCGGAAAAACTCAGTGCGTAGGCTTTGGCGGCCGGTATCCATTGTAACTGGGTCTTCCAGGTAGGACCGCGTCTTTGTTGTTCCTCTGGTGGACGTTTCGTCCCAACTATGTGAGGCTTCTTTAGGACTTCTTCCTTGACAGATTGGTAGCAACAGCTGCTACGGAGCTGTCAAGGAATATAGTTGGGAGGAAACGTCGACCAGAGGAGCAACAAAGACGCGGTCCTACCCGGAAGACCCAGTTACAACCGCGGAAAATACTTATTCAGGTAACTCACCCTGACCGAAATTAGAACTCGGGACCTCTTGAACGTGAAGAAGAAATGCTACCACCACGCTATTGAGGCGGGCTAAAAAATTATGATCAATCGGCAGCGCATCATCGTCGAAAATAAGGCGATGTACCTCCTCCAAAACCTCAGGATCTACCAAAATCGTACACTTGTTCCATTTTCAAACCTACGATTCACAATAATAAAGAAAGGCACTCTCATTTACCTTGCAACAACACAACCACTTACATTAGCATTCTCTAGCAATGACGTGGTTGGATCCGATAGCGGCGACAATCCTAACGTGAGTTGGCGCTATGTATCTCACAGATACAACAGCACACATGTGATGACGTTTGCCTCGTTTTAAAACTTAGCATTAGAGAGAAGTGGTTTAAACTTACAGGAAAAAATAACGAAGTGCACCTGATCACTTCTAAAGACTCATCTACTTCGCCCTAACTGCTACTCCCCCCCCCCCCCCCCAGCTCTTGAGCTATACTGGTGATATCCAACTCCTTAGACTACCAGCCATGCTGCCTAGTTACATCTAGCCTTGAACGAGTTTTGTTGCTGAGCGCTAGGAAGCACTACTTTCGCCTGTAGAGGGAACCAAAGGCTTGGATAATCGCTTGACGCTACACCGGGGGAATCGGCCTGGACTTGTCGTCTGGGACGCTCCGGTACAAGAAAGAGGACTTCTGACATGGATCTCGGACACTGAACATCGCAACTGCACTTCGTCGCTCCATACGTAGGAACATTGGCGACAACATTGTTTGGCTTCGCTTCATTATGTTAGTTCTGATAAACCTTCTAAATTTCTATTCCAAATTTTTCCTGTGTTTCTCGCGTCAATTAAGACAAACTTCGTGGATTTATTGCACTTTAAACAAGAAAAGAAACTCTAAAGACTTTCAATGCAATTAAAGAAATAATAATATATAACCAGTGGCAAGGATAATTAATTGACATGTTGTTAAAGTTTTGAGGAAAAGAGAAATTGTATATTGTTATATTTGAAATTTTAAGAGTATAAAGTTATCGTAAAAAAAAATCAAATTTTGATATACTTTGTGCCTTTCCTTATGTGTGTAGTGTTTAACGCCCGCTTTTAATACATACGCCACCGCAGGCGGTGACACTGATGATACATGAGATGAAGATGGAGCACCGGTGGAGTGAGTTGGCGGGGTAAACCGGAGGTCCCAGAGAAAACCCGCCCCAGCGTCGTGTTGTCCACCAAAAATCTCACTTTGCGGTCGCCTGGGATAGAACCCGGGCCGCCTTGGTGAAAGTCAAGCCGTCTAACCACTGAGCCAGGGTGAGGCCGTGGCTATCCTTAACGGACCTAATCGGAACTCTGGTAATTTAACGCTTCCACGGTTTAAGTCATACCAGGAAACAGTGCCAAAGGTATGATGTCCTGGCTCGGCAAGCCCTTACCTCCATTTATTACCATAATAATGAAATAAACTTAGGTCATGTATCTCGCAGATGTATACGCGACTAACGAATGGTTAACTATGCATTTTATACACAGTTTTAACAAAGTAGGCTAACAACACAACGCAGCTGAATGTCGATTTCGGTGACCAATATGGCAAACCTTGTTTTCGTTTCCATAGGAACGGTTCCAGCGCCCTGACTTGACATCTCTCATGTATCGTCTTTTTAAACTCAGACGGTATGGGTTATCTTCCTTATATTTCCCATCAGACAAAATAATTGGATCCTTTTTCTGAACTTGCTCTACTCATATTACACGTTTGGTCCCTGTATCGGATATTATAATTACAACTTGATCTTCAGGTTGTCTCCTAAAAGATATATGTGTAAGTCAATCTTTCATTGACATCAGAGGAAACCGATAAATTTTTTCGGTATAAAATTAAAGTTTGCAGCGTCGTATGATGGGAAACGTGATTTTATAGCTCGAATTATTTCTACCTTCAAAAGAATATGAAAAGGGAACTGAAAAGAAAAAGAAACAGTGAGCAAACGCTATGGAGTTTAATTTACAAGCGGATACTCAAGAAATCGTATCTCGAAAAATTACTCTCCGGGGGAATTGAGGTGGACATTGCATAATGAAGACTAAACCCGACGTTGGCTGGCTTATTCAAACTTCTTTACTCTCGTGAGGTTCACTGGGTGAACGGTTCTCCCTTTAAGCGTAATCTCACTTAGTCACCCTGTTCTAAGGGACTTATTTGGAACGGTTTATGTAAAGTTGTATGTAAAATACTATTAATTCATCTGAAAAGCAAGGTGTGTGTCCGGAACTTTCAAAGTTACTGTATAAATACCAAACTAAAACTTAGCTTCATCTTCCAACGATGTGGCACGTATAGTTTCAAAAAAATGTTCTACCAAAATAATACTCTAAATTGAAAACTTATTTGTTATACAGACTCGTTATGCAAAAGTAACAGCTCTATATAAATGAATGTCGTGGTTTTTAACCTTTATAATATTTATTGCACTCAACTTACAGTTATAAATGACATATCAGATGAAAAAGTAACTCAAACGGTTTTACCAAGAACCTTAAAATGTTCAATGTGACTACCCTTTGTCACACGGCGCACATCAGATCTATAGCCGAGTTCTTCCCAGACGCTGATAAGTGTGTATTCAGTAATTGGAGCAACAGCTGCTTCAATCCGGTTTCTTAATTCAGGGAGGTCAACTGGTAGCGGAGCCACGTACACACGGTCTTTGATGAAGCTCCAAATGTAAGCATCGCATGGGGTTAAGTCAGGAGAACGTGGAGTCCATGCATAGCAAGCTCTGTCACTGGGGCCCTTGTGGCCTTTCCAGAGCTCGGGTGCAGTGACGTTCAACCAATTCGTACTTCGTTATGCCAGTGAGGTGGCGTACCATCTTGCTGGGAAATAAAGTTCTCTGGTTCGATTTTTTCCAACAGAGGGAAGATTTATGGCTCTAGTGTATCAAGGAAAGAAGTGCCAGTTGCAATAGGTTCACCAAAAAAGAAAGGCCCATAAACTTTTCGCTGGGATACGCCTTAAAAAGATTTACTTTTGGGGGAATCTCGCTGCACTTGTACCATCTACTGAGGATTTTCAGTGCCTCCGATGCGCATATTATGAGTTTTAAAATGTCCACTAAGGTGAAAGGTCGATTCATCTCTGAGACAACCGATCCATAAAATCGTCATCGTCATGAAACAACATGTCGTTTGCGAAGTTGGCACGTAATCCGTTGCCTGCCAGCTTTAGAGCCTGTAATAAATGTAAACGGTAAGGATGTAGCCGTAAGCATTTTCTTACAACTCTCCAAACAGTCAGCAGAGGAACTTGTTCACGACTAGCTTTTTGGACTGGTTTCTTTGGGTTACGAGCGATGGACACTCTAACTCGCTCAACAGTGTCCTCACTTACTCTTGGTCGTCCCATGCTCTTCCCTTTACAAAGGCAGTCGGTATGTTCAAACTGATGATACCATCTACGGATGTTATTATCACTAGGAGGATCAAAACAGAACTTAATGAGGAACGCACGTTGCACAGTCCCTACCGATTCGGTCTTTGCAAACTGTTTACTAGTCGCAATCTTGGCTACCACCGCTGTCCAGCGGATTGCAGTAGAAACATGTCACGCGCATGCGCACTGGTGCCAGCAATTGAAAACTATTTAAGTTGATTTTTCATTTGACATAACATTTATAACTGTAAGTTTAATGTAATAAATATTATAAAAAGTTAAAACCCCGATATTCATTTATATACAGCCCGTATATTGTCTATCTGCTTCATTTTATAGGAGATAAACTTTAAAACTGAAACAGACTGGAGTCTTACATGGTATACAAATTCAGAATAGTAAATTATTTAAGTATAGCTGACCTTAAAGTGCCATATATTTTCCATCTAATCTCGAAAACAGAATATTTTAAAACAATAGCGAAGTCAATAATAATCGATGGTAGCGTGCCTGCCTCACGTTCAAGAGGTCCCGAGTTCTAATCACTTCTAGGGTGAGTTACCTGGATACGGTTATTCTCCGGGTTTTCCTTTATTCTTAAAAGACAAATGTTCCGTAGCTCTAAGCTCGATGATCCCAGGACACATTTGAGGATCATTTCCCCATTTCATTCACAATTGGATATCACTTAACGTTGGAGGACGTAAATTAAAAAAAAAAACTGATATTTTGGAAATGGATCATACTACAAAGCCACTTACTAGAAGTATTTTGGTGATTTTTATAGATATATTTGTGAGGTGTATTTTTTCCCATCGATTTTTATTAAATTGCCGTATCTTTAGATCATTTCAATGACAAATGACAGGTTCAGCCTGAATGATCTGGGAATAAGCTCTGTAGTTCTCTTACTTCTGAATGATTTTTGCACAACTACTAAACCGTTTTCTGTGATAGTAATTAGTAAGTTGTTCGGAAGTTTTATCTCTTAGCCATGCAAAGAGAACATAATTTCAAAGCTTTCATAAAGCGAGCAGCTCTTAAAGGATTTGACTCTCACTTGAGTAAAATGTAATATACAATTCTCATAGAACCCCAAGCATTTATGCAGTATAAATCTTTAGCTCGAAAAACATAACGGAACAGTATATTGTTACCATTTTTTTTTTTTTTTGTAATTTACGTCCACCAACGTTAAGTCATATCGGACGATGAATGGAATGGGTGAAATGATGCTCAAATGTGTCCAGGGTCCACAGAGCTTAGAGTTACCCGACATTTGTCTTTCAGGACAAGGGAAAACCCCTGAAAAAACCTTATTTAGGTAACTCACCCTGACCGACATTAGAACTCGGGTCCTCTTGAACGTGAGGCATACACGCTACCACCACGCTACCAAGGCGGGTATATTGTTACCATGTAGCATTGTTGAGCTGCTGCCAAAAGCCGGAGCCGGGCGCGTGGGCAGGAGCAAACATGAAAGAGAGAGGCTCCAGAACGTTCGGTCTATTGTTGCCGAGAAAGTTCTCGGAAAGTCTGCGGCATTCTAGAATAAATATTTGGGGTGGTGTAGATACCGGCAAGGTGTTAATAGTGGGAGTTGTTTGCTGGTTATTGCAACAGCCGACGATTGAAGTGTACCGCAGTGATTTCTTTCATTTGTTTTTATGCAGCTAAACAGAGTCAGCCTTGAAAACAGCTGATTGTCATTTTCACGTATTTTTACTGCAGCAAAAGTTGATTTGGATTTCTGCAAACCAGATTTCCGAATTAGCGCAACACACGCAGTCACAATATATAGAGGAATAAACTGTTGTAATAATAGTTTCTACAAAAATGATAACAAGGTCATATTAGTTTAAGATATTAGGACATTTCTTGGCAATGCAATTGCCTAACATGTGTTCCCTTAGCTGCAATAGAAGTACCATTGATTTTTAAGTGGGGCTACCCCATTCTTTTCCCCAAGAATGGTAACGCCCCAACGATGACTATAGAGTTCGAAGTAACTCTGGTAGGTTTCAAAAAGCACAAGCCATTTTAAAGTAAAGATGGATGCAAAATGATAGCACATACGAGGGCTGTTTAGTAAAGAATGGTAATAATTTTTTCACTGTATTAATTTTTCACACTAAAATTCAATCTTATTACATTCTGCTAGCTTAATGTGAAACAAACACGCAGTAGTAGCTTCATTGTTCGTACTCCTGGTTCCCGCCTGTGAAAACCAGACAAGTATGGACATGTTCAGTACCGCCTACCACTGCAATGAAGGTAACACGCAAAGAACAACATGCGGCTCAAAAATTCTGCTTTCGTCTCAACAAATCTTCACTTAAGGCTTATTCAATGCTACAGGAGGCCTATGGAGAGTCTGTTCTTCCGTACAGCACAGCTAGAAAGTGGTCTGAAATGTTTACAGAGGGGGGACAATCAATTTCAAAGGAATTTGGACCCGGTGCTTACTCCTCTTAAGGAAGAAGACATCAACACTGCTGCTGCCACTGTGAGAGAGGATCGACAAATTACCTCAAGATCACTTTCTGAAATACTGAACGTTTCATTGGGTGCTACCCACGCGTTGGTGACAGAAGCATTACACATGAGACGTGTTTGTGCGCGATGTGTCCCAAGACTGTTGATCCCAAACAAAGGGCAGTCACATGCAGGTCTACATGCAGTTAAAGTTGACGTTAGGGGAAGATCCGGAGTTTCTTTCAAACATAATCACTGCTGATGAAACTTGGCTATATCATTTTGACCCTGAGAGCCAACAGCAATGCTTAGTGTGGAAATCTCCTTCATCACCAACCCCACCAAAAAGCAAAAGTGGATTGCTTCTGCTGGGAAAGCTATGGCCCTCTCATTCTTCGATATTCATGGAATGGTTTATTGCCATGTTGTACCTGCACACACATCAGTAACGGGGCAATACTATAGGGATATCCTGAAAACATTGCCGGTCCATATTAGGCGGAAAAGTCCACATTTCCATGAAGCAGACTGGATGTTGCATCACGATAATGCGCGGTCGCATATTGCCTATGATATTGCTGAATATCTTGCAAAAATCAACGTGAAGTGTATCACTCACCCTCCCTATAGTCCGGATTTAGCCCCATGTGAACATTTTTATTCCCTAACTTGCAGAAACACCTTCGTGGGAGGCATTTTCCTTCATCAGAAGCAGTGGTGAGGGCTGCAGAGGCGATTGTGGAAGGATCTCTGAGAAAAAAAATGTGTTCCAGCATATCTTTGAAGACTGGCAGAAACGCTAGGACAAGTGCATCGCATTCAGGAGAGACTATTTTGAGAAGGACCATTGGAACTATGAGGATGAGTAAAGATACGTTGTAAAAAATGGTATTTCGTTATTGAACAGCTCTCGTAGGCCAAGAAATGATAGCATAAAAAACACGTGTCACTTTTGTAAGTGTCAAGTGCTAAGTCTAGCTTCCATTCTTATTGGAGAGTGACAAGAAGCGCTAAAGAGAAGACCATGAAGGAACTGTCACTTAAGTCTGATTGAGCATAGTCAGAGAGAAGGATGAGGTTAAGCAGAAAAATGGATTATCTTATGCAGGTAACGACAGGCTTTGATTGATAAAAAGAAAGATGATTTAAAATAAATGGGCAGCGAATGCCTTTTCACTTGACTTGAAGCCAAGGTTGAAGACGTAATGAGTAGGTGAATGTCTTTCAAATTCTCTCTCAATGGAATTTAATGAATGTGGAAATAGCAGAGAGCTGGACCCAGAGATTGAATTTCATTTTTTGTCCGGGGACTTCTGGTTAGAGTTTCCCAGTTAGAGCTTATTTAAATATCATCCGTACTCCGAAATCTTATTTAAACTATGAATTAAGAAAATCTAAGTCTTGTCAAATTAAAGTTTCAACTTTTGTACTACAGTTACTGTAGTGAGTGTGAAGAACATTGCTTATGCTGTGAGAAGGCCGCGGGCTCAGCTATAAGGGAAAAACTGAATAACCACTTCTTGTCCGAGAGAAGTATAAGCATTTGAAAATTGCATAAGAATGAAGTGTTTAAAAAATAGTTGCTTCGACAATAAAGCTATAGAACAGGTTATGTGCTTTAATGATATCTATATATTTCTGTGTATTAAGCATTTTATAGCTCTTATGGTTTATCAATTATGTAAGAGCCATTTCTGATGACAAGCACTTTAAATGTTGCTTCCCAAAAATTCCAGATCTAAATATTCATTTGTCATGAAAATATGTTGAAGATACGGTGTTTTAATAAAAGTCATTGGAGAGTTTATCAGAATGTTTTGAAAATGTTTCATTATAAAGGGTAATTTGGGATGGGTAAACTCTTTGAAGATATTTATTTACTTAACGTAGATAAAATAGCTTTTTAGTAGACTGTTATAACATATGAGCTACGTTTGTGAACATATTATGGCTCGAGAAAGTTATGAGCTTACTATAGACAATTTTATATTATAAAATTTTTATGCTGGGAGATGTCAAGCTTTATAGTTTTTACGACTGGTATCAGTACCTTAATGGGCCTTATTAAGGTTCATATGTTTATTAAAGTATTGGTATTCACAGGGACGTATTAAATGGGGGTTCCAGTGGCTCCGGACCCTGCAGATGAATTATCATTTCAATATTTTAATAAACAGTTGAAATAAAACTTAGCTAAAAATAATTCGAAAAAGTTTATTCAAGTATCTCATCTTAACGTCTCTATCCATTGTCAGGAAGATATGAAGTTATTAAAGAGATAAACGAAAAGTTACTGCACAGCAGCTGTAGAACTCGTCAAAATACACAAATAATGTCAACTACAATAATGGATTGCAAAGTTAACCACTTCCAATGTATTATAATTTGTTGATTAGAATTCCCAGATACATACTTAAAGGTATGTAAGTTTTCACTCCTAAGTCTCTATTCCTTTTTTCATTCAAGGTGAACTAATACTTCAAATGCAACAATCAGTGTTTCGATTTTTAAATATATGATTACTGCTTATATCATTTTATCCCAGGTAAAAGAACAAATAATGTGCAATGTGCAAGGCCTTTCTACAGACTTTATCCAAAGAAACAAGGCAAAAACAAGCTTTTCTAAGAACAATTTTTAGAAGCTTGGGTGGAGAAAGTCATATGAGTATAATATATTACGTGTATTTTTATTTTTGCTAACATGATAACAACCATCCCTGATTAATTACACTGGGCAACAATGAAAATGTTATGGGCTTAAAAATAGTGAATTTATATGTATTTCCATCTGCTTAATTCAAAACTCACCATAAAATGATAGATTATCTCTTGTTGTGAAGATAAATCGACATTTCATATTTAGAGCGAAGATTTAAAATTTGGGGGAATTTTTGTGAGTTGGCACACCTGTCAAACAAAAAAACACAATCAGAGAGAAATTTTGTAAATTAGCAATGCAAAAGTTAAGGAAGGCATTTTTGTCGGAACACAAATAAGAGAATTTGTAAAGGATCCTGCATTTGACCAAATTTTGGAGGGGAAAGAAAAGGAATCTTGGGAAGCCTTCAAGGATGTTGTTCAGGGATTTTTAGGCAACAAAAGAGATGACAACTACAAGCATTTGGTGAAAGTGCTCCTGCAAAAATACCGTAACCTTGGATGCAACATGTCCCTTACGATCCATTTTCTCCACTCCCACCTAGACTTTTTCCCTCCTAGTTGTGGAGCTGTTAGTGATGAACATGGAGAGAGATTCCGTCAGGAAATTTCTGTTATGGAACAAAGATATAAGGGCCGTTGTAATGAGGTAATGCTTGCGGATTACTGTTGGTCTTTGTATAGTGATTCTGCGGAACTCCATCACAAGAGGCAAGCTAAAAGGCGACGAAGTCAATAGTCCACCACATGATTCTCTTCAGACACAACTATCTGCAAAGTATTTTTCCAGCAATTTAGAACCATTAGCATTCAATTACCAGTTAAAAAAAACATGCACTTACATTGTTGTTAGCATGTATGTTATTAAACTGTATCATTTTCTCTTAATCCGTTAATATGTAATACTTCCAGCTTGTGTATATCATAGAAACTAGAGTTAATAAACGTTCTTCATTGTCATTTTGTTTTTCTCAACCCAATATTAGTAGGAACTACCTTATGAAGTGGTAGAAACTTTCAAAAATTATTTTTGTTGCCCAGTGTTACTTATTAAAGGCAAATAATTCAGCGTAGTTTCTGGAACCCCCCCCCCAAATGACTTCTAAATACGTGCCTGGGTATTTAACCAATCAGTAGTCACGTAACGTTGTGAAAGCACAAGTATCGATTATACTCGTTTGGATCGACAATGGTACTAGCGCCAGTTTAGATAAGGTCAAAATGACACTAGCAAGAGTACCATTTAACTTACACCCCAGAAATTACGGCCAAAGCACTCAAAGGTATCATTAACTTATTGCCACAAAAGTCAATAAAGATGTACGAGAAATTATATTCACAATTCATGGATTGGATGTAACCTCGTTCTCAGGAAATGTACTCCTACTGTATTTAGAAGAATTCTCAGAATATGAGATCGTCGACTTTGTGGACTCACTATTCTATTTTGAAATCAACACTCAACATTAGGCACCAAATTGTCTTATCTAAACACTCAAAAGTGAGCAGCGTACTAAAACGCAAATCAGAAGGATATAAAGGGAAAAAGCCAAAATATTTACACCTCTTGAGTTGAAAACATTTATAAATGAAGCAAATGATGTTAAATACCTTTCGATAAAAGTATCCTTTTTTAATGTTATCAATGTTTCGTTTTAATATTTTAAGTTAAACTATGTCGCACGTTAGCAGCTCTTTGTAGGGAAATAATCAATATTTCTGCTCCTGCGCCCTACGTACTACGCCACACTTCAGTCCAAACAATAACGATATAACATAACACTCAAGAAACAAATGAATACAGTCCTGTTTCCAGATGGTCAGGTCATTATGGCAGATACTGAAGACAGATTACAAATAGCTTTGTACCAACCTGATACAGCAATGCCAAAGTATAATTTTATCATTTCAGCAGAAAAAACGAAAGTGATGGCTTTTATTGGTAAATACCCAACATGGGGCAAAATGCTCCTCAAAACAAAATACTAGAGCAAGTTAAATATTTTAATTACTTAGGATGTGATATTTCCTATGAACGTGACAGAGATTTAAAAAAAAAAGATCTATAAATTTTAAAGCATGTGTGGCACTATAAAACGAACATTGAAAAACAAAACAAGAATAGATATCATATTAAAGTTTTATAAAACTATGGCAGTGCCTGTTATATTTTATGGAGCCGACACCTGGACCCTGAACAGAACTGATAAAGGAATAATTGAAACAGCTGAAATGAAATTTTTGAGATACGTAGCTGGCTGTAGTCTTAAAGATCACACAAAAGTGAAACAATAAGAGAGCAACTAAAATTATTTACTTTAAATGAGAAACTCAGGGAGTCAAATCTGAAATGGTAAGATCATCTCTCTCGAATGCAAGAGGAAAGACTCAACAAACAGGCCTTGCAGTATAAACCAGTTGGTATTAGAGATGTTGGAAGACTACGGAGACGCTGGGGAAGATCCCTTCTGAACCGAAACAGGCCTATTTGCCCTATCTTGAAGGTTGATGATGATGACCTTCATTAAAATCGTTTTTATAAGTACATTGAGAATAGGTGGATACGGTAAGCTTAAGCGATAGTCCAATATTTTAAGAGTTAGATGCAATGATTGATGACTTTCAAATTTTGCCCTCGTTCTTTGATTATAAGAAGGGAAAATCAAGTAGGGATACTATTTTATAAAACTGAAACAACACTAAAGAATATCTTGAAAAGGGTGTACTTTAAAGAGATTTAGGTATTCTTTGCAGCAAGAGTTTATGTCAGAGGAAGACAGCTTCGAGGGTTGTGACGTATTTCAGCTGGGATCAAGGCCTGTAGTGCGTGTGACGTCAAGCAAGAGCCGTGTAGTACCAAGTTGTCTATATAAATGGCGCTGTGAATACAGAATCTGAGGGTTCAGTTAGGTGTAGCGCACTCGATGACAACAATGTAGCTGGCACATACCAAATTGAACTGGTAAATTTATAATGTGACGATTTATTGAAGGACAGATATACAGACAAGAAAGACTTGGCTGATTTTAACAAGAATGTCCCCCAAACCAGATTTCCGAGGTTGTATTCACTTGCCGCACGGACATTGTGTATGTTTGGCTCGACATATGTATGCGAACAATATTTTTCTGGAAATTAATTGTTCTTTGGACACTTGCCGTGTGTAGGCTAAATTGAGGAAACGTAGAGTCATAAAAATTCAATGACATATCCCGGATTTGAGCCACGGATCTTCTGGTCTCCGTCCATGTGCTTTAACCATTGAGCTACTATGGTCAACGTGCCGATATGACATTAAATTCTCCAACCGACTCGTACTTTTCCCGGTATACCACTTAGGAGTTCTCATAAATACTTGAGACAACTACCTCAATGGCGAATTACAACATTTAAGTATGGCACTGCTTTTTTCGGTCTGACTCTAACTTTCCATACTTCAGCTTACACACGGCCAGTGTGAAAGAACAAGTCATTTTCATTAATTGACCTAATAGTGGTTAACTATAAAGCCCGGGCCTTAAAGTTGCCTAACATGTGTTCGCTTAGCTGCAATAGAAGTACCATTGACCACTTTTGCTTTTTGGGGGGTTGATGATGAAGGACATTTCCACACTGAGCTTTGCCGTTTGCTCTCAGGATTACAATAATGTAGCCGAGCTTCATCAGCAGTGGTTACGTTTGAAAGAAGCTCCGGATCTTCCTCTAACATCAACTTTAACTGCATGCACACCTGCATGCGAATGTCCTTTTGTTCGGGAATCACCATTCTTGGAACCCATCGCGCACAACCAGGTCTCATGTGTAATATTTCTGTCACCAACGTGTGAGTGGCACCCTATGAAATGTTAGGTATTTCAGAAAGTGATCTTAAGGGAATTCGTTTTACTCTCTCACAACAGCAACAGCAGTGTTGATGTTTTCTTGCGTAAGAGCAGTAACTGAAGCACCGGGGCCAGCTTCCTTTGAAATTGATTGTCTCCCCTGTTTAAACGTTGTAAACCACCTTCGAGCTGTGCTGTAGAGAAAAACAGACTCTCCATAGGCCTCCTGTAATATTGTATAGGCCTCAACTGAAGATTTGTTGATATGAAAGCAGAACTTCAAAGCCGCATATTGTTCCTCGCGTGTTACCTCCATTGCAGCGGTAGGCGATACTGAACATTTCTGAACTTGCCTAGTTCTCACAGGCGGGAACCAGGAGTACCAACAATAAAACTGCTATGGCGTGTTTGTTTCACATTAAACTAATAGTATATAATAAGATTGAATTTTAGTGCAACAAATTATGAACGTAAAAGTTATGACAATTCTTAATTGAACATCCGTTTTACACCAGTCATGTGTTGATTGCTATGGGTGCGCAGCAGTTATAAGGGGGGAACCTGTCTCCTTAGGGACCATAAGGGGCAGTGCCAGCCCTGGTGGTAGTATTCACCCATACCTCGTTCTCAAATTTTGGCTGGGGTGGTTGTTTTGGTCACGTGCAAGTACTTATTCATCAAGTAGTAGTCTAGTTCCAGAATGAGCATATGCCATTTCAGACTTTCTAACAGAAGAAGATATATTCTTGGCTGGAAGAGGGAATCGAACCTCGATGGTCGGTGTGACTCGGGGCCAAAAGAAAGAATCTGCGGTATTCCTGTCATATTACATTCTGTCCTGATCAGCCAGCTAAGCTACCATAGATTTAAGGCAAAGTAAGAAAAACAAATATTCTAGCAGATTGGGTATATCTGTGTGTGTGTGTATGTGTGTGTGTGTGTGTGTGTGTGTGTGTGTGTGTGTGTGTGTGTGTGTGTGTGTGTGTGTGTGTGTGTGTGTGACGGAGAGAGAGAGTTTTGTTGCTGAGGCTACATCTAGCGTGACGTAGTCGTTGCAGAGTGCTAGTTGAATATAGCTGTACCCTCTAGGAACACAAAATATTCATTCCCTTTTTTTTATTTCGGAACGCTCCAAATGGCATCTGTTGAAAATAACGGCAGGGGGCACCGCCCTTCTCAATAATTCACAGATTCCTATGTGATAGAAGTGCAGTAGACATGGAGGGATTGCATTTACCACTTACAGAAGAAAATATACTGGATCAATGTCCACTGCTAGCTTACGTAAACCAGGAGACACAAAGTTCAGTCATATTGGGATACACTAGCAAATATCGCATAAGAACAAACATAGCGTGAGCTTACTCTGATTCAGCGGCTAAAGCATAGGATTATCGGGAGGTTGACGCTGGGTAGTCGGAACCTAAAATGGGTATTGTAACGCGAGCGCTGGAACACCCTGTGAAAGCAGCTGGGAGCGGAAGGCAGAGGAGGCACCTCCCCCTCGTTTGTCTTATAGTGGTGACAGGGACGACTGGGGAAAGAAACATAATTGTGCGGTCTGTTTCTCCGTCAACTGTGTTCCAGAAATTACGGGATCGTTCATCATCTGGAAACGTCGAGAAGACGGCGAGATGCCTATAAAAAGGGCTGCAGCTAGTCAGTCAGTCAGTCAGTTGGTTAGTGTGTGAGTGAGGACAGTTCTTGGTGTAAGAAGGCAGTGTTAGTCAGTGACGTGTTAATGAACGAAAGGATTGAGCAACGGAAGACTGTACGTAACTGGTATGTGCATCGGAGTTTATGTAATCGCGAGGACAAGTGAAATTGTAACGGACGGACCGGTGAATTGTAACTGTGTGCAGCACGAAATTCTGTGTAATTGGCAAGTGTTAAACTGTAAGTCGGTGGAAATAAAGAACATTTTTGAGTGGTGAAATTGGACTTTTTATTTCACGAACCCACAAAGTCACACTGGTGTCAGGAAGCGGGAAGACAACAGAACCGAACATTACAGTCATGGACGCGGCATTGGAAAAGATTTTGGAGAAGATGATGGAAATGAAGGCGGAACTGACAGAAATGAAGACGGCCAACGGCAACATCACCGAGAAGGTGGAAGAAATGAAGGCCGAATTAACAGAGAAAACGGAAGCGGCAAATAACTACCTGGCCAGGGAACTGAAACAAATGAAGACGGCCAACGACAACATCACCGCCGAGTTGAAACAAATGAAGACGAACAACGACAACATCACCGAGAAGATGGAAGAAATTAAGAGCGAATTGACCACGGAAATGAGGGCGGCGAACGAGGCTCTCGCCGCAAAGTTTGAGGAACGTTTGGCCGGCGTGAGGGATGACGTCGCGAACCTGGGCAAGCGGAAGGGTCAAGTAGACGACCGCCTTAATGATTTAGAGGAAAAGGCCGACAACATCGCAAAACCCCTCACCCGCCTGACGGAGGAAAACCGGCCTTATGTGTGGACGGAGGACGCCGAAGACGCTTTCCAGCACCCGAAGGGGACCCTGTGCAGTGCTCCAATTTTGGGTTTCCCACAACCGGGTGGCGCCTTCATTGTGGACACCGACGCTAGCGACCATTACATTGGAGGTGTCCTACCGCAGATCCAGGACGGCCATGAGCGCACAAGAGTGGAAGAGAGGGAGCGTGCCGCAGCTGTCCGAGTAGTTGTGGCAGTGCCTGCTGAAGGCTGGGATAGCGCAGGCCTGAGGAGGGAGCAGCCGGCAGACGCAGACTTGGGGCCACTTTTGAGGGAAGTGGACGCAGGGACGAGACCAACCTGGGAGTACAACGCACCGAGGAGCGCCACCTACAAGTCGCACTGGGCACAATGGGACTCGTTGAAGACCAGAGAGGGCGTGCTGTTCCGGGTATGGGAGTCACCCGTTGGGAAGGCGCAGAGAGGACAGTTGGTACTTCCCCGGAGCAAGGTCCCGGAAGTCTTGGAGGAAGTGCACGCCGGTACTTCAGGAGGACACCTGGGAGCGAACCGAATGATTCACAAACTACGGCAGCGCTACTTCTGGCTGAGACTCCGAGCAGATGCTGGTGGTACACCTGGACCGCCTCGCACGCTACGATGGGGCTGTTCGGGGCGAACAGCTTTGAGGAGGGAGCAGTGTAACGCGAGCGCTGGAACACCCTGTGAAAGCAGCTGGGAGCGGAAGGCAGGGGAGGTTCGTGTTAGCCGCACCTCCCCCTCGTTTGTCTTATAGTGGTGACAGGGACGACTGGGGAAAGAAACATAATTGTGTGGTCTGTTTCTCCGTCACCTGTGTTCCAGAAATTACGGGATCGTTCATCATCTGGAAACGTCGAGAAGATGGCGAGATGCCTATAAAAAGGGCTGCAGCTAGTCAGTCAGTCAGTCAGTTGGTTAGTGTGTGAGTGAGGACAGTTCTTGGTGTAAAAAGGCAGTGTTAGTCAGTGACGTGTTAATGAACGAAAGGATTGTGCAACGGAAGACTGTACGTAACTGGTATGTGCATCGGAGTTTATGTAATCGCGAGGACAAGTGAAATTGTAACGGACGGACTGGTGAATTGTAACTGTGTGCAGCACGAAATTCTGTGTAATTGGCAAGTGTTAAACTGTAAGTCGGTGGAAATAAAGAACATTTTTGAGTGGTGAAATTGGACTTTTTATTTCACGAACCCACAAAGTCACAGTATGCTCTTCGCCCGCCAAGCATAAACATGATACACTATCGCCAGAGAACTATATCGTTCTAGACATTTGGATTGTTCTGGAAATATTCTGAAACTGAGTGAGTGAGTTGTGCGTGGTCATTCCTCGAGCGAGTTTGTGTCCACGTGAAACGAGTGCACGCCATTGGGGTGTGCTGTTCAGAAGAAGAGGCTAAGTCGGGGGCATATACCATTTCGCCATTATGTCGCGGAACAGAGAGTGAGACTGCCGTCAGTTCATGTTAGTAAAATAATATTCGGCTTGGTGGTCTCACATAAGGGACCTAAATTATTCGTAACAGTTAAAGCTGTTTGAAGTCGCTCTATAATAAATTATTATTGTTTTTTTCTTTAGTGCGATCTGTATAAACCTGAACTATTTCAATGGACCATAACCTTAGAACCAATAATAGGACACACGTGCAACTTTGGGAGAGTATAATACACAATTGGGAGATTACATTACACTATTTATATCTCAGAGAAAATGTTGAAAGTCTCCTTCACCAGCATCTGTAAATGTTTGCACTCGTCTCACCATATTCTCTGAAGTTTTACGGAGATAATCCATGCTAATGTTACTTATTTCGGATTAGATTAGATTATATTGATTTGCGTTCAGTAGGTTTACTTGTAGCCAGAAAAGGCTGTTAACATTGAACATGTCTAGAGGCATAAAGTTTAATAGCATACATATGTACAAAAGTTAACATAAGACACATATTATAGTATAAGGGCAATATGAACAACAATATGGAAAACTAAGCAGGGATAATTATATATGATACAAAATCAAACCCTTTTTAATTCAGCTTTCACTTGGCTTATGCCAGTACCTATCAGCCTTTTTGCAATGGATATCATTCTTGCTATTTCTTAAATACATATACATTAAAATAAAATTTGAACTTGCATCAAATATTTATTAGTAATGATTTGTCATTGGAACAGTTAGATACTACAGAGCATTATCAGAGCATTACAGAGTAGTTAGAGCTACAGAAGCATTATCAGGATTATTTGTTATTCAGATAATCTTGTACAGAATAAAAAGATTTTGAGCAAAGGTACTCTCTAACAGCATTTTAAAAGCACCGAAGTTATAAATTTTTGCTTTAAGAACATTAGGAAGTGCGCCAAATATTTTTATAGTTTCATAATGCACACCTTTCTGGAAGCAAGAAAGTTTATCACTGGGTTAATGGATATTATACGTTTGTCTAGTGTTTATTCTGTGAATTACATTATTTGTTGCAAATAAGGCACAATTGCATACAAAGAATTTTAGGATTGAGTATATATACATGCAAGGAAGCGTTAATATCTTCAATCTTGTAAAAAGATCTTTACATGAGCATCTGGTGTGGGTGTTAGTAATGATTCTTATAACCCTCTTTTGCATAAGAAATATCTTTTTACTTTCTACTGAGCTGCCTCAAAATAATATTCCATATTCCATAATAGAGTTAAAGTATGCACAATAAATTAATTTAAGTGTGTCAATAGAACTCACATTAACCAGCTCTCGGATAGCATAACAGGCAGAGCAGAACTCAAGTAAGATATAATTTATGTGAGCTTTCCAATCTAAACATCTGTCCACTTGAAGGCCCATACTGGATTCCTTGAGAACACCAGCAGTTGGTGGCCTATTCTTGTATACCATTTTTAGATACCCCCACAAGAAAACATCCCGTGAAATTAGGTCAGGGGATCGGAGGGGTCACAGAACTTCTGAGATGATTCGATTATTATCAAAGAAATTGGTTACAATCTGTTCCATATAAACTTTCCCGCTGACATGTATCACTTCGCATTTAACTACCTTCCCCCTCACTCCTCTAATTGGCTAATGCTTTCACGCCATAGGCCATAGACGGTGCATTCCCGTCACATTTAAACCTGCAGTAAATGTCATAATAATTAACAGGAAGATATATAAAATCATACAAGTAAGAATATGAAGGCATGCAAAAATAATGAAGTTTATAATGAAACTGAGCAAGTTGAAACTGATGAATGAGCAATGAAATTGAAACAAGTTTATAATGGAAGGCCTTCGTCCTTTTCCACTGGGATGTTTTAAAACCAGCACACATACCTTGCAAAAATGTTTGTCTTTCAGTCTTAAAAGTCGTGTCACGCCATACTTGTCGCGTGTCCTTCTTTCACACAAGTCTCGCCAAGGTAGTATATTTTGCGATATGTATCCCGGTACAGTCTGATTATCCTTAAATAACGTCTTCGCTACAGAGCAATATCGTCCCTGGAGTGGTAAGTTTTCCTGTTGTCTCAGTTTCATGTTGCGATGTTCCTACGCATCTAACACAACTGTCAGTTCAGGGCACAGCTGTTCGACTTCTCTCACTGACAAAGACGGATTCTTCTCTGTGAGTGCATTAAACACATGCACCACAATTCTTTTTTCGTCGCATTGTAAAGGTTTTCCCTTTCGATGCTTCAGCGAAAAACTGGCGGTAGACTCTGCCATTATACACATAATAAGTACACGCGCAATTAACGATCAATAAAATAATTTAGCTCTCGCACTCGGCACAACACACCTTCGAATGGCGATATATGACTAATCCAGTTCAAAACAAGGTCAGTGATAAAAGTCATATAAACAAATATGTCATCACTACCGCTAAAGCACGTGCTACCGTATCATATGAAAAACGGGCTTGAGAGCAAGGAACTTCCTCTTTACTTCGTTTAAGAATTAAAATGCATATCAAATAAATCAACTCTGTTGCGTAATGTATTTAGTTGAAACAGTTACGAAAATATAAATTTGAATATTCTCTTCCAATATATAAATATATATCACCATGTTAAATACCTAACTAATTTTTACCGCACACCAGTCTATACTGAAATAGCAGCCAATGAGAGGTGATAAGGTCACGTGACCGTTAAGAGATACGGGGCAAACTTATGTGAAACAAGGATTATATGTATGACACGCTGCACCATCTTTCTGGAAATAACCTCTCAATTCGATATCATCCAGCTGCTCCACAAATGTCTTAAAGATACCCATATAAACTTCAGTGTCTACAGTCACCTCAAAGAAAATGGGACAAACGATTCATAGATGATGGTGAAGGATGCTTCCAACATTTTCTCTGGGATGTAAATAGTGTAATGTAATCTCCCAGTTGTGTATTATATTCTCCCAAAGTTGCACGTGCATCCTCTTATTGGTTGTATTGAAATAATTCAGGTTTATAGGCATCGCACCATACTATGTACTCACAGTATTGTGCTACAGACAAAATTTGGATACCGCAATTTGATTGAGCATGCATGTTTTGTAGCTACCTGAATAGAAAAGTAGAAAAAATGTTTTACGTGCGTGCGCTCGCGTCTATCTAACTTTGTAATGCATATCTCAGAAACAAAGTCAGTAAAACACTTAACTTGCTACCCAAGTTTAACGTTTCCTAAGAATACGACAAAAATTCTCGAAAGAATCTGCACCCCAAAAGACATTTTTTTTAAAAAAATTGTGCGTCCTACAACGTTAAGTCATATTGAACGATGAACGGAATAGGTGAAATGATGCTCAAATGAGCTCAGGGTCCTCAGAGCTTAGAGTTACCCGACATTGTTCTTTCAGGGTAGGGAAAAACCCTGGAAAAGCCTTATCCAGTTAACTCACCCTGACCAAGACTCGAATTCGGGATCTCTTGAACGTGAGGCAGACATGCTACCACTACGCTACGGAGGCGGGTACTGCATTTTATATGGAAACATTTTCTTAAATGAATTTCATGATAAATAAGACTAGGTAAATCTTGAATTTTCTGGGAATTATCACTAAAGCCGTGGTCTTTCTGGATGACCTTTGTATAGCTCGTGGGCCTTAAGAGATAGACTAAGTTTTACTGAACAAAAATGTAGATACATTATACAAATATTTTAGTGTAAAGTGAACCATCTTTGCAAAATGCCTTGTTATTGGAAATACGTATGCAGATTACCTAAGCAATGGCGAGGGAGGAAACCTAAATACAATAGCTACAAACGGTATGTGGTGTTCATATAACGTTCTTTACTCACTCTTGTGCAAATTATTTTAAAAAACATTTCAAACATAAATTTACTTCATGTTAATTAACATACATAGACATGTGTACAAATGCTTTTATTACATATTTTGTTTTGATAATAACAGAGGAAATTTCGTAATTCAATACGCTTTGAGTAATGGTCAACTGTTTTAAGAGATACACGCTCTCTAATGGCTTTGAAATGTCGTGTTTGTACATGGCCAACAGATAAAACTCTGTTACACTTCCAAGACGTTCTGAAATCTTGTATAAACTATACCTAAAACCTTAAATAGCCCCTGTCTAGTTCATAACCCCCATAGGAGAGGGGATCCGTCCCCTTCAGCTGCCGTGGTGCAAGCGATGCGGACCCTAGCACTCGTGGTACCTCTGATGTTACTAGAGGAACCTCAGGCCAAATATTTGAGCCCCTCCCGAATGGAAGTTGCTTGGATTGGGTTGGACTCGGGGGACAGTGTGTTCCCGACACCCACGGGAGACCGGCTACCTCCGGCCAGGCCTCGACAGCTCGGAGGAGTCAGAGGATTGTCTAAGAATTCACGGGAACAAGCCTGCAATGCTAGTAGAAGACGTGCTGAATCGCCAGGCGGCCCCACCGAGTTTTTCGGTAACCTTCCCTACGGGAGTGGCCGCACCGTGGCTCAGTGGTTAGACCGCTTGGCTCTCACCGAGGCGGCCCCGGTCCGATCCCAGGCGACCGCAAAGTGAGATTTGTGGTGGATATCATGGCACTGGGGTGGGTTTTCTCCGGGACCTCCGTTTTCCCCCGCCATCTCATTACACCGGTACTCCATCTTCATCTCATGTATCATCAGTGTCACCGCCTGCGGTGCCGTATTTAGTAAAAGCGGGCGTTAAACACTACACATTTCATTTCATAATTTCCTACAGTGTTGACGCGCGTAAGTGGCGTATCCACTTCCGCCTGCCCTGAGATGGCTCGGCTTTTTAAACTCAAGGTATTGCCCCAAGGAGTGACCCCAGGAGATTTCAATCGCACCCGCGAGATAGATGCCGCAGTTTTCGGACTTTTTGGTAGACCTCGCTGTAAAAGTGTACAAGTTTATAGTAACCGAAATATACACCTTCAAAATTACCTTATTGTAATTTTTTTTTGTAAGTAGAAGGGGAATATTGATCTGAAGTGCACCACGGAGATGATTCGGCACAGAGTTCTAAACTTGGGCTATTGTACCTATGCCCCAATAGGGCACCTCCGGGTGGAAGGATAAGATGAGACGAGGCAGAGGGTGGTGGTACGAAGTAGCCACGACATTGCAGAGGACAGGTTATCTACGATTTACCAGTTGGAAACTCCCCGGCAGGCCAGTTCAACCCGCATCCACCTTACCGTGGTCCGAAAACCCAACATTCACCTGGCGACCCGTGAAAACACCAAAGCAAACCATGGGTCAGTTAGGCCGCTCACGGGAGTCGAACCCGGACCTCCTAAATGCAGGCCAAAGACGAAGCCGCCTAAGCCACTGCGCTCGGTATGAAAATTTTGAAATGCTGTAGGCCCCAAGCAGTACTCAGATCTTTTAGGAGCTGTTTACTATGTGATGCCTTTGAAATACCATTCCCTTTGCATAGCCAAGAGATAAGCCAACGAATAGCGTCTCTGCCATTTGAGTGGAGTATAAGTGTTGGAAAATCCAAACATATACCTCCTGGAATATACCTCCCTTCTTTTCCCAACCCAATTTTCAACCACCATACTACAACTACCATATCCCGTCACTACTAGTTTAGCCCTATCCAGAGCAGGGACATGTCTGGCACCGCCATGGGCTCCTGTTCAGTCTGCCTACTGCACGACGAAGAGAGCGTTTCTCATTCACTTGTGAAGAAGGCAATGGAGCTTGCAATAGATGAAAGCTCGAATTCAGTTACAATGACGTGGCACATCACCCGTGAAGCTTTAACTAATATACGATATCTACATACCAAAATTGATTTTGAATTACAGTCCAAATAGCAGAAAAATGTTGGTGGACCGAAGACAAAATGAGCTGAATAGCGTTAAGGGGGGGGGGGGGGGCAAAAGAAAGCTTGTGGGCATAAGCTTAAAGCATGGAGGCGTCAATACCTGGAAACGTTTAAGTCTAATATTGGAAAACCTGTATGACCAGTTGAAAGAAGGAACTGCCCCCCCCCCAGTACAACAAACTAAGATATAGTTTACAGTAACCAACACAATTTGGAATAGTATTCTAGTAATAAGTGTTCTGAATGACAAGAGAAGGGGAAAAAGATATCTTCCAAAACTTTCCTCCAACTTTTTACCTCTCCATTATGAAAGTTCCTGACTAAATGCGCTGTAAATGAAACTGTACAAAGATAAGCAATGAAATATTTCCAAAACATAACACAGGCAATTACAAAAACAAAGATGAACAATACTTAAACACATTACATTAAAATTTAACAACAGTAAATGCCTAATGGAATTTAGTTATTCTGATAGAAAGGTAACGGACCAAGAAGGTCAATTAGATGCCTTACCGTCGGAGTCGGTGCGGACAGCTACACTCCGCAATGGCACTGGATGTGGCTATGAACGTGAAGCCGACAGCCCTAGGTATTTTTCAACAATTTACCTGTTTTGTATAATCTAAATATGTTTTTCTGCTAAAACATATCAGGAATTAAGTATGACTAAAGCAGTCACCCCAGTAAGGAACTCAAAAGGCCATTTCAAAAGAATTGTGGTTGGGCAGAGGGCGGATTCTTATATCCACACGTCAGAGAGTAGCATGTGGCGTAGCACATCGACAAGAATTGAAACTACCTGAATTTAATTACATGCTAAATTAGTAATATAGTTTTACGTTATGGATATCTTTAGCTGTCATATGTGCACCAGTGGGATTTAAAGGTAGAACCCCGAAGTTTTATTTGTATTGCCTTTGTGCATGAAGAACGACTGCTCGTTACCCGTGGTTTCATAAAGCACACTCTGTTGTTACAGTAGTTTTTAGCTCTTGTATCGAGAGAGATATCTGCAATCGAGATAAATTTCATATGTATCTCAGCACCGGTGTTTTGTTTGAACGTTCACTTGAGTATTGAGTACTTGAAATGTTTTTACCGCCATTCCATTTTATGGCCGAGCAAGGAATAAAATTCTTGAAATAGCGATCCCAACACCGCCCTTTTTCATGACACGTCATTTTTATTGCTCCACATACATCAGAGAATTCGTGAAAATACTTGCTCCTTTATCCAACATCTCTATATTGAATACGTTCTCTGTAGTTACTTTAATGTGCAGCACTCACATCAACTTTTCTACTCCTCTTGTACAACTATGCCTACTTATTCATCTTGCTACTTCGCCATCGTCAAGATAAACAATTGAAAAAATCATTTCATTACTTATTTCCTTGTAGGTACAGCGCAAATGACAATAAAGTAAAGAGTAGAGCTAGACTGAAAAAGTCAATGCCATAGCCGGCATTTGAACCACGAATCTCCCGTTCTCCGTGCGGTTGCTCTAACCATCTGAGCTACTATGGCCTACTTGCTGACTTGCTCAAGTGGTTAGAGCAACCGCACGGAGAACGGGAGGTCCATGGTTCAAATGCCGGCTATGGCATTAAATTTTTCAGTCTAGCTCTACTAATTCATACCTTACCCTAAACACGGCTAGTGTGGACGAAATTATTATTTCCACAACACAATAAATTTTGCGATAGTCATGTACAGAATGTCCCACTAGAGTCCTCCAGATTTCATTGCTTTGCAAATTAAAACCAAGACAAATATATGAATTTCATTGAAATGAACAACTCAAATATTTTCTTAAAAATAATCAGTAAATCTCTATGGGTTGCAGGCAGAATATCCAAAGGATATTCAATTTCAATCCAGGTTCGCTCCAGCATATCTGGTGTGATAGTTGCTACTATGATGCGTGTAAGTAAGACGTTTATGTTGGTTTAATTCTACTGGAGTTATTTCGAGTGATGGAGGAGACCAAGCTATTGGCCCGTCGTGTCCGATCCAGCGGTTTGGGAAAGCATTGTTCAGGAATGTATGCACAAAGTGGCTCCAGTGAGGTGGCACACCGTCTTACTGGAATATAATGTCTGGTTGCTTTGCCTTTGCACTGTAATGATAGACTTGTCCTCTGCATACCACAAAACTGCCTGCCCTTTCTCTTGCAATGACGTCGCAAGGAACAAAGAATGTTACGGCAGGAAGTTTGTCAGAGACACCTGAATTGCTACCAGAAGGAGACTTGTGATGAAACATGGGTGTATCATTACACCCCGGAGTCAAAGCAAGTATGGAGTGGCGGCGAGGAGACGAAGCAGGTCCGGTCAAGTTCAGAACTCGCCCATCTGATGGAAGGTTGCTTACCACAGTATTCTGCCTTTCCAGGGGCATTTTGCTGGTAGATTTTCTTCACAAAGTACAATTAATGCAGCCTATTTCTGTTACATTTTGGATAAAGCAAAAGCTGCTTATGGCAATAAGCAACGCCAGCAACCTGTCCGAAACGTCATTCTTCTCCATGAAAAAGGGAGGCGAAATACTGCTACTTTAACGCGGGAAGAACTGGAGAAAATATATTGGACAGCTCTCGAGCACGCTCCTTAAAGTCCATATTTATCATCTTGCGACTGCCATTTGTTTGGACCACACAAACAAGACCTAGGATGACAGCGGTTTGATGATGACGCAAGTGTAGAAGAGTCCTTGTGGAGCTGGCTCCACACCCGCCGTTTAACCTTTTATAAGGATAGCATCAAAATATTGCCAGTCCGATGGAGAAAATGTATATCGAGTGCAGGACACTATGTATAAAGGTAATCTGTATATCAGTATATTTGTTTGTCGATACAATACTTTAAAAAAATAATTCCCGTTTATATTCATTTGCCCTAATATAATCGGATCTAAGTTTTTCATAGCTGTAAAGAGACTGTATGCTTCATTGACTTAAGTAGGGATCGTTACTAATCCGTTTCCAGCCAGCGTAAATCAATTCATACGTAACTTTAGCCAATCAGAGTACCTTTCCCAAGTGGAGTAAACCAAGTAATACGATTTGTTTCCCTGAACTTCTTGGGACACCTCAATATAATTAAATAATTGATATCAGAAACCACCTAAGTGCACATTTTAAACTTTAAGAAAAGTTTTGCAGCTTAAGGATAAGTCTAGTCACCTTCAAAAGTTTCTTTACCAAATCAAAAACATTCTATTGAAGTAATATATTATTCTATTTGTTTCCTTGAAGTTTTGAGCCGTAAATTTTTGAAAAAAGTGCACTTGGGTGGTTTCTGCAATAAATGTGTGTATACAAAGAGATTATTTTAAAATAGTAATATTTAAATTAAGTCAAACCTTTATTTTTTACGTGTTTTGGTATCAAAGGTAAGTAGCAGACACACTTAAGTATAAAAACGTGTTTTTATTAGGCCTAAATCGAAAAATACAAGTAGACCACACGCTACAGTTTGTCTATATAAAATGATCTGGCCTTATTCACTTATTCAGCTTCTAGCAAGTCTTCTGGCATCTCCTTATCAGTTGTTGGCCATTGGATGATAGTGTCTTAGAAGGCTTCATATCCATTAACTCTTTTATATCGTCTATCTTTTTTGCTTTTGTTGATTGGGACCTAAAACAAGAGGTCTTACTGTGCAAAACCCGATAAAATTTAAAATTTGTTATAGCCTACAAAAAGGTTTAGCCAAAAGTAAAATATAAACGTTTAAAATAACCTTGGTAAAATAAAACTAAACATTCCTTCCCCAATGGATAAGCTTTCTCTGTTGGCAGTTTTTAGCAGTGTGAAGGTAGATGTAATTTCTCCAATGAATTCGCATGCCACCATATTTCCCGGAGTATCCCTGCTGTAGTGAAACTGCTTGTACGTTGACGCTTTGATTGGCTGCTTATTTTCTTTGGGTATTTTCCTGCCTGATGTTTCGTCCGAATTTGGCATTTTCTTATGTGATTTGGGTCACCACTTTTTGAAACTGAGAACATCGTCTGATGTTAAGGTGATTTACAGTAAATCGGCCAGACGTACTAGCTTTTAGCATGAGCTCTGTATATTCATCAGGAGTATATATCCTGTCCATCTTTCTCAAGAAACGCTTTATGCTTCCAAGATCTCTGTCACATGGGGAAAATGAGTGGCCACATACCGTCACGAGTGAAGTATACCGCAGAAAGAACCTAAGTGGCGGCACTTGGGATCTTTCTGAAATAAACGGATTATTGTCAAGGCTGAAAATAGCATTGCTGATATGTAACATAGGTTATTTCTGCACTAAACGATGTATTTACTTTTCAATTGTACAGTAACACCAAAATCATATTCTCTTATATTTTGTCTCTTAGGTGGTTTCGAAAATACACGATTAAATTATAAAATGTACTATACCTTCAACTAACCACAGAAAGCCAATCACTACTCTCTACACGTATGCACAAAACGGACATAAAGGGTCATACTACTCTGAAGCATTTCTCAGAACAGTGTGACGTAGTCCACCTATCATATTTAATCTGACGGAATATTTAACTATCTTAGCCATATAAGTTAAATAATGGAAGTAATTAAATAACATTAAATAACGATAAGTAACCGATTCCCTTAGATATGAGTCACAGTATATTTCTTTAACGTGATGCAGAGTTCCGAGTTTAATTTCAATAAATGTGCTGCCATTTTTCACCATATAATGGATGCTTTTTTACAACTTCATCTTAAATCATATTTGGTCTTCTACGGTATAATTTATACAACAAAGCTTCAAACACCCTTCTGGAGGGATGTGTTTCCATGGAAACGTCACCCTTACCCCTGATGATTGAATCCTGTGCAATCCCTACTATTCCAAATAATGGAAGAAATATCCCCCAATATTCAACAAAGGAATGTAAAACAGAACGTCTGACTTCCTTATCGCCTCTCCGACAATCTTTCATGTTCTGAAAATGCTGCAATGCTCCTAAGTACCTTTTGGAGTTGTAAACACCAACGGCCAGACTTGCCAAGTAATGGTTAGAAAATTAAATTAACTAACATAAAACATTTGTACAATTATTTTTGATCTGGTAGGTCTTTACTACTAATAATAATTTACTGCGACATAGTTTACACATATACGACCGTAGTATGGAAAGC
The DNA here is from genome assembly GCA_030765055.1 of Mantis religiosa. NCBI lineage: Eukaryota > Metazoa > Arthropoda > Insecta > Mantodea > Mantidae > Mantis > Mantis religiosa. Next base: position 5,933,909 of record JAUKNK010000099.1, on the reverse strand, counting down.
TTCCGACCTTATCATGAAGATGCCAACAGTTGCTCATCTGTGGACAGTTACTCGCCAAACTTTCAGGCATTTTGGGTGCCCAGTTGTTATGTAACAGTCATTTGAGTGAGCTAATTTATGTGCTTTTATGAAAATGGACAAAATCGAGTATTGTGCTGTCAATAAATATTTGTTTTTCAAAGGCAATAGGCCTACGCAAATCAAAGATGAGTTAGATTCTATGTTTGGGGACCCTGCACCATCATTCACCACAGTGACAGTTTGGGCAGCTGAATTTTAACGTGGCCGTAAGAGATTGGGAGACGATAAACGTTTAGTACGTCTAAAAACTGCAACTACCGACGAAAATATCACCTAAGTTCATCAAATGGTGCTGGATGACCACCGAATTAAAGTGAGAGATAGCAGAGGCTATAAACATGTCAAAAGAACGTGTTTGTCACATATTAAATCAACATTTAGAGATGAGAAAGCTGTACGCGCGTTGCGTGCCGCGTTTGCTCACGTTATACCAAACACGTACGCTCTGTTGGCGCGGTTTAGATGCAATAAATCCGAGTTTTGGCGCCGATTAGTTACTGTAGAGGAAAATTGGATACACCGGAAACATAAATACAGCCCAAACAGCGGACTGCAACGGGGTAACCGGCTCTAAAAGAACAACAACCTTTTTTTTTCAGCAGGGAAGATGATGACAACTGTTTTTTTTTTTTTTGAGATAGTCATGGAGTTATTTTAATCGATTATCATTAAAAAGGAAAAATCATTCTGGGAGCATACTACACATCATTACTTGACAAGCTGAAGGTAGAAGTTTCGGTTTGGTTAGTGTAGATAGAGGCATTCGTTTGGTGAGTCCTGATTTGCAGATTTTATACAGTTTCCAAGGCGACACTTTTATACTTTCTGTGCAGAACGCTTTCCAAGAGTCTTGCTTTGCTTTCCTCAGTTCCATTTTGTAGAGGTTTCTTACGGCTTTACGGCTGGTATCGTAAAACTCTTTGAGTACTGGATACTTGCATCTGTTTACTCTTCGTTTGGCTGCATTTACTTTCTTCCTGAGCGCATTTAATTGTGGGGACCACCAGGGCTTGAATTTGGATGTAGGTAAGAAAGGTGGGAAGCACGTACTGGTTATATTGTTCAGTTCTTGCGATATGTTGGCAATGACCTCTTCCAACTGTAGTCTATTTGTCGCATTGTTTAGCTGGGTTGTCCATAATTTGCCATTATTAACTATTTTGTGATGGTATAAATTCCAGTCTCCTGCCTGAGTAGCGAACAGCCTGCTGGAATTGTTATTATTCCTGGTCATCTTCGTAGAAGAAGTGTGAATTTGTAATTCATATGTTATAAAGCTGTGGTCTGAGGGAGTACCTTCACTACTAACTTGCCAGTTCAGGATTCTATGGGCTGTGTTGATTGATGAGATTGTGATGTCAATCCAGCTGTCTCCCTGAGCACCAGAGAAAGTGGGGCCATCCTTTTCATTAACCGTGATCAGACTGTGTGCTGTTAGGAATTCGACTAGCATTCTTCCCCTTGCGTCTGTGACCGGACTATGCCACATGCTATGCTTACAGTTGGAGTCAAGCCCCCAGATGAGGTTCGCTGGGTTTATAGAATTGAGAAATGTTTTTATGGGCTGGAGGTCTTGTTTTAGTGTATCTTAAGGAGGTAGGTATGAGCTAGCTATGTATAATGACGGGGTGGTGGATGATACAACGATGATGTATTCAGGAGTGGAGAAGCTGTGAAGCATTGTGAAATTATGAGCGATTTCATTTCTGATAAGTATACAGGCTCCAGGGTTATTGTTAGAAACGTTATGATAGGACGTGTAATTTGAACGGATGAGGCGAGGAATGCCATTAGTAAGGTTCCTGGATTAGTAGAATGTCTATATTAGTTTGTGTTACGTACAGAGATAGGTGCGCCATAGCCGCTATAGAGTGATGAGTGTTGAGTTGAGCGTATTTGAGTACATTTGAGTGCATTCGGTCTTGCTGATGATTATTGATGTAATTCTTCTTAATCTATCACACTCATTGCTAAAGGCGCTGTGGTTTATGTTCAGTTTCTTTCTGTTGTCCTGTATGAAGGAGTTAGCTTTGATGCAGTTTGAGCAACATGTATTTTGTGGGTTTGCACAATCTTTCCAGGAGTGATTTCCAGCACAATTCGCGCATTTCTGTTCGTTGGAACAGAACTTGGACGTATGTCCGAAACCTAAGCATTTGAAACACCTAGTGACCATTACAAAGTCTTCTACTCTGCACATATTCCAGTTAAGTTTAACTCTTTTTTGTAGCATAATTTCCCGTCTTAAGTAAGGGCTTACTTCAATAACAATGTGCCATGAGTCCTCAAACTTTCTTTTGGTAAATCTTATGTTTAATACCGGTTCTTCTAGGTGAGTCAGATTGTTCTGATGCAGTAAAATATCTCTTATTTCAGAGTCCTCTATGGTATTGGGGACAAATTTCAGTAATATTGTGACTTTGTGGGTTCGTGAAATGAAAAGTCCAATTTCACCACTCAAAAATGTTCTTTATTTCCACCGACTTACAGTTAAACTCTTGCCAATTACACAGAATTACGTAATGCACACAATTACGATTCACCAGTTCGTCCGTTACAATTTCACTTGCACTCGTAATTACGTACAATGTTCCGATGCTCTCACACAGTCTTCTCGTACACTAGCACTGCATTCTTACACCAAGAACTGACTGACTCCCCCTTGCACGACGTGTTGCTTATATAGGGTCCGCTTGCCGATCTAGAAGGTTCTCGATTAGATTGAATGTCCCGAATTTCCAGAACCTAGGAGAAGGGTAAAGAGACGGCTCAGGGGCCTGACATCCCTCCCCTAACCATCCCTTCTTAACGCTATAAGACAAACGAGGGGGCGGGGCGAACGCCGACCCGTCTCCTGTCGCCCACTCTATAGGGTGTTCCGATGCTCGCGTGACAATATTGTGGGAAGTTTCTTTTTTGGATGTTGTACGGGGATACTAGCAACGTTTTTCAGTTCCTTTTCTAGAATCTCACATTCAGACTTGGTAGTGCATTCCACTAGTAGGGTGTTATTTGCTAAATTTTTCATTTTACGTATTCCTACTGTTAAGGCCCTGGGATGAACGGACTCTCTGACTATTCTTTTTCACGTAGTCTGCTGCCATACTGGGGTCAGTCGGCTTAATAATCAAAGAAGCTGGTACCTGCTGGACGCCACCAGATGCCGCATGAGGGTGGGAGGGCAAGCGCGTGTAGGTTTCGAGGTTCCTTTGCCCGCTAAGAGATAGCGCCACCTGCTCGCTATACGAACGTGGAGTGCCCACCTCAGCCGTTTTAGAGCCTTTAGCGAGTTTTCCAAACCTAGAAACATGCCACTAATTTTGTGTAATAGGTTGTTCATCTCACTCACAGAAATTAAGGCCTCTTCTTTAATAACTTTCTTCATATTACTTCTTGATAACAATGCCTGTTTCACCTTAACCAAGTGAACTGAAATGACCGTCACGATTTCACTTGCAGCTTCTTCCGCCATATTGGATCTCTAGTGTAAAAAAAGAGATTCTGTTTGTCTGTCGTCCAAGTGTGTGAGTCCATTCGCTTTCTCCCCTAATTTGCAACGCTTTTGTAAATTTAGGTCAAGGACCTGGCATGCGGTTCCGAAAGGTGGTTTTTATCTCCTGCTGTTTGGGCCTGTCGTTCACAACCACTGTCATGGAGCCATTCAGTGCTATCTTGACAGGGGAAAAACTTTCTTTTTCGTCCCTGCTGATTAGGTCAGTTCCCTCGCCATTAATAAAGTCAAAACTTTTACAACTCTCATATGTGCTAACAATTTCCTCAGTCTTTATGATCGCAAGGTAAATGTCTTTGCTTATATTAATGCATTGAACAAAAAAGTGTTCCTCCTCCAATTGGTTTTCGGCTTCTGTTAATTGCATGTTGGGAACTGCCTGCTGGGAATACGGAATTGGAAACTCTTCGCTGTCGCCTCGAATAGTTACAATTCTGGCTGCGTAATTAATCTTTGCGTGAAATGCTTGGAAGAAATCGCTTCCTAGAATAACTTGTACAGCCAAATGCGGTATTATTAAAAATGACTTCTACGTGATTTTGGCCTAAAGTGAATGGAATCATAACTTGTTTTTGTATACGCTGTTTCTGTCTTCCTATGGCCATTAGTACGTACACATTTTTGGTGGGTAACGTTTGTAGGTGTATGCCTTTCGATTCCAAGTGATTAAAGTATTTTAGACTACAGATAGATGCCGTCGCTCCAGTGTTTATCGTTGCCTGGAAAGTTTCATCTGCTATGGTGATCTCTATTTGTGGCGTTTCTGCTATGTCTTTCTGTATTGTATCTATGTTCATGTTTCCGACATTGTTTCCAACTGTGAAGTCTTTGTGTAAATATTTCCCTGTATTTTCCTGTATTTATGTTCGTCCGTACAGCATATTGTGTGGTACCATTCCAATATTTTGTTAAAAAATGCTGTTTGAATTCTGCGTAACTGGTGTGGTCACCTAGTGCTAGCCTAAATAAAGCCAGTGACCGCCCCTGCAAGCCTCGTTTAACAATTATCATCTTAAAATCATCTGGAATGTTCTTGAGCTGAAAGTAAGACTCTAGGTCCATTATGTAACGCTTCGCGTTGTCTCTCACGTCATTAAATTTTGGCACGGTTATTTCATTTAAGAAGTGAAAATGGTGAGGGTACCTGTGTTTATACAGTTATTGTATATACTCCCTTGGCTAACACTATTTCATGTTTCCATAGGTACTGTTGAAGACGTGTTTTGGCACGTGCTCATCGGTTCCTGTCTTGTCGGTACACTTGAAACGTCATTACTCTGAGGTTGGTGATTAAATATTTTTAAGTCATTAAGAGCCTCTTTGATTGATGCCATTTCTCATGTATGGTGTTCAATTATTTTATTAGTTGAGCGTTGAGCTGCGTCGGCCTGTGTCAGGGTTTCTTTAATTGCTATCAGTTCATTATGAGTGGAATTGTCTGCTTCCGTTTGCCTATTTTGTATCACGACACAAGTGTTTCGCATCTCCTCCCTCAACTGGGCATGCACATTATCATTATTCTGTGAAATCTGGTTAAGTTGCTCCCTGGTGGTTTCCATGTCCTTTTGTGTATCGTGCATCTCTGTGCGCATGTTCAAAAATTCTGCCTCTATAGTAGCCTGCCCTAACCTAATTTCCTCTAATTGCTTATTCTGTTCTTCTGTTTTACTTTCTAATTGTCTTTTCAACGTGTTGTTGTATTCTACTGTGTTTTTTTTCTAAATTACTTTCTAAAGTGCTGTTTCTTGCTGCTATTTGCTATGTTCTGACATCTTAGTTTCTATTTGCTAGCTTTGTTGTGACATTCTAATTTCTATTTGTTGGCTTTGTTCTGACATCTTAGTTTCTATTTGCTGGCTTTGTTGTGACAATTTAGATTCTACGTCGCTTTGGAGCTGCTGGAGCATCTGTTGCATCATAGTCGTGAGGCTGAGTGTTGCTTCCGGACTAATTTCTTGCACAGCGATGTCTCCGGCCTGCACTTGGATTTGTTCTTCCATATCTGCGTTAATTATCCTGCCACTTTTCAGGATCATATAAATTGTACACAGTCTTTAGTGTTACTGCCAGGCTTGTCCTACACAGTGAGTGCCCCTTGTGGACAGACTTTGGAAAGGGTACTTACTCGTGATGTTGCTGGTGTTTACCTCCGTCGGATGTGGTGGTTGTTGCTGTCCTTTTATCGTCGTGCTCAGCGACCTCGTCCGTGGTGTACGTCTACGATGTCGTGGTGTGATTTTCTGTTACTCCGGCTGGTGTCTCCGGACGGTCGTCGCGTTCTCGGCGTCTGTTGCTCTGGGTGTTTTCTCCGAGCGGTAATCTCGTTCTAGGCGTCTGTTGCACCGGGTGCTGTCTCTGGGCGGTAATCTCGTTCTCGGTGTGATGGTCTCGAAGGAGATGTTGGTGGTTGTGGAAGCTCGCCGGGTGGTTAAGACACTTTGGGCGCCATTTGAGGCGGTAATCGGTGGATATAAAGGATCCTACACCGAAAGACTGATTTTGCTCCAGGCTAGCGAACCTCGTTTTCAGTATGGGCGAGCGACTCCGTTTCAGGGTCCAGCGATCAAATGAAAATACATTCTGCTTCCCTGAATTTTCCCACCAGTTTATTTATATGACATTTAGATCACAGCTTTGTTCACAAACCACTTGCTTGTCACCACGTTACCTTCCCCGAAACGATCCACGATGAACTGTCGCTCCTTTAATCGATTCTCAGCGTCCTCTCCTACCGGAGACTACCTATGCACGCCCCTTTCCTATTTCCATGACTATTCCGCCCGTATCACGTGACGCATAACCATTTTTATTGGAGGTTCGTTTTCCTCATTTTTACTCTTACGGAGTCTCACCCCCGCCTATATCTGTCACTTCGGTTTGACCTTCGGGGTCATTGGAAGAAATATTCAGAATTATTCTCAGATTCCTTAGGGGAGTGTTTTCTTCCTCGACGCGTTGACCCATTCTTTAGTTAATGTAGTTTTTGTTCCACCAACTGCGTTTTCTGCCCCCAACTGCGGTTTCTGCCTCACAGGCCACACGGCATTTGGGTACGCAGGACGTACACTATATATAGAAATGGCATATGACGGATAAAAATGGAATCCACATACCTACATATGTTAAAGATGTTGAAATTTACAGATACTGAAATACCAAGAATAGAAGCAATAGAAAGTTTATATGTTGAAATGCCACTTTTAAAAATAACCTTTAAAGGATACATAAAAGGTTAAGAACTACTACATTTGGTAGGGTTTCATCTCCTAAATAGAAATAAGAAATAAGAACAATGGTAGAAATGTTAAAAAGTATCTCTACATACAACCAAATTCTAACCTAAATCCTGTAGTAGCTTTAATATGGATATATGTTAAAATTTTATACTGTGAATTTGTTCAGTTTTCACTGTCACTTCTGATGTAATATAGTATAGTGACTTCATTTATTTCACACTGCGCTTCTGTAATACGGACTACTTTATTGGAACTACTTGTTTTCGTGACGCAGTGGTATAATGAAGCGTCTTCATCTTCGGATAATTCACGTAGGAATAAGAGGCAAGACGTATCTCATTACTTGCCAAAGTGTCAACTGTCATACCTCATATATATCGTCACAAACTCCCACAGAATCATACTTCATTTTCGACCCCCCCCCCCAAAAAAAACGCATTCCCCATTGGTTTATTCGCGAGAATGCCCGCTTGTGAAGCCGCTAGAATCTTCTGCAGAGTACCAGAATGTTTGAAAGGCCCAACGTCTTAGTCAGCTTCATGACACGCTTATATGTGGAGGACGCTTGACTATCTCGTGCTGTAAATACCTGTGGCAAGGAGTGTGATGTCACCCATGTTTCAGTACGTTTGCAACATTCCTTACTTTTTGCTGTGCTGCTGCTTGTGTGTGGAAACGTACACGGCTTGCAGAACTATTACTTTGTATGTTCAGTGATTGATTTACAGGTGCAATACGAGCACTAGTGTGTCTATACGAGATCACGCAAATTGTTTTAAATAGGTAAATTTCCTTGATGTCAAAGACCAGATCCCCTCTTGCTCCCAGCTCTAAGATAGTGCAGATGAACAAGAGGAAACACGCCGTTACAGTCATCAAATGACCAACTGACGCACTGGAAAATGAATGTTTTACCTTGCATCCTTGTGGTTGTAAGAGAATTAAGTTATCCAATCCTTAAGTCTACAACCACCACAAACAGCGTTAAATCACATTTTATCCATTATTGTACTGAAGGTCTGCGCAAGAAGCAACTCACTGTTTTTCTATCTAACAAATTAAACCTACTTTTTATTTTTGTTTCTAATGGCATACCTTGTTACATCCCAGATTTTTAATTTACTTTAGAAAGAGAATAGTTCAAACTGTAACGTGAACATTTATATATTTATTCATGTACGTCTGTCTCACTTCGTAGATTCTGTAGTATCGTGCTTCTTTGTCTTGTTGCTCAATTTCTTTAGTTTGCTCTCACTGGATATTCTGTTCATAAATATTTTATCAACATAGCTTTTATATGATGTTCCCTTCTCTTTATCATACATTCTCTTCATAATAGCATTAGATTTTGTGCACAGCTACATGACCTTTGTTTTCTTTTTACAAATTCAAGCGCTATAAAGTCATATCTATATATAGCCTAATAAAAATATTTTACTGTATTATTGTATTCTTATATCCCATTTTACAAACTTCCCGTACTTTATGTTTATTATCCTGACCACTAGGGTTCAATTAATATGCTTGACGCACTCTGGATTAATACCATCTGCACTCTTGATACGGCACTTGTTTTTACATGATACATAATATAGATTGCCTAATATTTAGGATGTATTCATTCTTCAATATTGCTGACACACATCTCGAAATCTTATTTGGTGAGATGATTTAGCAATAAAGTGCCTAAATATGGTTTGTTAAATTCATATGCTTTCCCAGTTTAGCTCTTTCGGCCTCTTTTCTATTTCATTTGTATAACCCTTTCTTAACTTCTATATCTTATATTTCTTCATAAAAAATGCAACTTTTAACGATGCAATAAATTATCGAATGCCAATAGTGGAATCTAGCTCGGAGGTAGAGATCTAAGCTTAGGTGAGCGCTTAGGTGGTGGAGTGAATGTTCTGTAGGTCTCAGACAAAGTAATTGTACCTATATGTCTTCCTCTTATTCTATTCGAAAGGCCTATGATCAAGTCCTGTTCCTAACCTTTGCTGTATACTTGGTTGCAGGTATAGTTGTTTTTTATTATGAAGCTATTAAAATACATATCGTCACCAGCACTTTTTATTGGTTGTTGTGGTAGTCTATCTTTGTCCGCCATTCGGCCATTTTAAATGTCCTACGCTGAGATGCTTCTCTGTTAAATTAGATTCACCGTTTACCATAATTTCAACACTTTACCGAATTTTATCTCGCTCTTGATAACGGGGGCTCGTTCCCAGCTTTGTGAATCTACATTATTGGTATAACTGTAGACAAAGATTATAACAGCCTAAATAATAAACAAAATAACAATAAAATTGATCATGCTATAAGCATTGAAAAACGGTAATTGTAAAAACAAAATCGTTCCACAGTATATCAGACTGGCACGATTAAGTTATTAAATAATTAAAATGTTTTGCAAAATTGGATTATGGTGCACATTAGGAAACAATATTCAAATTGCGATGAAAATATGTCTTAACGTTGAAAAAGGCATTATCAATAGGTCACAATATTGCAGTGTATCTGAATATTTGGACATACGTGTGATCACGTGGTTGCGCTTTCTGTATTATATTTCATACTTTTGGTTTCCGTAACTTGGGTTATAACGCTTCAGCATAAACACGTTTTAATTCATACATTTAGGTTCTGCGAAGGGCCCTGAATGCTTTTAGTTAAGGAAGCGTGTCCAGCCACAGACAGGAATAGTTGAAACCGGGTGATGAGACTAGAGCAGTGACCACTCGAAGGCTTCTGAACGGTTTATTTATGCAATTTCCGTCCCCATCTTTGTTCCTGGAGTTACAAAAGTTAAATGTGGCACTTTTGGTAAGATTGCGACCTTTCTGCGTAACCTGATTACAGCCTGAATGCGATGGAAGCTTGGTTTTGCTGCACTTCATTAGACTGCGTGCGGTTTATACAGTTTCAACATGACCTCTACCTAATCCTTAGGATTAAATTAGGGCCATAAGAAGCTAGCAGCTAACTTCTTGCAGTGCTCGTTATAAAACGTATTCGAAGTCACGACTAAGAGTGCGTAAATAAAGAGAAAGTTTAACTGCTGAGGTAAATGAAACTGTTTCGAAGTTAGTACCTTGGTTTCGGCAGATGTAAAATAATCTAGAGTGATGTAAAGAACACCATCTGCATAAACTGTATGTGCCATTGATATTGTATTAACTATAGCTCATCCGGACTCTCTAAGAGTTCTGTATTAGTAACTAATTTTTGTTTAGTCTTTTCTTGTGCAGATAGCTATTATCAGATTAAATACCTTTAATGTGCCTCTTATAAAAAATAAACTGTATAGCATATCGATGTTAGCTCATCATGTTCATCATTAACACTCATGTCCAACAAATGTATGTATTAAAGCAGTTGCTGTTGGCAACATCGATTTTGTTAGTATTTCATTAACTGTGATTGTGAACAAGGGCATGTATCCTGAAGTTTTAGACACAGTATCAGTGTTCAATTGACAGGAATCCGTACTACGTTGTAAAAATGTCTGCTAAAACAAGGATAAGAAAAAGTACTTCTTTATAACTTTAAAGGAAAGCGCAGCTACGAGGGGCAATCAAATATTAACAGGCCTTTGTTTACTGTGCATGCATAGAGTGCCGCATGGGTTCGAGGCTTTTGCAGCACAAGCAATGAGGTCCCTAGAAGGGGTCAGTGGCCTTGGAAACTCGTTTGGCTCTGTCTCTCAGTTACTGCTGAGATGTCTGAGAGAGGTGCATCCAGCTGTTGCGCAAGAAGTAATAATCAAGTTTCTTGTCAATGAAAATGTCGGTGCAGCTGAAATTCGCCGTTAGTTACTCCCAAAGTTTGTGGAAACAACCCTTTCATGGTCCAGAATTACACATTGGTGCCATGAGTTTAATGAAGGACGTAAACATGTTGAAAACTTGACCCACCCTTAGCGCTCGTGCGCCAGCATCAATCCGGTAAACATCCAAGCTGTTGAAGATATCATTGAAGAGGATCGCCACATCACAGTGCTTGAGATTTGTCAACAACTTTTCATAAGCTATGGGAGTGTCCAATCAATCATTCGAAGGGAGCTGAAATTGAGAGAAGTGTCAGCTCATTGGGTTCCCCGGTATCACACTGCAGAACAGAAAGCAGTGCGAGTTCAAATGTGTTGCACGCTTCTCACGCACTACGAAGAGGAAGGTGATGCTTTTCTGGACAGAATCATCACTTGTGATGAGACATGGGTGCATCATTACAAACCCACATCAAAGAGGGCCAGTCTGGAGTGGAGAGCAACCGCCGGTGAAAGCCAAGTCACGACTGTCAGCAAGGAAAGTTTTGGCCACAGTGTTCTTGGACTTGAAAGGTGTCCTTCTCATTGATTTCCTTGAAAAACAAGGACAACGACGACAGACCATTAATGCTGCCTGCTACTGTGACATTCTCAGGCAAGTTTGAGTTGCTTTCCCGTCAAAACGTTGCAGTAGCCCTATCAGAAATGGGTTGATTCTGCAGGATAATGCCAGATCACACATTGCAGCATCAACACAGCAAATATTGGCCAAAATGCACTGGACTGCCTTTCCACATACACCCATTTCCAGACCAGTCACCATGTGACTTCTTCATGTTTGGTCCACTCAAAAAAGCTCTTGGAGGACATCGTTTCACAACCAATGAGGAGGTGAAAGACTTTGTGCACAACTGGCTTCGCACACATCCTCTTACTTTCTTTGAAACTGGTATTAAAAAACTGCCTGTTCATTGCAACAAATGTATAGAAAAGATGGGTGAATATGTAGAAAAGTAAGAAAAATGTTAATTTCAATTATTCTTCATGAATAAATTTTCTGGAATAAAAGGCCCGTTTATATTTGATTGCCACTCATATTTACAAACTTCACTTAATGGAAAAGTAAAATAATTGCCAAACACCAAAACTTAATGTTATCAGATATTTAACATAAACTTTTTTATACATGTTATTAAGTTTTTTTCAATGTAAGTTATAGAAAGTTATAGGTTTTATTGCCTTTAACTTAACTATTAGCACACAGAAAGGTGTTAATCTGGGCTGCCTTAAGGTGTCCTGGAAATTTCAAGCTAAGTTAATCTGTGACCTAAGGGGCATTTTGAATATTCAAAAATGTCTAAAAAAAGATATAAAGGTATAAGGTAAGAAAATGCAATGAGAAAAAACCCAAAATTTCAGTAATGTATTGCCTTAATCTTGTTTTAATATCTATATCACATCATCTATCTTTAAGTGTGCTCAATAATCAAGGTTCAGTGTGTGTCAGACACATATCACATGCCTGCACCATCTAGTTTGTTACTATTTAAGTGGAAAGTGAATACTTTTGTTTGCTGTTCTGGCGCGGTCTCTGTTGCATTGTTGCCTTAATGTATTATAATCTATCTGCTGTTGGAATAAAGCATTACTCTGCATTCAGTAACGGGTTGTGCCTCTTAGTATGCTATTGGTTAACGTAATATCTGTGCACGAACACATAAAGAGCAATGTTGTGATCTGAGTTTAACTGCCATTTTTGTTAGATAGTGAACATGAAGAATTCAATGCCATGGCCGGGATTTGAACCACGGATCTCCTGGTTTCCCTCCAGTCACTCTAATCCATTGAGCTACCATGGCCAAATTGCCGTCATGACATCTGACTCATATATTTCCCCGATAGAGCACTAGGGGCTCTCGCATTCGAGATACACCATTTGTGGTGACTTACTATTGTAAGTACTTGAGTCCCAGGCTTTATAATTTAACTCTTATTATTTTAGTTACTTGATGGAAATTAATCATTTCTTCACACACACTCCTGGTTTGTCATGACGTCAACTTGGCCATGGTAGCTCAATGGCTTAGAGTGACTGGACGGAAACCAGGAGATCCGTAGTTCAAATCCCGGCCATTGCATTGAATTTTTCTTGTTGAGTCTTTCTATCAAAAACCTTAGCCTATATACGGCTATTGTGAAGAAATGATTAACTTCCATCAATTGACTAAAATGCCATCTTTGTTGTTACTCAAACAGTGCATTTTTCAACTTCTGAGAGTCATTGTTCTTACTGCAAACACTATAATGTTCATTCTATATTGTAGCAACTTCAATGGTTTACTGAAAACAGGTGAAGTAAGAAGATTAATAAACCACGGAACTATAGCGTGGAAGAATATAGAGTATTACAACCCACCAGCCAATGCGGTTAAGCTTCTTTGGCATTTACTTTAATCTTCCAGCAAATAGACTATGTCAATTCATATAATCTGAACAAAATCATGAAAAGAACCAAGCACATTGACTGATACAAAGGATTTGAGCCCAGACCTCCTAGAGGGAGCCATATATACTGTTTTTTCAATCATTTCACATGTAAAAACTCATTTTGTGAATGTAAAGGAAGACCATAGAGATGACATAATTTTGCAGCATTTATTGTATTAAAATTCATTTGAAGCTGGGTCAAAATATTACTGTGATGTATGCATGAAAGGAAAACATTTGCTTCTTTAAAGACGCAACAATGATGTTTAGCATACATGTTGAATATTATGTTTACATATTTATGCACAGTAGGAGACACGACATCTATTAAAAGTTATGGAAATAATAACTGTAATAAGGCATCAACATCCAACTCCTCATAACTCACATTGTTACCTTAAAAGGTACTAACAGGAGTGTAAAGCAATGCAATGTGAGTCAGTACTGATGAGTGCTAATAACATTTTACAAATTTGGACTTAAGCTCTTAAATAAAATATTATTTTTCTTGGGAGGAGCCTTTAAGCTCTACTACAATTAGTTTTTATCTTAAGCTTTTAACATAACTTAAACGAAAAACAAAAGACTATTAATACTTAATGTAAAGCATATAACACAAGATGGAATGAAAAAGCAATTCTAAGTTTGCTGCTGTAAAACTTTGATTTCTTGTGGTATAATTATTTTTCTTTAATCTGTAATTGCATCAACATGAATCTCTCTCACATCCCCCCAAGACAAAGTCTGTGTATCTTAATAACTCAACATAAATACATTTGTAAGTTTTTGCTTCTTTTTCAATAAACTATGACTGTAAGTTTGATGAAATTAGGTACTTCAAAAAATATTATATGAGCGTTTCAGAAAATAGCCAAACTGATTTTATAAATTTCTTACAAACATTCTGAGGAAGTACAATTATTTCAGTCTTTATTTATTGTTGAACATAACTTCCTAACCTCATTTCTAAATGTTTATTTAGAATGCCTATTTTAAAAGAATAAATTCCTTTTCGTTATGGAAGAGGTGAAAGTGGCATGATCTGAAGTTTGAGAGGGTGAAGTGCAACTTCAGTGGTCAGCTCTTTGACAACTCTGTAAGCATGTGCATTTTCCTGGTGGAAGATTCTTTCCCCATGTAGGGTAGGGGATCCGTCCCCTTCTGCTGCTGTGGTGCGAGAGCTGCAGACCCCTAGCACTCATGGTACCTCTGACATTACCAAGAGCAACCTTGGGCCGAACATTCGAGCCCCTCCCTGATTGGGAATTGTTCGGATTGGGTTGGATTCCAGGGGGCAGGGTCTTCCCAACACCTGCGCGAGATTGCTTACCTCTGGCCAGGTTTCGGCCGCCCGGAAGGGGCAGATGGTTGCCTAAAAAGTTCCGGGTACTAGCCTACAGAGCTAGCAGAAGGTCTGTTAGATCACCAGGCGGCCCCACCAAGGTTATTCGGTGGGATTGATGCACGTATGTTGCGAATCCACTTCCACCCATTCCAAAGTTGTTGAACGGGGGGAGGGGGGCTTTTTAGACTCAAGGTATTGCCGCAAGAACAGAACCCTGGAGTTTTCCATTGCTCCTGGGATGACAGAGGCTGGGGTATTCGGATTTTTGGGTAGACCTTATGATTAATTAATGTAAGATTCTTCCGCTTCCCTAACAATATTTGTTACTTCTTAGCTGTGGCTTTACCCAATTAAATTCTTTAACAAATTTTTTTATGAAACCCAATTACTAAAGGCTGGAGACATGTGCGTTTTTCCATAGATATACTGCACATGACTGTACTGCCATTGTTCGTGCACGTAAACAACTACAGGTTAGCGTGACCATGACAACCATCTCACTGCAAGAGGAAACTCAACAGTCTTATTATACTACGCCTTGACCTTGCATCAGCATACAGATGAAAGGCAATGCTTCACTAGTTTGCAGAGTACTACATCACGTTGTTTTCAGCATTTGCACATTTGATGGCTGTGCTGTACATCTGACGACATTCAAATTCAGTTTCCAGCTAACTTGTATCGCATGCGAGTGCACATCTCTCCGGCCTTTACCAATAACTTATGTCAATGCTTTCTGCATGTTGAAAATAACTTCCTATCTTCATTTCTGATAATGTTCACAATAGAGTAAAACGGTTCAACAATCAAAGGTACAAGAAGAAAGCCACCTTTTTACGTTCAAGATGTAAACATCTACAAGTGGATGAGGCATGACTTTAGTTCTGTCAACGGCCTTATTTTGAATGGGAAACCATTGGTCATACAAAATATCACGAGGCTGCTCGTAAGTGAACGCTGAGAGAGGGAAGCGTGGAGTGAAAGAGACAGATTGCGCTCAAGCTATGCCCAGAGAGAGAGAGAGAGAGAGAGAGAGAGAGAGAGAGAGAGAGAGAGAGAGAGAGAGAGAGAGAGAGAGAGAGAGAGAGAGAGAACAATAGAGGGAGAAAGAGACAGACAGTTCCCTGGTGATCTCAGCTCTTCTCCATTGATCGGTAGCTTTCGTATGGCTTCATGTGGTTTCGAGAATAGCTGCTCCTGTATAAATAAGAGTTCGGCTGGCGTGTGCGAGTGACTCAGTCGAGAGTTAGTAATGGTGCCGTGTGGACGTGCGGCAGACGGTCGTGAAGGTTTTGTACGTGTGTGTGACGTCATTCTGTTGATATCAGAGTTGTACAAGTGTCTTTCTACGGAAATAAAGAGCACTTTTAATTTAATGAACCCACAAGGTCACATTATTTACGCTAGTGAGCTCTGTGTTAATCATTCTATTGATGACAGTGGGCAATAATAAGAGAACAAAACATTTCATTACTGAGGTGAGTTTTCACGTATTTAAAATCAGTTTGGTTATTTCTCATACATCTTCAAAGCTACTTCCAAGCCAACACTAGCTTTTTGAACATGTACACATAATTTTGCATAGGTGCTAAGCAACTGGATTGTACTTCACATGCATTTATTTGGCATTTTGATATTTTACTTTTAAATTTTGATATGTGTTATTTTATTTTTTAGGAGATGTATATTCCAAAATCACTGCTTTACATCTTTTTACAGGAACAATTTAATGATATATATGAAACAAAGTTTATAAGCATACATAGAGAAAAGCAAAATGTTAATATAACAATAATAATTATAATCAGTACTAAATGTAATGTACACTAAAAGCTGGTCTTTCGGTGTATCATGTATGTTAAACTACAGTGCATACAATACCCATGACACTACTATATCCTCCCCAGGCTTCTGGCACATAAGCACAGTTTTATTTCATCTCTCTGTGAGCAATATTGCATAACAATTTATAAAGGCTTTATGTAAATAAAACCTGAAGGGTATACTGAAACATTTTAAAAACGAGAGTGTAACATTTCTATATATCATGCTATGTATGTTATTACAAAATACATCTTGTAATATTTGCAAAGGTTTATTTACTAACCTACACCATTATATCCCAATTTCCTCTTCAGTCTTTGCTTGTATGCATGGTTATATTATGGTCAATTACTCACATTGACTATATCTAATGCCTCATTCACATAAACATTAAACATTAACACGAGAATGCATAAAGACTAACATTGAGTCATACCTTTTAAAACTTGTAACTTCAATCACATCCTTTAAAAAAAAAAATCAGGAACGTTTTCAGAATGTCTCGAAATTACAAGTTTTAAAAGGTATGACTCAATTATAGTCTTTATACATGAAATTAGCTTCATTGTTAACATCGCTTTTATTTATAATGCCACCCAATTTTCGGGAAGCACAACAAACGACAGCTGAGTAAGGGATTAGAGGCCGCGCCACGGCCACCTCATAAGTCTCTGCCACTAACTGAGGGGGATGATTAGGGAAACGTCATTTGTCGCTGTCCGCCTCTTTTCGCTCTCCCACTGCTATCTGGAACCTTCGCGTGGATTCACGGAAACCAGAGACTTCTAGAAGATTGTGATATTCCCATTAAAAGGACTGAAGTGAGTGAATCGAGTCAGTCAGTTCTTGGCGAGCAGCGAAGCAGCGTCGTGTTAGTGCGTCGGAGGAGTACACGTAACTGCGAGTGCAAGAGAAACTGTAACGGACGAACTGGTGAATCGTAATTGTGTGCATTACGTGATCCTGTGTAATTGGAAAGTGTTCAACTGTAAGTCGGTGGAAATAAAGAACATTTTTGAGTGGTGCAATTGGACTTTTCATTTCACGAACACACAAAGTCACAATAACTATTCAAATTCACACGAGAACTT
Source organism: Mantis religiosa (assembly GCA_030765055.1). Classification (NCBI taxonomy): domain Eukaryota; kingdom Metazoa; phylum Arthropoda; class Insecta; order Mantodea; family Mantidae; genus Mantis; species Mantis religiosa. Next base: position 5,916,568 of record JAUKNK010000099.1, on the reverse strand, counting down.
GCATATGACGTGAATATGAAAATTGCTTTAACATTCACAATGACATTATAACATCAATATCAAAACAAAATAACTGAAAATTTAGTCAACATGAAAAATTCAATCCCATGGCTGAGATATGAACCATGGATCTGGTTTACGTCCAGTCTCTCTAACCCATTGAACTACTATGGCCAACGTGCAGTCCTGGCATTTGGTAAACTACTAGGGGCTCCCGCATCCGAGGTACACGGTTTGTGGCGACTTACTATCTTAAGTACTTGAGTCCCAGGCTTCATTATTTAACTCTTATTTTAGTTAATGATGGAAATTATACATTTCTTCACACTAGCCATATATAGGCTAAAGTTTTTGATAGAGTCAACATGAAAACTTAATTGCCATGGCTGGGATTTGAACCATGGATCTTCTGGTTTCCGTCCAGTTGCTCTAACCCATTGAACTACCATGGCCAAGGTGCCGTCCTGACATTAAATTCTCCATATATTTCCCCGGGGCTCTTGCATTCGAGAGCCTGGAAATAAGGTTTAAGGTTTGCGTTGCGTTTGAGATATAAATTTTCTATGTGAATGGGGCATAACTGATTTGGGTCCTTCTTCACCGTGCACTGGCTAATCAGATGATATGAAGTCCACATTCCGAGTAGCTAACATGAGTGCAAGTTATGTGAAAAAACTTGCAAAACATGTCACTTCAAACAATGTGGATGATGGATGGGTCATTGAATGACCATAATGTGTAATATTAATGCTCTTTCAAGCGGACTTCACTTATTAAAAACATTACAAGGTAAACAATTATTTTTTTTCGCTTTACCAAACATTTAAAGACTGCAAATGTAGATTAAAAAAATAACTTTGAAGACAAGAAATACAACCCTGATTGCCCATGAAGAAAATCAGTAGCGATATTTCAGTTAATTACTGGTCTTGACTGCTTAACTGCATCCTTCATAGAATCAATATATATATAATTCAACGTAGTGCACCCTTTGCAAGCAAACAGACACTATTATGGGTAGGAAATATTTACTACTTTGTCCAGCTATTCCAAAAATATGAGGAGATATTCAAACTCAGATCTTCTATTATTGGGATGCCAGATGAAGAATGGACGAAGTCTAAGATCTAGAACATAATAAAACCACCTGCACTACCCTATTTCAAATAAATTTACTGTTTTTATTAGTTTAATCTACAGGTTAACAAATTTACCCCTGAATAAAGAGTAATTTAATAGAAAATATACACACATTATTAATATATCTTTAATTTATGGTTTTAATAATTGTTTTATACATAAAAAGACCGAAAAATTTAAATATAAAAAATATGAAAATATTTCCACCCTTAAAAAAATTAAAGCATTTCTTTACCATCCTTGAGTAAATACATAGATTCAAAAACTTTTTAAAGAATTTGGTATAATTTTGGTTTATTAAAAATAAATATGTGATAAAACATTTGCTACATTTATCTCAAATGGATAAAATTTCCCGTAATAAAAATCAATTTAACTGTTTAACTGTTTAGAATACAACTAAGTTTAGCTGGAAGGACAAAATGTAATTCAGAAATCAGGATGAAAGAACATTATAGAAATACAAGGGGCGTCCAGAAAGTAAGTTCTGTTTCAATTTATTTCTGCTGCACCGCTGCGATCGCAATTCTGCACATGCGCGGTAGGCGCTCTGTATCAAGGAGAAGAAATGTGTGCCATTGTGAGATCGCTGTCAGCCACGTACACTTTGTTGTGCTTGTTTACAATATATGTGTTGATTGAAAATCCCACCGCTTGTGAAATCAGATCTGTGATTCATTTTCTGAATGCTAAGATTGCGCCACGCAAGACAGTATAGGCACCGAGGATTGCTGTCAAAAGGTGTTGTGTTTCTTAACAACAACGCACGACCACACAATGCAAATGCGATGAAAAAAATCTTACAGGTATTTGGCTGGGACGTGTTTGACCAACCCCCGTACCGCCCTGACCTTGCTCCTAGCGTCTTTCATTTGTTTTTGCATCTAAAATCTTTCCTTGACGGTCAACACTTCAACAATGACAAAGAGCTGAAAGAAAATGTTTCCAAGTGGTTGAAGACACAGGCAGCAAACCTCTATGAAGAAGCTGTACAAAAACTTGTGCCTCGCTATGACAAATGTCTGCAAAATTTCAGCAGTTAGGTGGAAAAGTAGTTTAAGAATTGTAGAATTTTGTGCAATAAATAATTATTCTGAATCGGTACTCAATTTAATTTTATTACAAAACAGAGCTTACTTTCTGGACGTACCTCGTAATAGGTATAAATAGACTGATAAACTGGCAGAGACAGATCATTTTCGTTCATTTAACCATGAGATAAATCCAGAAGTTAAATTATTAAAGCAAATAGTTGCCTGATAGATTTTTTGGTTTAGGAGAAAATATGTATCTTAAATGGAAATCATGCAACGAATTTTGAAATACCGACATTTGCACATCTTGGTAATAAACACAAAAATAATATCTCATCGCAGTAATGATGACAACAAGATAAAATAAAACTAGTCTCCTGAATTCTGTGGAAAGTTGATCAATTTTCTTAAAAAGATATATGTAGTTTGTCACAGAAAATTACATTTTATTGTAATATTTGCTACTTCATGTTTTTTTTTATTTTTCTTCTATTTATACCCCACCTTTAACTTCAGTGGTCATATCGGCAGTCATTCTCCTTTGGAACATATCGAAGGTGTTAACTCGTAATCGTTGAGTTGTATCATTAGAACACGCACACATTTGCATTCTCATTCATACTTCCGGACTCTGTGAAAGATGGGGAATCACCTTGATTGGAGAAAAATCACCACACCGAGCCAGGGATCGAACCCGGAACCCCTAGCATGGCAGGCAGGTGCTCTACCGACAGAGCTACAAGGCCAGCCTATTAATTAGTTTTGTTAGCTTCTGTTTTTTACATATTTACTAAAATAGATTTAGACCCCAATAGGAACAAAATGTGTCATTAGAAAGCACTTCAGAACTATTAGTACTGTCGCCAGGCATTGTTTTTGCTGCTGCCGACTCGCGTGTAGATGAATGCTGAGAGAAAGGGGAAGGAGACAGAAAGTGTCCCAAGCCATGCCCACGTACGCACTAGCGCTGAATACTGGCAGAGAGGGAAAGAGACGGAGATAGTCTGGAATTTCTTGCTGCATCGTGAAAGACTGTGATGCTTCAGCAACTTTCAATAGACAATGTCTTGGGTATAAATTAGGGATAATGACGATTGCTAGTTAGTGTGTTAATGGAGTTGTGAACTGAGTGTGCAGCTGTGTGGAAGATCAACTTTAAGGTTGTGTTTGTGTTACATAATTCTGCTGTTGCAAAGGGCTGTACAAAACGTCTTTCTACGGAAAAAAGAGCATTTTGAATTTCTGCAAACTAGACTTTTAACTCTATGAACTCACAAAGTCACAAACCTTATAACTGCATGCTTCTGACTCTTCGTTTGCATGTTGCTACAATTCAAATGTTGCTGTTAGCATTGGTTCCACAGTCTCTACATGTTGAGAAATGTATACTTAACTGCATGAAAAGCTTCAGCCAACCTGGGTAATGTGGACATGCAGTAACACAGTTTGGGAAGTTTAAAGACAGAACAAAGTATTCTATATTCCAAAATGTCATCTGAGGTAATAGTTTTTTGCATGTATATCTCAATAGCTAAATAGCATACTTGAATCTCATTGCCGGGTAATTTCTATTGGGTATTAACCTCTATTAGGGCTTGGAAACAGGGACAACAATTCGGAGGCCTCACATCATATTATAAAGACTTGTAATTGCTATTTTGTGATGCAAATCACTCTATGATTAGTGTCGTACTTATATTCAGGTTAGAAACGTTCTCTAATGACTGTGTAAGAGCAAAATTATAGAACTTATAACTGGATCGCTAGCAGTTTCATGTATCAAAAATTGTTAAAACGACAAGATGCTTCAAAAAATGTTTTGTAAATCATGTCATTAACACAATTGTGTGCAATTTAAAATTAAAGTAATACTGTTTTAAATAAAGACAAAATACATCCCGAAATGTTCTTACTTTTGAGTTTGGGATATGCAAGCATCAGTTTTTTCTTTCATATCAGGTTATTGAAAAAGCATGCATAAAATTTATCTTTTGAAATATAGGGTAGTTAATTTACGAGGCATGTCCGTAAGGTCTCCAATTTGATTTAATATAGAAAACATGTTTATTGTCATTTGATGTTACATTTATGGAAAGGCAAAAATTACACCTATTTTTCAACACAATCACTATTGCAATCAATGACTTTTTGCATGCGCTGTGGCAGTTTTTGTATATCCTTGTCATAGCATTCTCCCGCCAAGTGGCGCAGGTAGCGCTCAACCTCGTTTTTCATATCATCGTCAGTCTGGAAATATGTTCCATCCAGATGTGACTACAACTCAGGAAACAGATGATAATCACTAGGTGCTAAGTCTGGACTGTAGGGGGGATGGGTGAGGATGTCCCATCCGCTTATGGTCTTCGGTGAGCATTTTGGGGACCCACCTCAAACACACCTTGCGATAAGGCAAATGTTCGGTCAAAATCTTGTCAATCGTAGTTTTATTGACTTCAGAGATAAGTTTGCACAGCTCGCGAAAGGTCACACGCCGATCTGTAAGCATTTTTTGCTCCAATTTTTCAATTGTTTCAGCTGAAACTGAAGGCCGACCAGAATGCTATTCGTCATGAACGTCTGTACGTCCGTCTTTAAACTATCTGATTCACTTTCGCATGTTTTTGACGTCCATACACTGTGGCCTATAGACTTTGCATAACTGACGATGAATTTCAGTGAGGGTAGTGCCCTTGGCGCTCAACGTATCACTGCACGCAACTCACACTTGGCAGTGGAAGTGATAGAAAGCTCCATCGCAAACGGCTGCCCAGCCAAGACTAATGGTTGTAACGAGTTTGTTGTGGTGCGGATTTGAAGGGGTGAAACCAAGCTACACGACAGTGATGCCGGATCTCGCATAATAGCATTCCTCATGGCTACAGCGCCTTGGAGACCTTATTTTACTGACACGCCTCATATAACCGGATTAGCTCACGGCCTCTCTTCAGCACAAGACAGCTGCCAAAGGCAGGCTAGAATCCTTACCTTACAATATGCCTTACCTTATATATACCTTATATAAAACACATGTTTTTGTTTACATTGTCCCATAAAGTAAGGATGGCCTCAATATAGGGAAAATACTGTACTAGAAATCACAAGAATACCTGCAGCTGAGATTCCGAGAGTGAGCGAGAACATTTACATGAGATTTGCTGCCTGTTTGAGAGCAGAAGGTCAAAATGTTCAGCATTTCTGGTCTGCCTCTGCTGGCATAAGTTCCCCAGAGATTGCTGGTTTTCTAGTGCAGTAATAAGAGGCTGTGAGTGGGTTCGATTATAATTTAACCACGCGGTACAACTCAGATCTATTAAACAGAATTGCAATAATTTTACTAAAACATTAATGTGAACTCAAAATTTAATAGACTTGTCAAAACTTCTGAACATTGCTTGTTACACTTTTGGTTTTTATATGAACACTGGCAAATGCTATACATATAACTTGAAAAATGTCAGAAAATCGACACTTTCAACATTAAAACATAGTAGGAATTTCCTGATTTAAAAAAGTTAAGCTTTTAACCTAGAGATTCAACATTCTGCAAGAATGTCAACATGACTAATTCTTTATTCACACATGATGACAATGTTTATCTCTGCATGCAACATATTTCACGTTCACAACAGAGGCAGTAGCTTCTGGTAATTTACTGCCTGAACTTTCATCGAGATTCCAATGCATCATTTTCTTCCTCATTGGCACTCTCAGAGCCCTGGACTCTTATCTCTTTAGCAACCAACTTTCTGTACTGCTCTTTGAACTGCAAGGCTGTTAGATGCGAGGACTCTGGCTTATTCTGAATTTTGTTAAAAAAAGTTCAAGGATTTCCACAGCAAGCTTATATGTAGCCAAATAATTCAATTTTTTGGTTTCAATGACTTTCATATAAATATTCCTTGTACCTCTACATAGTGACAGGAAGTCAATAATGGAAATTCTTCTTGATGTGTGGTAAATGGGTCTCTCATTTTATCTGTCATACCAAGTAAATAGGACTCTGCATAATCTCAAAGACTAAAAGATGATGCTTTATATTTTGTAGATAAAACACCCTTATTACCCTTTGCTTGACTGCTTTGAGAAGTGAAGAAAGCAAGCAGTTTTTCAAAGAAAATACAAAACTTGGCTGTATGTAAGGCATTTTCAAACTTTTGTAACTTCTTATCGGAGTAAGCACTTTGCAGTGCCCTGCCAATAGATACACTTGGGATTTGAAATACAACATTTTCTTCTAAACTCTGAACAGATTTTCTTTTTGTCTTACTTGAGGAAACATCATGATCACTTTGCTGATGGTTTTGCAACAATTCAATATATCTGTAATCAATATTGTTCCCATTTTGATCGTTTAAAATCTTAAATTCACAAAGTAAACTCCTTACTAAACTGATCATGTGAAAAGGGTCTAACATAAACTGAATGCTTTGCTCACCAACAGTAAATGAGCAGTCCAATGCTTCAGCCATAAAATTGCAGTCCAGTTTCTCTCCGATGACTAGGTTTGAACTCTCTCCTTTACATGTATCAGCCAGCACATTAGGTTTAATGCTCTGTAACCTCAGCACTGCCTCTCTCACTATGTTAGCCTTCGCACTCGTTGAAAGTTTGTTAACTAAATAATATTTTTTTCTTGGTATTTTCCAAGAAGCGTTCACAGCCACAACCATCAAACAAGAACTTTTATTGCTTCCTCATAGTCGCTCACACAAACGCCATTGCCCAAATTGACACAACCGACAATTTTGCCGCCATCCCATGAGTATCCTCGCTCAAGTAACATCTGGTCAAACACCAGTGAAACCTAAAACAAATTAGAAGATGCTGACACACGTTCTTCCAAAAATTTGAACGCTTGTTCAGCAGTAGATGATGTACACCATTTTCTTACCACACTTACTTGTGGTAGCATATTGTTTAAGGTCTGCCGCAGATGTTCATATCTTGCTGGGCAGTAGAAGTGCAGTGTTATAGCAAACATTTTGAATATCTCTGAATAATTGCCATTCTGTTTGCCACGATCTTTATAAACCTCTTCGAGCATGTCTTCAGAAAAATTAGTATTTAAAATACTTAATGTGTGTTTATCGATGTGGCCCTTTGTCTTCATCCTAGCTAATGTCACCTTCAACTTGCCTATTCAAGAATCCTCCCTTTCACTCATTATCTCTCTCTCAGGTTCATACACTGAATTACTTGTATTTACTTCACTTCTCACTGTATTTGTCTCATTTTCTATCAAAGTACAGTTGTCATCATTTGTTACACTCTTAAACGAACAGGATTCGTCATTCAGATTATTACTGTGAGGTTCAATTTTTCTCTTCATCACCTGACGAGATGATTTCTTGCCCTGAAAAGCAATGAAAAGAAAACAATAAGCATTAGTAGAGTACAACAAATTAATGAATAGTGTTAACATATGACAATTACGAGGTTCATTTAAATACAATGTAAATCCAGAAAGTAAGTTCTGTTTGGTAATACCATTAAATTGTGTGGAGATACAGAAAAATTATTTATTGCACAAAATTCTACAGCTCTTAAACCACTTTTCCACATAACTGCCGAAATTTTGCAGGCATTTGTCATAGCGAAGCACAAGTTTTTGTATACCTTGTTCATAGAAGTTTGCCGCCTGTGTCTTCAACCAGTTGGAAACATTTTCTTTCAGCTCTTCGTCATTGTTGAAGTGCTGACCGCCAAGGAAATATTTGAGATGCGAAAACAGATTAAAGTTGCTAGGAGGGAGGTCAAGGCTGTATGGGATGGGGGTAGTCAAACACCTCCCAGCCAAATCCCTTTAGGTGGTTTTTCGTCGCATTTGCAGTGTGGTCGTGCGTTGTTATGAAGAAACACTACACCTTTTGACTTCACACATTTGCCGATAAATTTCAATTGTTTTCACTTTCCTAGAATTCAGAAAACGTATCACAGATCTGATTCCACAAGCGGCGGGATTTTCAATCAACACCAACATTGTAAACAAGCACATCAAAGCGTACGTGGCTGACAACGATCTCACAATGGCGTACATTTCTTCTCCTTGATAGAGCGTCTACCGCGTATGTGCGGAACTGCGATCGCAGCGCTGCAGCGGAGATAAATTAAAACATAACTTACTTTCTGGATGCCCCTTGTATAATGCCCCATTTTTTTAATCTGAACATATTTATTGTTAACAGTCAGAATTTGGTCACAATATACATTAATATGTCTTTTTTTTAGTTAATTGATGGAAATTAATCATTTCCTCAAATTATTTATTACTGTTGTTAATTTATTTAATTATATTTTCCTCACTGTTAGCAGCCACAGCTTTTTGTTCTAAAAAATGTAGATCTTATTAAAGCATACATTAACCAAGTAGTTTTGTCTGGGAGGCAGAGGTTCGATTCCTGTGGCCGACCTACCTTACCCACGGGCATTTTGGGGAGTTTTCCCTGGTCATCAGGCAAGGTTAATTACATCCCCCGAATTTCCTGTTCCTCCATGTCATCCCCACTATCATTGCACATCATCTCTCATCTGGGGGTCTCTTTGAGGGTAGAAGTGTCGGCGGGAATCTCGACGTTGCATGGCAGAAATATATATATATATAAAGAAGTTAAATCTGTGGTACTACAGCCCATATCGGACCAGGGTCTGCTATCATGACTGCCGGCCTCATGCACACATATGCAAGGTAGAGGTGGATGATCATCCAACCGATACGGGGCGGAGATGGGCAGTAAATACTTCCTCCTGCGATCTCCGAACCCAGTGTAGTGGGGTCGTTTCTGGACCACAGTAAGGTATGACGCCAGTTGTACTGGCCTACTGGTTAATTGTAGGGACTCTGCCCTCTGCACTGTTATGACTCCTTGGTACACTTGCCTCATCCTTCCTCCTGGGGCGTCCCACTTGAGAGTATAGGTTTAATTGACCAACTTTGGACCTCCATGCCGAATTCCCATACATTTATATCAAATGAAATTGTTTGTAGTATGAACTACTAAGAAGATATTCTGTACGTTTTCAAGTGGTAAGCAATTTTTCTTTCTCCTAATGGCGTTGCAAAGAACATGAAATTTCAAACTTGTGTATGGTATGCAGCACTACATACTTGCAACTTGAACCCTCTTGAGAGCTCTTACACTTGGAAGACAGAAGTTGCCCACGAGATACATTAGAAGTATAATAACAGCTATTGGTAGAAACAGCCAGAAGTGGACAATACCAATCACCACGACAGAGCTCCACAACATCACTGTGCACTGAAATAACACAATACAGACAACATTGACTTTTTGAGAATTTAATTAACTTCATTTCCCTCCCTTGTACACCTCCAACTCCCCTTTTATTTAAACAAAAGGATATAAAACATTGGTGGACCTATGAAGTAATATCCCTTTGTTAGGGAACATAATCATTAGGATGTCTGATTTACCTTACCTTAATATAGTAGTCAAATCTTTGTACCAGTTTTTGGTTCCGTATATATTTATTAACACAAAACTTACATCCTCTTCATACAATGCAGAAACCGTTAATATATACAAGGATATAAGCTTTCACACATCCTGGTCACTAACATGACATTAAGGGGCATTAAAAAGAAACAAACCAGAGTCTGGTATGCACAAACTGATGAGTGGATTGTAACATCATGGCATGTGTAACAAAGTGTTGATCCAACGAGAGCATGCAAGTTCACAGCCTGTCACTAGAGGGTACATGTGCACGTCACATGACTATACAAAGCTAGTAGCAGACATGCATCAATCATCCAGCACTGCCAGTCACATTGCAAACAGTGAAATGGAAGCGCCGAAAGAAGAACAAGGAGGTCTTGTTCGTTTTCTGAAAGCGGCAGGATTAGGGGGAATGGATATTCATTGACGAATGTCACAAGTGTATGAGCCATTTTTTCAGTTGAATCAAAAGTTTGTCTAATGGAATGCTAGGGAAGAGGGAGCGGACATCAAAGGATACTAAAGTGTCATGAGGTGTTAGTTTAAGATTTTGAATTTTTTTCTACCAGGTCTAAAGAGCAAGCTTTAGTTGCATAAGAGCAGAAGATGCAAACGATGATTTGCGAAACATGTCCTCAAAATAAGTACAAAAGTGAAGCAGATGTGTAATAAATACCACTCATTTAAAAATTAATAATATGTCATGGACTTAATCTTTATACTATAGATTAGATTAGATTGATTTGCATTCAGTAGGTTTAATTTTAGCCAGAAACGGCTCTGAACAATGAACATGTCCAGAGGTATAGAGTTTAATAGCATATGTATGTACAAAAGTTAACATAAAACACATGTTATAGTATACAGGTAATATGAAGAACATTATGGAAAACAAAGCAGGGATAATTATATATAATACAAAAGGAAACACTTTTTAAACCAGCTTTCACTTGGCTTATGCCAGTACATCTCAACCTTTTTGCAATGGATACCATTCTTGTTATTTATTAAATACATATACATTAAAAATAAACTTTCAATTTGCATCAAATATTTATTAGTAATTATTTGTTATTGGAGTAGTTAGATACTACATATAGAGCTACAGAAGCATTATCAGGATAATTTGTCATTCAGATAATCTTGTACAGAATAAAAATATTTTGAGCAAAGGTACTCTCTAACAGCTTTTTTAAAAGCACCGAAATTATCAACCTTTTCTTTATGAACATTAGCAAGTGCGCCAAATATTTTGATAGTTTCATAATGCACACCTTTCTGGAAGCAAGAGAGTTTAGCACTGGGATATTGGATATTATACCTTTGTCTACTATTTACTTTGTGAATTACATCATAGAAATGTTGGTGTCAGAACTTTTATTTTTGGGCAGTATTTTGCACTCATGATACATCAGGCATTGCTTTCCTGAACAGTAGAATGAACTCAAACATGTACATTGAGCTGCTAGGGACAGAATTGATTAAAATGTATAAGGATCTGGAGGACAAAAGTCTAATTTCTCAACAAGAAAATGCATCTGTGCATGTTTCTGCTACAACCAAATGGTGGTTTGAAGAGAAGATATCAATTTTTTGCCCTGTCCTGCAACTAACCCAGATTTGAACCCCATTGGAAACCTTTGAGGAATACCCACAAAGCATTTTTATCAGAATGGAAGGCAATTTGAGACTATATGTGAGCTGAGAAAGCAATATGTGAAGAATGGGTGACAACTTATAGATCTTCTAGAACGAGATCTTCAAGCCCTAACAAAATCAATGCCTAAGATACTATTTGAGCTCTTTAGCAAGAACGGAGGTTTGACAAAATACTAACTATGCAATAACACAACAGGACAGTGAGTGCCTTTAGATCAATTTCCAATCAGGAAATACGAATGTCTTATTTTGTTACGCGTCCTGTGAAAAAAAAAACTAATTCTGTCATGATTTTTGTATGTCTTAAATCCACTATTTTCATAATAAATTGGACATATGAATGCTTCAGACATTAAACCTATTACTTTCAGTAGGAAATGCAGTGCCTTTATACTGATTTCCACCACGATATGGCTAGAAAGTCGAGAAACAGACGTTTTCTCTCCAGCTCTTCCTCTATATCAGGCAGCCTAAGCTCATGAAAATACAGGCAGTGGGCAAGGTCAGCACTGCCTGGCTGCCAAGCGGGCATCATTTTACAGTTGGTGAGTAACTAGTGTGCAGTGCCAGCTTGTGCATTATAGGAATGGCAGCTTCTGTAAGTGCAGCTATCTCATCTGATCCTTTTCTTGAATCTCCCAATTCCAGCAAAATCCAATGGTCTGGAACACTTTATGACCACATTCTAACAACACAGAGTTAAACGCTAAACCTAACATAGCAGTGAAACAATAGGCGAAAGGACAATAGAAAAACTGAAATGCAGCAAAATCTACGTAGCAGAGTTACCAGTTACCATATAGCAGAGGAGTGACTAATCATTTAGCATTTTTACAAAGATACTATGTGGACAACTTTCGTATAACAGTATTTGTCTATGAATACATAGCAGATGTGGAAATTATAATTCTAGCATTCAAAACTGATTTCTGCTGAAAAATCAGGATAACATTGGATTCAGCATTGCAAAATATACTCAATGGTTCCATTATCATAAAATCAGCAATGTCTTCATATAACAGGTATTCACATAACAGCAATGATATACAGTTAAAAAGTTAAATACTATACTGTTTACCCATTAACATTGACAATGTAGTGGTTTTTCCTGCTCCGTTGTGCCCAAGTAACACAGTGATCTGCCCTTCATACATATTGAGCACCAGATCCTTAACAGCTGCCTTCTCATGGTAAACCTAGAACAGTAAGTCATACATACCTTTTGCATTACTTTCAAAAGTTATGAATTGCATAATTATAGGCATTTAGGATCTCCAGCTTTAGAGAATGCTGGGACAGGAGGATGAACTAAGAAAGTATTGTGACTTTGTGGGTTCGTGAAATTAAAAGTCAAGGTTATAAACACTAAAAAATGCTCTTTATTTCTGTAGAAACACAATTACATCACATACACTTACAACTTGCATGGTCATTGACCACAAAAGAGTTCACTTTACAGCTGTTGACGCGCACATGTACAATTACCGACTAACTCCCAGTGGCGGCTGCAGCTCCTTTTATAGTTACTATTCCAGAAATTCGTGGAATTCTGTTGTTTAAGGACTATGATACAATGAAGCACAAAATTAATACAATTTTGTGTCGAACTAATACTCAATGCTCCATTTATTGCTAGTATTTACCTAGAATGCGTTTCGTTAGGACTTCCTAACATCATCAGCTGTTGTCGACTAATGGATGCCGGTTCAGTGAACTCCTCGGAGGTGATACGTGCGTCTCTGTCGGTATCTTGATGAACTTGAAATTGGGGTTGTCTTCAAAGGTAGTATCGAAATTAAACAATTTACTTTCATATTTCTTTATAAAGATTTTTTCCCACGTGGTTAATGCAGCTGGACCTTGGACACTTTTTAGTAAGTGAATTTCTCGTTCTATGTCATGATTTTCCTTCCAAAAATGGTACGCTACCGCCGATTTATTTATTTCTTTATTCCTTATGTTCCTAAAGTGCTCTTTAAGCCTAATATTCACGTTCTTTTTTGTTTTTCCAATGTAGAATTTGTCACAGTCCTTGCAATTTATCCGGTACACTCCTGATTTTCTGCCTGTGGGTATCTCCTTTGTATTATGTGATTTCAAAAGGTGTTGTACACTAAATTTGTTCTGTGGGGCCAAAGTAATATTGTGTTCTTTGAAAACTTTTTGGAAAAGGTGTGTAGCTCTGGGATGATCAGTAAATTTTCTGTATGAGGTTTCATTGCTAATTGGGGAGAGAGTAGTTACTTGTTTGCATCTTAGTTGTCTTTTGAATTTATCTATTTTCTTGTTGACCAATTCAGCACTGTATCCATTGTATTCTGCAATGTGAATGATGTTATTGTACTCTTTGTTATATTCTATCTTGTTTAAAGGTACATTAACCAGCATCATTAACAACATAAACACACCCTGCTACAAGCTATCCAAATGGTTAAACAAAAAATTTAAGGAGCTACCAAAATTCAAAAGCCACAGTATTAAAAATTCGTTGGAATTCATCAACAAAACTAAAAATCTACAATTTTCTCCCACAGACCGAATGGTTTCTTTTGATGTAATCTCCTTGTTCCCAAGTGTTCCGAGAGACAAACTCATAGAGTACATGCAAACATGGCTTCAGTCCCTACAAATAGACCAAAACATCATAGAGGAATACCTTCAATTAACCAATATTTGCATTGAACAGTAATTTTTTACATTCAATAAAAAATTTTTCAAACAAAAATCAGGACTATCTATGGGCAACCCATTGTCCCCATTTTTGGCAGACCTCTTCATGAGCTTTTTGGAAACGCACATCACAAAGGCATTCCCACTAATTTTTAAGCATTGGTACAGATATGTGAATGACATTTGGGCAATAATAAATGAGAAACAAGTGGATGATGCATTAAAACTACTTAATTTACAAAATCCTGCAATAAAATTCTCCATAGAAAAAGAGATAAACAATGAAATCCCTTTCTTAGATTTGAAACTTACCAGAAAACATAATAAACTTGAATTTGGCATACACAGAAAGGAAACACACACAGAAAATTTCATAAAATCAGATGGATATAACCCAAGACAACACAAGCATGCTGTTATCAACAGTTTAACTTACAGGCTGGTTAATGTACCTTTAAACAAGATAGAATATAACACAGAGTACAATAACATCATTCACATTGCAGAATAAAATGGATACAGTGCTGAATTGGTCAACAAGAAAATAGATAAATTCAAAAGACAACTAAGATGCAAACAAGTAACTACTCTCTCCCCAATTAGCAATGAAACCTCATACAGAAAATTTACTTATCATCCCAGAGCTACACACCTTTTCCAAAAAGTTTTTAAAGAACACAATATTACTTTGGCCCCACAGAACAAATTTAGTGTACAACACCTTTTGAAATCACATAATACAAAGGAGATACCCACAGGCAGAAAATCAGGAGTGTACCGGATAAATTGCAAGGACTGTGACAAATTCTACATTGGAAAAACAAAAAGGAACGTGAACATTAGGCTTAAAGAGCACTTTAGGAACATAAGGAATAAAGAAATAGATAAATCGGCGGTAGCGTACCATTTTTGGAAGGAAAATCATGACATAGAACGAGAAATTCACTTACTAAAAAGTGTCCAAGGTCCAGCTGCATTAACCACGTGGGAAAAAATCTTTATAAAGAAATATGAAAGTAAATTGTTTAATTTCGATACTACCTTTGAAGACAACCCCAATTTCAAGTTCATCAAGATACCGACAGAGACGCACCTATCACCTCCGAGGAGTTCACTGAACCGGCATCCATTAGTCGACAACAGCTGATGATGTTAGGATGTCCTAACGAAACGCGTTCTAGGTAAATACTAGCAATAAATGGAGCATTGAGTATTAGTTGTACTCAAAATTGTATTAATTCGTGGAATGTTTTAGAACAATCAAGACGGCCCTAGAAGAAAGATGAACTCTCCAGAAATCCCTCTCCTTTCCCACCATTTCGGCGAGCTTATACCTCTGCACGGCATGTCTCTTTGAACTGGTCCCTCACACTGCCTCACCTCAACAATGTGTTTGTGACAGTATGTTTCAAGGGACAAAGTCTAGAATGTATATTCATACCTTGCATTTTCTCTAAATATTTATCAGTGACAAAGCAGAAGGAGTATCTGAGAGTCCTGGTTACCCAAGCTAAATAGAGATACATTTTATCTTATATGTTGGACATAAATAGCAACAAAAAAATTATGTATTAAAAGGTATCAAAAAGTAGCTTACTTCCTGAAGTGACTTGAAGCTTCATAAAATTTAGGAGACTGAATAACAAGAGACTTCCATATGCAGCATGAGGCATTGCTAAGCTATCACTCCTCTCCAAGCCATGATACTCTTAATGTTCATAGTATAGTATGACACATGTTAGTTTTCATTTTCTTTGCTGTGAATTTAAACTATTTATAGTTCATCTTTACTTTTCTCTCATGCTTTGCAATGAGTAAAGTTAATGATTTGGTTGTTCATCTTATTAAAATGCTGTTATCATCTCTGTCTTTTAAAAGGATGCGTGCCCTAAAAGATAAGAGAGTTTTTGAAAGATTAATGCAAGTAATGTGTTAGTCAGGAAAGCAAGAACTTCTCTTCTGCAAGCACAATGAGTATGTAGACTCTGCTAATAAAGTCAGAGCTAATTTTGAAATGTTCGAATTGCTTGGTCAGAAAGAACAGTTCATAAGAGAGATTCTGTTATCTAGTTCTGGATTTAAAGAAACTACAAGTGATATTCAAATAAATTATCAAATGTACAGCTCAGATAATCAGTGAACAAATTGGATAAGATATCTCAGTTTGTAGATTTATCTCTGTTCAAGAGGATGAAATTTTCTATACCTTGCCAGTCCCAGATGAACATTATATTTCATTATTATGCAGGGAGTATTGTCCAGCTGAGATTTCTGTGGTATCATGATGCCTTTAAAAAGAGTTCTCTTTTATTTTCAGCTATAATTTTGGATGTCTTAAGAGAATGGGTGTAGATAAGTAATTAATCTCTCAGATCAATGATAGAGCTGAGTTTCACAGGAGTGCCAAGTATATCCAATCAAGAGTGCCCACATGCAATGTTCATTTATTGTTAGTCACATAAATTTCTTGCTGCTGTATAGATACAAAACAACAGAAAGGCAGTGTCTTAAGATTTAAGTGCTTTCAATACTTACTTTAGAAAATCACTAAAGAAAACATAAGTCCCGAGTAATACACTTTTCATACCACTAGGATGTAGGGGTAGTAAATCTTCCTTACATTCAGAAGGTCCTGGGTCAGGATGAGTTATCTGGATAATTATCTTCTTTGATTGAAGTGTTGAAAATAGTGTTGTAATAAATTAAATAACTTAATAATATATAAATAAATTAATATATTTCCCCCAGTAAGATATGTTCAGCAAGTTCCTCAAACTGCCCCCAGAACAGACCTCAAAGAGAAAAAAAATTACCAGCTACACCACAGAGAACCAGTCGATGTCCAGTTGATAATGGAGGAAACTAGCCTTCAAAACATGTTCTGGGATATTTAAAAAGTGCTCTTCAGTGCCATTAATTGACTCACCTTTAAATTTAATTTATCTGGATAATGTTATTTCTGGTTTCTCTTTTATCCTGCAAGATGAATGTTGGCTAACTCTAACCTCTGTGGATCACTGGGGAACATTCGAATATCATTACAATCAATTATCTGGCTGATCACCCATGAAGCCTTGATTAATAATGCTCGCTGTCTTACATCATTAGTCATTTAAATCATTGATATGACAATGAATGTTAAACCCTAAAAACAAGATGGAACTTCCACTCCAAGCAATAATTGCAAAATATACATTATCATTTCAGACGTGAAAAAAGCTCTATTGCACATAGTGATAATTATGAAAAATGGGACACTGAATCATAAAATGGTGCTGCAGAACTAGTTACAAATTGCATCACCATACATTTCTCTTTTTGTGCTTTTTGTATAACAAGATATTTTGTTTCAAAGATAATTTGTTTAAGGTGCTATAAATAGAAGGCACATAAATGTAAACATGTGCAACCATGAGATGAAACTAACTATATACAATCTGAAAAAAATTTGTAAAATGAAGACATGTAAATGACTGTGCTAATATGAAAAATACTTTGAACAAATTATATGACTTCACAATCACATCACCTATTTGATGGCTGAGGATGTAAACAAGGATTTACAATTTAAGTTAATTGACAGAAAGTAATCATTTCTTTACACTAGCAATACACGGGCTAAGGTTTTTTAGATTTATAGTCAACATGAGAAATTCATTGACGGCTGGTATTTGAACCTCGGATCTCCTGATTTCCGGCGAGTCACTCTTACCCATTGAGCTACAATGTCCAAACTGACATCATGCCATGAAATTCTCCAATTGACTCATATATTTCCCCAGTAAACCACTAGGAGCTCTCCTGTCCAAGATAAACGATTTGTAGCAACTTACTATTGTAAGCACTTGATTCCGAGGCTTCATCATTTAACTCTTATAATTTAAGTTAATTGATGGAAATTAATCTTTTATTTACACTAGCTGTGTGCAGACTAATGTTTTTTGGATTGATCGAGTCAATATGAAAAATTCAATATATAGGTTGTACACGGCTAGTGTAAAGAAATGATTAATTTTCATCAATTAACTTAAATATTAAGAGTTAAATGATGAAGCCTGGGAATCAAGTACTTACAGTAGTAAGTTGCCACAAATCGTCTATCTCGGATGTGAGAGCCACCAGTGGTTTAACGGGGAAATATATGTGTCAATTGGAGAATTTGATGTCATGATGGCAAGTTCGCCATGGTAGTTCAATGGGTAAGAGCGACTGGACGGAAACCAGGAGATCCATGGTTCAAATCCTGGCCGTGGCATTGAATTTTTCATTTTGACTCTATCTTCTTCTTCTTTCTCTAACTCCTTTGTGTTGTTAAGCGTGGAGTACAAGCCTCTTCCACCCATTTCCTCCATTTTTCTCGGTCCATCATCCTTCTGTTCATTTCTGTCATGGTTTTCCCTCTATCCTTCCCCAACTTCTCAATGTATTCCTGATACAACATGCGTGGCCTTCCCCTAATTCTTTTACCTTCTGGTCTTGCTTCTAAGTATTGTTTGGGTTTTCTTTCTTCTGACATGCGGAGTACATGTTCATACCATTTAAGTTGTCTTTTTTGCAATATTTCTTTAACGGAGTGTGTACCCAACTCTTCCCTTATTGTTACATTTCTAATCATAACTATTCTTGTCTTCCCCACAGCTCGTCTTAAATATCTCATTCCCATAGCTGTTATTTTCATTCTTATTTCTGTAGGAGAGTCCAGCTCGCTGCTCCATATAATAGAAATGGTAGTATTATTGTTTTAAACACTATAATTTTTGCATCTTTTGTTATTTCCTTTTTTCCCACAATAGTATTATTAATCTGATAGTAGACAGAATTGGCCTTTCTTATTCTGTTTAAAATTTCCTGCTCTATTTTTCCATCCTTAATTATAATTGTACCCAGTTATTCTTAACTGTCTACCTGTTCTAAGATTTCATCATTACATTTAATTTTAACTTCTTCTTCTCTCCTTCCTATATACATGGTTTTACTTTTGGGTATGTTTAATTCTAAACCTTTTCTACTTAATTCTTCTTTCCATTCATTTAGCGCTAATTGTAATTTATTATTACTATTTGCTATTAATATGATGTCATCAGCATATATCTACTATTGTGCCCAAACTTGTCTTAAATTTCTATATCTTATCATAGTTCTTGCTGTTCATCTTTTGCAAATTTTCCATATTTCATCCATCACAATAATAAATAAGAGTGGGCTGAGGCTATCTCCTAGTTTAACTCCTCTATTCATCAGAAACGGTTCTGATTCTTGTCCATCTATTCTTATTATCCCTTTTGGTTCCTGATAAACTGATTGTATTGCTGCAATAAAATTCATAGGTATTTTTTGTTCTTTAGAGCTCTCCAAATTTCTTCCCTAGGTAATTATGCAAATGCTGCTTTCAAATCTAAGAATCCTAAATAAATACCCTTTCCTCTATCTATAGCTTTCTCTATTATCATTCTCAATGAAAAAATTTTGTCTTGGGTTTGTCTAACCATTCGTAAAGCAGCCTGTTCTTCTAAATGTTGTTCTACTATTTTCTTCAATTTCTGTTCCAGGATTCTTGTGTACACTTTATATACAACAGGGGAGAGACATATAGGTCTATAGTTTAAGCAATCACTTTGGTTGCCTTTCTTATGTATTGGAACAATTACATTAAGTTCCCAATCTCTTGTTATTTTTTTTTTTCGTCCATATCTTCTGAAATAAACCTTTCAGTATTTTTATAAATTTTTTACCTCCATATTTAATCAGTTCTGGTGCTAATCCATCCCTAGCAGCTGCTTTACCTAGCTTGATTTCTTGTATTGCCATTTCAACTTCAATTCTATCAATTTCCGTTTCTTCTTCCTCTCTTTCTTCCCCATAATTATTAATTATTATTCTCCTTCTTATACCTGTATTCTCTGCATCTTCATTTATGTACGAATCTAGAGAGATATTCATAAACTTTTCTTCATAATATTCTCTCCAGGTTTTCAGAATTTCTTTGTGTTCGGTCACTAACTTTCCATGTTTATTTCTGACAATCCTTACCTGTTTTCCCCTTCTTCCACGTAGGGTCTTAGGAATTTGCCCAAATCTTCTGTTATTTTCTTTATAATTCTCTTGCATTGATTTTCCAAATTCTTCCCATGATTTGTCCTTTGCTTCCTTTATACATCGTTTAGCTTGATTTCTGGAATTTACATATTCTTCCCAGTCTTTGGGGTCTTTAGTGCTAAGATACTTCTTCCAAGATTTTTGCTTTTCTTGTATTATACTTCTAACTTCTTCATTCCACCAATCCGTATGTTTTGTATTTGGACAAATTTTCTTAATTCCACATACTTCCTTTGCATTTTCCAAAATATTATTTTTAATGACTCCCATAATGAATCAATATCTAGTTGAGTATTTAATTTTCGTAATGCTACTTGATTTTTGTTTTCGTATTCTTCTCTTACTTGGGTTTCCTTCAATTTCTCTACTGCAATTCTCTCATACCTCTTTGCTTTCGGTTTTCTATGTAAAATAACTTTTGTGTCTACTACTAGTAATCGATGATCTGTTGCGAGTTTTGCACCCCTTATGACTTTTACATCTGTAAATTATCCTCTTATATATTTATCATATATAAAATAATCTATGATGCTTCTTGCTTGCCGTCCTTCTGCTGTAAAATTTATCTTGTGTATTATCTTATGATTAAAATAAGAATTACCCAACAGCATATTATTTTCTATGCAGAATTCTATGAGTCTCTGTCCATTTGTGTTTTCATTTTTCTCTCCTCCATATCGCCCCATCACTCCGTGTGATCTTTTATAGTTATTTCCAGTTCTGGCATTGAAGTATCCGCAGATTATCAGTGTTCTATTTTTGGTCCTGCAATTATTTACTATCCTTTGCAGATCATTATAAACTTGTTCTTTGTCCAATATATCTGAATCTTCAGTTAGCGCATAAACCTGTATAATTGTTGTTTTACCTATGGTTAACTGTATATTTGATACAATAATTCTTTAATTTATTGGGTCCCAGTCCTCCAATCTCCTAAATAACTCCTCCTTCATTAAGATCCCCACTCCATCTTTTGCTCTTGTTCCAATATTAACCCCTGGGTATATAAGTGTGTATCCTTTAGGTAGATTCTTAACTCCACTTCCTTTCTTCTTTACTTCACTCAATCCCAGAAGGTCCACTTTATATTTTATCATTTCTTCCACCAGTTCTGTCTCTTTTCCTGTCATTCGTTTTATGTTCCATGTTGCCATTCATATGTCCTTATCCTTGCCAGGTCGTTTCCTTTGGGTCTGTCTGGTTCCAAGGCTCATTGTATCTCTCTAAATCCACTTCTTACTTCAGGTGGGGGATTAGCCCAATGCTGAAGGCCCGTTACCTCGTACAACTGGGCTCCCAATACTTATATCCCCTCGGGAGCCTGGGTGGCCCAGTTATACCCCCGGACATTGGGTTGGAATGGTAGGATTATAGGTAAGGATAGCGGACAGCTACTCCTATTAGTCGCTTCTTACGACAGGGAGGAGGTCCCTTGGTGCTATTCTACTAAGTAGCCCGGACACCACACCGGGGATTTTGACTCTATCAATCCAAAGAAAACTAGCCTGTACACGGCTAGTGTAAATTAATAATTAATTTCCATCAATTAACTTAACTAATAAGAGTTAAATAATTAATCAAGTACTTATAACAGTAAGTCACCACAAATGGTGTATCTCGGATGTGAGAGCCCCTAGTGGTTTATCGGGGAAATGTATGAGTCAATTCGGGGATTTGATGTCATGATGGCAAGTTGGCCATGGTAGCTCAATGGGTAAGAGCGACTGGATGGAAACCAGGAGATCCATGGTTCAAATTCTGGCCGTGGCACTGAATTTTGCATGTTGACTCTATCAATCCAAGGGTTTGCGAAATAAATCTCATCAATTAATAAGAAAAATTTACATCATTTTCAAAAGATAAGTGAATTTTTTGTCACAAATAGTTATATTTGTATAGTATTGCAGTCTTAGTTTACATTTTTATTAATTTTAATCTTAAAGTTAAATTTTGAAGAGTCACCAACTTATGACTATTGCTCAACTATGTAAGTGTAATGTGACGAATAAAGTATTCTATTCTATAGCGGTAAAGCAAAGGAAAGAGAATTTGCCATACACAATTTTTTCCACTATTGTAGTTGTGTTTTCAATTCCTATGCAGCACTTACTGAAAGAGTTAGGTTTACTCTTCACATGTTCACAGCATGCTGAAATGTTAATTGAAAATTAAATATTTTATATTGATTAAAATAATATAGAGTAAAACAGAGGAAGCTTAAAAGTAAAAAGGCAGAAAAGGGGATGGTGGTGTTGATGGTAGCGTGTCTGCGTGTCCCGAGTTCGAATCTTGCTTAGGGTGAGTTTGCTGGATAAGGTTTTTTCTGGGGTTTTCCCTTATCGTGATTGATGATGTCAGGTAACTCTAATCTCCATGGACCCCGGACTCATTTGAGCATCATTTCACCCATTTCATTCATAGTCTGAAATTACTGAACGTTGGAGGACGTAAAATTAAAAACAAACAAACAACAAGTTTGCATTTGTGACAAGTTTGAAACCTGGTTGAATGGGTCAAGCACAACAACTACTAGAAAATATCTACTACGAATTATAAATTTACAACTATCTGCTAGTGGAAAACATGGTGATTATTGTATTTTGTAAACACCTATAATGTTATGAAAAATGTTATTTGTATCATAATATCAAATTACAGGCCCCATGATGTAAAACGAAGGGTAATGAAATGTTTGAGCTGAACACGAAGAATTTGAACCCAGATTGCACTTGAAGAATGTTAAAGTAACCTGTATAATAGAATTTAGACACGGGTAACTTGCAGGCTTGGTGGGGGAAAAGGGCATAAAAGTACCCAAAAAAGGAAAAGGGTGCATGAGAAGATGCCCCTTATGGTAACTAGAAGCAAAACTTAATATTGTGGTATCTTTTCGAAGAGCATAAATTTACCCTACAAAAAAGGTGCACACCTAAAAATCCTAACCCTGCTGAAAACAAATTTCATCATGTTTCACAATCACTGAACTCATAAAGAAGCATTTTCAGAAAAAAGTTGTATACAAGGTAGATTTTCATGCAATTATACCATCCCAAACATTCCTTTTACATAAAAATATCTTTAGATTTTATATTTTCTTAAAATGCTTAATACTTTGTCTAAAGAATTCTATGTTTGATGTGGTCCAACACAAGCAGGCAGATGAAAATACAACATATAGGCCAGAGAAAAATGGATTGCATGATACTGGGATCAAAATGAACAGAAAAAATCTCCAACACTGCACTGTCACAAATGAAATTAACAGCAGACGTAGCGCTAAGAGTTAAGAAACTGGAGTGGAAATGGGGAGGTCACATCATGAGGTTGAAGGATGACTGATAGACCTGCAAGATCATGGTTTGGAACCTGCACACAGGAAAATGCCAAGGAAGAAGACTACAACAGAGATGGGTGGACTTCTACACAGCACAAGCAGGACAGCAATAGTCCACAACAGCTCGAGACTGAAGAAAGTAGAGATCCATGGGCGCAAAAATACAAGCGCAAGCATAAGAGTAGGCAAGTGTGAGTGCAAGTGAATAAGTGTGAATAGGAACATGAGAAAACCAACGCAAACCCAACAAAGAATGGCTCACCATATTGGAGTCAACACAGCTGCCCTAAGTATAGGTGGACTTTACCCTGCATAGGACATAATAGGCTCTCTCTCTCTCTCTCTCTCTCTCTCTCTCTCTCTCTCTCTCTCTCTCTCTGTGTGTGTGTTTGGGATGACATCTATCGGAATAAGCCCTGGCCACTTATGCAATAACTTAACACTAAAATAAGTAAACAAATAAATAATAAACAAATATTTGAGATCATTGCATGGCAAAGAAACAAAAGTAATATTGAAGTAAAAAGTTTTATTTATTAAGAAAACAATTTATAAGTTCTTTTCAACTGTACACCTCAAATTTCAATAAGTATTTTACATGCATGCACAATAGAGGTAAAGCGACTAAGCTGAATGAAAACTGTTTAACAATACCTTTCGTAAGTGTATTATTTGTATGCCAGCCTTCAAGTCATTTGGCTCCACCTCATGCACATCATCTGGCTTAGTTCTTATAATCTTTATTTCATCCATTTGGGATGCACGTTTTAAAATCCCACACCAGAACGATGGCTAGAAAAAAAATTAGCTTCTTTAAGTGTCAACAACCTGAACTACACTCATGGGAGGCGATATCATTTGCTTATTGTATTGTATTGTATTGCATTTATTTATTTTGTCCATAGAAATATGATATTTGTGTTATAAGATATGCCAGTTTAAAATACAAAGAAAGATATTTCAAGATACCTAAGATGTTTGCAAATACAGAGGTATAAGGTTCAATGTAAATTCAAAACACAACAAATACAACAAAAAGTATCTAAGATACATAAAAAGGTATCAATATTTGAGTCATAATAAATAGTGAAGCTATTTTGATAGAGTTTGGTTCTATTTGAGTTTACAAATTAATTGCTTTCTGCTCTAGCGAGATGTGAATAAACCTAAGCATTTGTTTCGAAGCAATTTAAATTTTTGTTTCTGTATACTTCAGTGTTTCATATATAAACATGCATGGTAAAGCAACATGTTATACTTTTAAAAATATGATTACAACTAGTTTTGTTGAAGACATCATCTATAAGGATCAATAAGAATATTCGCTTTTCAGACAGAATTCAAACAAAGATACAGTGTCTGCACTAAACTTCTTTTTCACTGAACATGGCCTTCATCTCAACAAATAAATACTATTAGTGGGTAAGAAATACGGGCCTAAAGCACATCTGTAGCTTAGCAATTTGCATAACTTTAAAATTACCTAAGAATTGCTGATTCACCTATTCACTTGATATACGGGTTATTTACTTACTCATAACAACTTTTCTTTTCTTGGAATCCCAAGCCCTTAATAGAATTTTGAGCCATATGTTGTTGTTTTCAAATGCTAGGCTTTGGCAATGAAGCCATTAGCTCTCTTGCTCTCCAATATTTCTGTGTAATGTGTCCGGCAGATACGGCTTCACAGGTTAAAAGATGTTCTTCAGTAATTTCCTCTTCTTTGTTGCACAGAGGACAATTTGGACTTGTATAAATTCCTATTCTGTGTAAGTGTTTGGCCAAATAATCATGTTCCGTAAGTAATCTAAAATTTGCTACTGCAGCTTAACGTGGGATTTCTGGAATAATTTCTGAATTTTTAATGAAAATGTTCCATTTTTTATCTTTGGCTTCATTAGATATTGAATGGTTTGGTTTTTTTTCATATTTGCTTTTGATTAATCCTTTTATGGATGTAAAGGTTAAGTTTTTACTTTAGTTCTGTATTAAATTTGCACCTTTTTTGGCAAGAAAATCAGCTGATTCATTTCAAGCAATTCCACAATGTGCAGGTATCCATATTTTCTGTAGTTTTTGAAGTTGTTGGATCATTTTGTTACATTCTTTAATTTGGATTGACCTCATTTTATATGAACTTATTGCACATAATGCTGCTTTAGAATCAGAAAGTATGACAGCAATTTTTTAATTTATTCTTTATAGAAGGTGTTGGAGTGAAATATGAATAGCCATTACTTTTGCATCAAAATGTGTTGCGTGTTATCCTGCTGGTTGATAGAATGAGAACAGTGCACACTTAATTCCTGCTCCTGAGTTGTTGTCCAAGTTAGATCCATCTGTATAGATTTATAACCATTCTTCAGGTGGGTATCTATTGTTCACAGCTTCTAATGCTAGTTCTTTTAGTACAGGTTTTTGAATAAATATTAAAAGCAGAAGCCTTATTAACAGTGAAGTATTCTTCAATTTTGAGTTTGATTTATGAGTCACTATGCTTACACTATGTAAATTTAGTGACTCATAGATCAATCCGGTTTAGAAGTTTCAGATTTTGGAACTATTTGTTCTAAATCTAATTGAATGTTAATTAGTTCAAAAGTCAATAGGTTTTCTTTGATTAAAATGTTTTCTTTAGAATTAGGAAGATTCAAATCTGTTTTTAATTCCATAACTTTTTGTAGGAAACTTGTTTGTGTTTTCATCTTGATTGGTTGTAGTAATCTTCCCCCCATTTTGTTGTTTTTAACCAAAATATTTTTTCATGTTGTATTAGTGCCTGCTCCTCTAATGTTAGACAGTTCCCAAGTTAAGGCTTGCATTGCCGTGATTGGAGTTGATTTTGCGGCACAGGTTATTAGTCGCAGGGCCTTATTTTGTCATACTTCTAGGTGATATATGTTAGAACTGTTTGCAGTAATTATTACCTCTGCTTTATAAAGAAATATTGGCTTGATGAATGTTTTGTACGTGGTGTTCAGTGTCTCCCGATTACTGCCCCACTTGACTCCAGCTAATCTTTCAATAATTGAAATTTTTTTGTTGATTTGTTTACTGCTGCTTCAATATGATGCTTCCAAGATAATTTTGAATAAAAAATTGTTCCTAAATATTTTGTTTCATATGTTTGTTTCAGGCTTATTTTCCTGAAATGCAGATTTAGTTTAGTGATTTTCTTTTTTAAGTTAAATATTTGGAATGTTGTTTTATCAGTATTTATGTTCATCAAATTGTTGTCAGTCCACTCTTCCAATAGTATCAGAGCCTTTTTCATTGAAGTTTTGGATTTCTCTATTTGTGGGGAAGATGTCCACATCTTCAAAATGTGCTGTCTTTATTTCTGTGTTTGATACAGCCGCGGGAAAATCATTGATGTAGATGTTGAACAAGGTTGTACTCAGTACTGCACCTTGTGGTAGGCCCATTTTTATTTGTCGGAATTCGGATGTACTGTCATTGTATTTTGTAGCACAGAAATGTTGAGAGAGAAACTGAGTGATCCAATTTAACATGTTATCTTGAATGCCCAGTTTTCAAAGGTTCTCAAGAAGTTTATGCCTCCATACTGAATCGTATGCTTTTTCAAAATCAATGAAAACTGACAGCGTATCTTGATTTTTGTTGAAAGATTCATTGACATCTTTGTACAGTTGAATTGTATTTTCTTTAGTAGATAAGTGTTGTCTAAATCCTGCTTGAGCAGTTATTAATATGTTATTACTTTCTAAGAACCAATTAAGCCTTGCTGAAATCATACGTTCTGCTGTATTTGCAATTACACTTGTCAAGGAAACTGGTCTGTAATTATTTATTTGGTCGGGCATTTGTCTTTTTTTTTAGAATAGGAATAATTATTGTTTTTTCCATTCTGTATGTATAATTGTGCTGCTCAAATGTTAACCATGGATTTGTCCTTTGGAAATAGAATCCTCTCAGATAACATACTGAGAATCCCATGTGCATATAACATCTGTCATTTGTGATTCCTACGCATTTCATTGGCTGAAGTGATGCGTTCATGGGTGCTTAGCACAGATCTGAGAACTGCGGCAGTTCCCCTTTCACTCATAAGCAGTGCGTTATCTGAGATGTTTCTATTAACAAAGATAAAGCCATGGTAATGCTTTGAGAAGCAGGATAATACAGTAAAGGTACATGATATATTAAATATATATGACTGTCTTATGAGCCTCTTTAATGCTCTTGGCTCATTTCTGACTCCCTATCTTGCACGCATTGTTCCTTATATTACATATTTTCTTGAGTTCATATTGTGCAATGGTAGTCCATAATCGCTTGTTCTCTCAACTTACATTGCTAAATTGGAATGCCAATGGTTTGAGGGGAAAAGAACCTCCTTCACGGCTTTCTTATATCACCACAATGTTGATATTGCATCCATAAGTGAAACTCATTTTCTCTGCTCTGAAACCTTCAAGATTCCAAATTATTTCATATATCGGGAGGACACAATTGCAAATATTGCCTCTGGTGCTGTTGCCATCGTTGTGAAACGTCATCTTCAACATCATTCTCTTTGTTCAAAAGTGAATCGAGAAGATATTGACACATTGCTCCACTCACACTGTTTATTCACAGGACATGTTTCAAGAGCTCTTGCTCCTATCATCAGCTGATACACGATTAGTGCAAGTTGTAGTGGTTTCCTCTTTCTCCGTATTGTCAGTAGATGGCATGATGTACTTGTCAGAGGTGTCCGGTGGTGGAGTTTCAAAATTCATGACTTTATGACGATTTTTGTTAATGAAGATTTTTTCCCATTCGTAAAGGTCTATTATTATTAATATATTTTATTAGGGATGTGTCCAAGTTGATGTCATGTCTAGTATTCAAAAAGTGAAAAGCCACTGCTGATTTTTCTGTTTCACCATTGTTAATGTTTCATATATGTTCTTTAGTTCTGATGATAATATTTGTTTTTGTTTTTCCTATATCAATTTTAGGGCAAGTTTCACATTTGATCTCATAGATTCCTGGACATTCTTTGGTAGTGATTGAATTTTTGGAGGGCCTTTTAACAAATTTCTGATATTAAGCCTATTTTGAGGTGCAAGAGTTATGTTGTGTTTTGAGAAGATTTTTTGGAATTTGTTATAGGCTGATGGATGGAAGGTGAATTTTTTAAGAAAGTTTTTTCTCTTTTTCTCCTCTAGGTTTCAGGGTGGTGGTTTGTTTTATTTTCTTAGCTTTGTTGAGTCTGTTAACTATTTTGCCTACTAAATTTGGGTTGAAACCATTGGATATAGCTACTTCTTTATGTGTAGGTATTCTTCTTGATAATCTTCTCTGTTTAGTGGAAAGTTGATCATTCGAAAGATTAAACTGTTCAAAATGGCATGTTGGTGTAGTTTTGGGTTGAAACTGTTGTTCTTATTATAATTATTTGTGTGTGTCGGTTTCCTGTAAATACCAAAAGTGAGTTTGATGTACATTTTTGTGATCTTGATGTCCAAAAGGGAAGCACACCATTCTATTCTGTTTCCAATGTTAATTTTATAGCTGGATTTTGTATATTCAAAGGTCTAAGACCATCTTGTATGAGTGTTTTAGGTACTATTGCAAAAATGTCGTCAACATAGCGATACCACACTTTGAAATAATTTGGAAAAGCTTTTGTAATTTGTGTTTCAAAAGCACTCATAAATAAATCTGCCAAGAAGGGAGACAATGGGTTGACTATAGCTAGGTCCTTTTTTTGTTTATAGATTTGTCCATTAAAGCTGAAAAAATTTTGATTGATACAAATTTCTGTAAGTTATGAAAGTTCTTCTATTACTTCAGATGTTATTTGTATTGATTCCAGCCATTTTTTGGGAAGTGGAATAAGCTCATTGGTAGGTATACTTGAATATAAAGAAATGACGTCAAAGGAAACTAAAGCATCTGTAGAGTTGATCTTTATGTCTTTCAGGAGATTTAACAATTCATACGAGTTTTTGATACTTAAATTTTCAAATTTTGTGAACGATCTGAAGATCTGAACCAGCCATTTTGATAGTTGGTAAGTGGGTGCATCAATGTTATTAATTATTGGTCTGAGGGTAATATTAGGTTTATGTATTTTGGGCAAACCATATATGTATGGTGTTTTTGGACTATTTTATTGTTAAATTTATCTTTTTAATCACGATTTTACTGTTTTAATTGCTAATTCCACAGATTTGCATACTTTCTTTAATGGATTGTTTTCTGGTTTAACAAATTCTTTTCCGTTTAAAAGGCTGTCCATTTTTTGCGATAGTCTTCTTCGTTCAATATTATTATTTTAATCCCGCATTTATTCAACATTTATTTGACGACAACCAACCCACTATACTCCTAGGGGATCTAAATAGTAAACGTGAAGCATGGGGCTGTGGTCAAACCACTCCCAATGGACGTTGTCTACTCCAGGCTACGCTAGATTCTGCTCTTCAAGTGATTGCTCCGAATGAGTCAACATTTTATTGTTACAATCACGCTGTGCACGCGGATATTTTGGACATAGGTCTTCTTAAACAATTTGCACTTCCAGTTTACACGCAACCTCTTCCAGAGCTTGATTCTGATCACTGTCCTGTGGTTATTAAATTCTGCTTTGATTCCATATTAACACAGCCACCAGAGCGCCTTATCACTGGGCCTGTCAATTGGAATGCTTTCCATTGGAATATGGATACTCTTCTACACATACCTCGCACTATTGCTACACCTAGAGATATTGATTCAGCTGTAGTGCATCTTCAAGACGTGATTCACACCTCCGTGTGCCATTCAACACCGTTCTTATTGCCATGCCACCAGATCACCAGGTTACCAGATCACCTTCTCAAGATGATTAGAGCTAAACCCCAAATGCATGGTCTTTGGCAATGCCATAAGGAGCCTTGGCAACGACAACGTCTTAACCAACTCATTCACGAGGTTAACTATGGCTTGGATGAGCACCGTTACAGCAGCTATCAACACTTCATCTCAACCATCTATCCTACAAACAGCTCGCTCTGGAAAGTGACGAAAAAGATACTCCGTGAACTGCTTCAATTGTCGCCGCTTCGAGTCAACAATCTAATCAGAAACACCACCTCGGAAAAGTGTGAAACATTAGCTGCCTACTTTGAATCTACGTTCACACCTAATCTGGCATTTGATCCTGCCTTCACTGCACATGTTCAGGAGCACCTGAGTACGTCCCGGCCTACGGCTCCGTTGCCCATTAGGTGGGTTTCATCAAGCGAGGTACGATCTATTATTCAATTTATACCCACTAAGAAGGCCCCTGGAAACGATCTTATTCCACCAGTTGTATTGAAACACTTCACAAAGAAGACCAATGCCTTTCTGGCCTCTTTATACAATGCAATTTTTCGCATTGCATATTTTCCTAAAGCCTGGAAATTTGCTGAGATCATTGCATTGCAAAAGCCTAACAAACCTCCTAGTTCCCCACAGAGCTGTCGACCAATTAGTCCTTTACCATCTCTGTTCAAATTTCTGGAAAAGCTCGTTCAAAAACGACTTCTTCAGTTTGTTTCTGAAACTTCAGTTATACCTCCCCAGCAGTTTGGATTTAGACATCATTCTAGTACTCATCGGCTCCTTAGACTTACTGAACATATTACTCGTAGCTTTGATGCCAAAGAGTATACTGTGGCAGCATTCCTAGATTTCATTAAGTCATTTCATAGAGTGTGACACAACGGCCTCCTTTATAAACTACATGACCTAGGTCTTCTGCTCTACTTACTTAACTTAATTACTAGCTATCTTCAGGAATGCCAATTTCCTGTGCATCTTGGTTCAATGCATTCCTCACCCCATACTATTTTAGCCGGCATGCCCCAGGGTAGTGTCCTTATGCCCCTTCTTTACAGTCTATATACTGCTGATATGCCTGAATTTCCTGCAACAAGTACCGCACTGTTTGCTGACGATGCAGTCATCTTTACCTCGCACTTCTCAATCGAAACTGCCGTTGCAACCCTACAATCTTACCGGGACATTTTCCTGCACTGGTTATCTCGCTGGCGTATCGCACTTAATCCAAGCAAATGTCTTCTTAAGCTCTTAACCTTGCGCAGGCCTGCTGCTCCGGCAAATATATGACTCTACAACACTGAAGTCCCCTGATTATCTTCTGATTGTGCAGTCAAATATCTTGGCATCCATCTTGATCGTGGACTAACATGGAGTGCACATATCAAAAGCAAACTAAATCAAGCCTATGCTCGTCTTCACAAGTTGTATCCCATCCTCAACCACAAATCCTCTTTACCAGTCGCATGTACGCTGCTACTATACAAGAGTATTCTACAATCACTTCTTCTTTAGACCAGTCCTGTATGGGGATGTGCTTCACCTACTCATAGTCAGGTGTTTCAAAACAGAATATTACGATTTTCTGTAAATGCCCCGTGGTACATCCGGAATGCGCAGCTGCATAGAGAATTGGACATAGTCAGCATTAATGAGTACATCTCTACAACGACAAGCAGATTCTTTGCTCACCTTCCTTATGTATCAGGTGCTTTATTCTTCCAACTGGGACGTCGCCTTAATGCTGCACCAAGACTGAAGGCACGCTTGCCACAGGACATTTTATTTGTATAATGTTTATTTACTATGTAATGAAGAAGTTATTTAATTTATACTCACACTAATCAGACCAGTCTACTTGAGGGCTCTAATATGAGTATCCTCTATCCCTGTATACTTTGATTTTACTATATATATATAGCTCCACAATTTGTATAGCACTAATTGTGCTGAGCAATTGAAATAAAAAAATTCAACCATATATATAGAAAAAAACTTTTCCTGCTTTGGTAGCATACAGTTAATAACTTCTGAGACTGCTTAGAAGATTTTCAAACATTAATTGTACTCAGAAAAGTTCAACACTATTTCTTTTAATGCCAATGAATAAACAAATATACAAGGCAAGCTTAATTTTGTTATTTTACTTTCAATTCTATCCTAAATCCAATTCCAAATAAATATTTTGAAAATTCTTTGACAAAATATGTTTTCTCCAAAAAGTAATTTGTTACTATAACTTCTTAAACAATAATCCTCCAAATATAAAATTATTTTTCTTTTATGTCATTTTAATTTAAAACCATTTGCAATTAATAATAAAGGAAGAAAATATGATCAGGTGCTATTTCTCTACTGTAGAATATGCTGCTTGTAAAAATTAAAGATGCTAAATACAGTGAGATAACATACCTTAAATGGAAAATACCGCGGCTTTGGCACTCCGTATTCTCCAGGAAATACAGCTTCAAGATAACGGGCAAATAGTACATAAATGAGAGAATCAAATAGCAGCATAATCCATATATAGCCGAGTACGACGTTGTCTCCAGAGACCGCAGGTTGAAACAATGTATCCCATTGTACACCTTTACCTGTGGATGAATATAAGTGATATTAGCACTTCTAAAATGTTATTATTCAAATTACACCTTAAGATGAATAAATATTATGAGTGAAATATTAAGTTATGTTTTCTTTACTTTCACTGAAAATTAACAGAATATATTTTGGAAGCAAAAGCTTCTGAAAAACTTCTATATTCCTCTTTCAGTGCCAACAAGAACACATTTTAGACACAAACTCTGTTATAATATTGACACAATAACTCATGTTGTTTATATTGGCTTAAAATGATCGGTATCATTATATTAAGACATGACTACCAGAAAAAAATCTTAGGATGGAAGCAACATCTTGTCTTTCTACAAATAACACTAGCTGGAGCTATTGTCGACAATATTTATTTAATAGTTACTGAGTGAGATGGCTCAGTTGATTTAGTCTGTGGCCCGCATTTGGGAGTCCCAGGTTCGATTCCCTTTGCCGACAAACCTTACCCATGTGTTTTTTCAAGGGTTTTCCCGGGTTGCAAGGCAAATGGTGGGTAGGTTAATTACATTCCCCGAATTTCCTGTCACTCATTTCATCTCCATTATCATTTCACATCTTCTCTCATCTGGTGATCTCTTTCAGGATAGAAGTGTCAGTGGGTGTCCAGGCACTGTTGTGATTCCTTGGGTCAGCGGCGCTCTTTCTCCTCTCGCCTCATCCTTCCTCCTGACGATGCCCCAGTTTGTGCTTAGATACAATAATCCACAGGTTTCAGTGCTAAATTCTCTCCATAGTAATCCTAATCCTACATAATAGTCAAAAGAAGGGTATTATTAGAAAGTGATTTAATTCACCAATGCAATCACCAATGGTTAGCAATTATATTGATTTGAAATCTAGCAGGTGATCCAAGTCTGTTTCTAGCAGTGCTCTTCCTGTAACTATTATGTAGATGATGCTGGCAACCATAATTGTTGGGAAAAAGTCAAGATAATGATCACTTTGTATACCATTTTGAATAACAAGTGTTCACTGAATCAATGTTACGATGGTGTACTACTTTTTGAATAATCAGAATCAGTTTTTAGAAAAAATATATGAAAAAATTTATTGTGTAGATTATATTATATTACATTGATTTGCATTCAGTGGGTTCACTTGTAGCCATAAAGGCCTGTGAACAGTGAATATGTCCAGAGGTATACAGTTTAATAGCGTATATACTTGAAAATTTAACGCAAGGGACACATTATACAGGGACAATATGAAAAGCAATATGGAAAACAAGGCAGGGATACGAAATTAAACATTTTTTAATCAACTTTTACTTAGCTTTTGCTAGTACATCTCAACATTGGATACCAGTTATTGTCATTTCTTCAATGCATATATATTAAAATGGCTTATGGACAGTCATCAAAGGTTTATTGGCAATGTTCTGTCATTGGTACAGTTAGATTCTACTTACAGAGAGAGAGCTACTTAAGCATTAGAAGGATATTTCATCATTCAGATAATCTTGTACAGAAGAACATGATTTTGGGCCTAGGTACTCTGTATCATTCATTTTAAAAGCACTGAATTCATCAGTTTCTCGTTTAAGATCATCAGAAATATCAGCAAATATTTTGATGGTTTCATAATGCACACCTTTCTGAAAGCAAGAAAGTTTAAT
This sequence comes from Mantis religiosa, assembly GCA_030765055.1. NCBI lineage: Eukaryota > Metazoa > Arthropoda > Insecta > Mantodea > Mantidae > Mantis > Mantis religiosa. The sequence goes on along the minus strand of JAUKNK010000099.1, from coordinate 5,882,134 downwards.
GCAGAAATGTTGGTTTGTTTTTAATTTGTTTTTGTAATTTACGTCCTCCTACGTTGTCATATCGGACCATGAATGAAATGGGTAAAATGATGCTCAAATGAGCCCAGGGTTCATAGAGCTTATAGTTACCTTACATTCATCTTTCAGGATAAGATAAAACCCCAGAAAATACTGTATCCAGGTAACTCACCCTAACCAAGATTCGAACTCGGGACCTATGGAACGTGAAGCAGACACGCTGCCATCTACGCTACCAAGGTGGGCGCTGAGATGTTGGATGTTACATTTTTGTCTAGTGTTTATTCTATAAATTTTATTATGTTACACATGAGGCTTGATTACATACAATGTAAAATGCATTTTTGGAGAAAGGACCTTCTTCAATATTTTCCTGCCAGATCCTAGGAAGATACAGATCTCAAATATCAAGAATAGTATTCAGATAAGATAAGATACTTTATTTGCCTTTTTATTTATACATAAATCATGGATTTGTCAATAATACTACATAATTATATAACATAATACTATATACAACAGTATGTCCAATATAAAGTAACTTATACAAGAGGTAATATTTACAAAGTTATTACAAATTTATTATGTCTTTAAAGAAACAAACAAAAAACACACGCATGCACGCATATGCACACGCACGCACACGCCCACACGTGCACACACCTACCCGCACATGCACACGCGTACACGCGCACACATGCACCCCCCCCCACACACACACACACACACATGCGAGCAAACACACGCACACCTATACAGCCACCATCATGATTTCTTTTAATAATTCCGTTCATAAAAGTGTTGAAAACAGTGTTGTTGTAATAATTAATTGACTCCCTTTAAATTTAATGATCTGTTTTTATTCAGGAAATCTCAAAATGTATATTTTTCCAGAGAAATCTCCTCAATAATTTTTAAATAGATTGAAATACTTTTAATTTGAATTTACACTCATTCATTCATACACTCATTTACACTCATTCCAATCACCTTTTCTATACATATTGTACTTATCAGCTCTATGCTATTTACATCAAATAATTAATGTATATTTGTGACCACTCGTTTTTATTTAGCATTTTATAACTGTTTAAAATTGGTCATCATAAATGGTGGTTACATCACCCGAAGTGGAGAAAGACATGAACAGTAAATAAAATGAAATGATACCCTAGGTCTTGAATACTCTAATACTATCGGGGTCAAGACTGGATAGGCAAGGTAAAAGAAGGGATCTGATATATGGAAAGGAAGAAATATCAGTCCAGGTCAATAACTCAGCAAATCGACCAGTGCTTATTGGTGAGCAGCACTTCTCTTTAGTTCATCACTTAATTTTGTTTAGATTCATTTCTTTAAGTCTTCAGATTATAGAAGAAATGAAAGAGTTACCTTTTGGGAAGAACCTTTTTTTCTTTTTTTAACCAATAAGAGCAGCACAAATAAAAGATAACAGTGTCAAAGAGAAAGCAATATTTGTATTTATGTGTATTGTAATTAGATATTCAAACAAGCTTGAGTATTTACAGAACATTATACCTCAATGCATGACAACAAACCACTTGTTTTACATGGTTTAGTTGCTTCAACCATATATTTCTTATAAAACTTGTTTACTAATGAAGCCCATTTTGTAATAAAGAATAGTTCAAATACACCACCTATATTACTACTACACCACTTCCTTTAGATTTAGTTCTAAAATACTACTTACCATATTACTAACCTTATACATATCTGTTTGGTCCATTTTTAGCCCATGCTTAAAAGTACAACACCTACCACATATTAAATGGTAATATGATAAAAAAAATTATAATTTTATTTCTCAGAGACTGAATATTTTGATGGAGGGTGATAAATTTATTTGTATGCATTTTCTTAAATGGCCATTGTACCACACCACATTAACAACATGCCTCTGAAAATCCAACCTCAGTGGTCTCCGCCCTGAGGGGTGGGCAACAGGAAATAGGGGACTGGCTGATGTGGTGATGTACGGCGGGGACTTGGAGTACCCCGGGACCGCTACAGCTACCGAGAAAGTCCATCAATAACCCTTTAAACTGGCAGAAGAGGCTCTGGTTTAATCTCTCGATTGGGTTCCTCCACGAGGTGAGAGTGTTCCTTCATATACCCAAACCTTGTCCACTTTGGTGTTTTACTCCATTTGTTTATTTTTATTTTTATTTTTCCTCCCTGAACACATGTCTGACGGGTAGCATAACGCGGGTGGTTGGAGTGGGAAGTGCAAGGGGTGACTGGGTAACGCGTAATTCCCAGCCCCTTGTTACCATGTAGGACTCTGTTCGTATCTGCTGATAAAGGTCAGCCCGGGGAGGGGCCACTGCATGAGCTGTTACACTCCTGAAGGCGATTGGGTACCTCTGTCTTTACACTGGGAGGTGTGACCCTGAGGTGAGCAAGGTTCAGGCCAGGAATCTCACCTAAGCCGGGGTGGCGCCCAGGATATGAGCACGCCATCGGAGACGTTTGCAATGGTGGAGTACACTACTGCAATGGTACCTAAATTTAAACCAACAACTTTGAAGGGTAATGGCAAAGAAGCAGTCAAGCCCTGTGGTCCTCGCTACTTGGTCGTAATCAGAAGTGAGGAAGGGAAGAAATTTTTGTCACTGTTTGGATACGATAGCTGGTCCGCTTAAATCTTGCACTTGTTCCTGGTGGAAGCCCATTCTGTCTCCTAAGCAGCAGTGATATTGAAGGTGAAACTATTTAGCAGGTACCTAGTTAACGTCACAGTCCATAACAGCCTGAACTCCTCGCGCGGAGTAGTTAATACCCGTGCGCTGGACGGTATGACTGATGAAGAAAATCAAGAAAACCAACAAGATCAAGGTGTGACGTCTGTAAACCGTGTGCAGCGAAGAGAGAGAGAGAGAGGGGAATCGGTGCCTACGCCTACCCTGTTCCTGACGTTTGATCGGGTAGATCTGCCACAAAGGATTAGGACAGGGTATGAAACAATCGAGGTATGCCCATACATACCTAACCCGCTCAGATGCTACAGGTGTCAGCGCTTCGGGCACACTTGCGCGTTCTGCACCGCCGCGCCTACCCGCTGTAACTGTGCGATGACACAACACGATGGTGCGTGTTCGTCGTCAGTTAAATGCGTTAACTGTGCTGGAGAACACCGTTCCAGCTCTAGAGACCGCTTGCGATTCGTTGAGGAAAAGGCGATTCAAGAGATCCGGGTGAAAGAGAAGGTTTCCTTCTCGGAAGCCCGGAAACTCGCGCGTAACCGCATACCATCCCTCCCGCAGTCCACTACCTACAGCTCCGTAGTAGCTGGGTCGGTGCCGCAAAGAGAGATCACCACTCAGACCAGCGCTATCTGCGAGGCAATGATATCGGTTAAATTCTTACTTCATCTCCGAAGCCTGGCGAAACACTAGCCTTGTCTGCACCTACAACACCTAAGCCTCCATCTGGGAGGAGATTGGCAGCACAGTCACCAAATAAAGCCTCAGCATCAAAAAATGACAAGCCGGTTGTTACGATGCACCTCCCAAAGTGTTCAAGACCAGCTACAAGATGTCCGATTTCCTGAAGGATACCACCAAACCTGCAATCCGTAGGAAGAGTCCCCGGGCATCCTAAGTTCCTCCTCTGAGGAGTCTTCCGGCGAGGACTCGAATCGATGCTTATCGACCTCGTCGATCTCCATCTCCAATCGGTTTGGGGCCCTTGAACCGAAGTTCTCTATCGGGAAAGGGGCCTCATCCGTAGAGATGGAACAGGAGGATACGGATCACATTGCCAGGAAGTCTTCCAGAAAATGACCCGATGATCCGGCTGGGAAAGAAGTTAGCCCAAAACCCAAAAAGAAGGGCAAATTGATTCGGCCACCCTCAAAGTCGACGTAAGGTGGAATAACCCTTCATGCCTTATTCCACCCAGCAAATGTGATCCTACAGTGGAACATATGTGGGCTTAGGGTACATCGCCCAGAGCTTCAACTGTTACTCAGTAAGCACGATCCCTTGGTCGTTTGCTTACAGGAGACTAAGCTACGTCCTACAGATTCCTTCCAAATAAGGCGGTATACTCCCTTCTGGCGTGATCTCTCTCCGGAGGAGGGTATTCCGGCTTACGGAGGGACAATGTTACTGGTCAGAGATGATATATATGTGAACGTGCTTCCTTTACGCACTAACATCCAGTCTGTTGCTTCCCGTATAGTACTGGTGACGACAGACTTGGTTATATGCAGCATCTACATTCCAGCCTCGGATGACGTATTACTTACTACTCTCCGAGATCTTGTTTTCCAGTTATCCACCCCCTTTCTGTCGGTGGGAGATCTCAAATCCTATCACCCTCTCTGGGGCTCCACTCGCACTTGTGCGAGGGGTAGAGTTTCTCCGACTTCATGGACAGTAACAATCTTGTTCTCCTGAACACCGGAGAACCGACGTTCCTTTCTGATGCATTCAACACCTTCTCGCATCTGGATTTAGCGTTATGCTCACCGCAGTTATCAGTGTCCCTGCAATGGAACGTCATCTCTGACCTGCACTCCAGTGACCACTTCCCGTGTCTTATCAGTCTCCTAGCACACAACGTATGTCCCTCACGCTTGCCTACCTTGCGTTTAGGTCACGCCAACTGGGCCCTTTACACCAAGTTGGCGGTATTTAGTTATCAGGAGCACGCCTCAGTTACCGAGCTCGTAGAACATCTTACCGAGTAGATACTTGCCGCCGCAGAACTGTCTATTCCTCGTTCGACTCCCAATCCTCGTCGAACTCCTGTCCCATGGTGAACGGATGACTGCCGGAGTGCAATCCGTGCCCGTATTCGTGCTCTGAGGGTCTTCCAACGCCACCCCACATTGGAACACCTAATTCGGTACAGGAAGATGCATGCCAGGTCCAGGCAAGTAATTAAAGATTGCAAAAAGAAATCATGGACTGGTTTTGTGTCGTCCTTTAATCACCAAACTCCATCTGTAGTGTGGAATATGTTAAGGCACGTGGCCGGTAAATCGACCCACATACCGATTGATAGCCTGAGAACTCCTTCAGACGTCGTTGTCGATCCGTTAGCCGTGGCTAACACCCTTGGCCGTGCTTTCGCTCACGCGTCTAGCTCCGATAATTATACACCTGAATTTCTCGCACTTAACAAGAATATAATTATTGATGGAGCGCAAAATAGTATAATTGACCTTGAAAAGCATTGTTGTCAATTATATACACTACACGCTAAGAACGACATAAGCCAAGTGGAGGAAGAAATAGTATTCCAGAGAACATTTACAAGTAAAGTTAGAAAACACATACAATCTAGACAAAGCGAGAAAAGAACAACTGAAGTTATGTATATTACAGAACAGAAAAGCCTTTAGCTCAAAACCTGGACTGTGTAACAAATACACACATATTTAAAGTGAATGATACTGCTCCTTATACACATAAAAGCTGACCTTTACCCATAGCTATAAGACAGCAAGCATCAGAGGTGCTAAATAAAATGTTAATATACTGTTGTATTTTAATTAATGTTGATTTACTGTTGTGTTTTATGTATGTGTTATGTATTATTGTTGTAAACGAAATTGTTAATTGGGCCCATACTTCAAAATATATGGAAATATATTGTTAATTCCTTTATTTGGTTTTTTTCTATATATTTCAGAGAGGGGCATTTGTAACAGTAGTTTTGAGATATATATATATATTTGTATATATATAAAATGTATGAAAAGTTTATACATTTATAAAAAATGATTATGTAAAACTATTTCGTAATTTAAACAAGTAAAAATATATGAATGTTCGTGATTGGCCGTAGTAATAATTGTATGACGTAATGTGGTGACGTGGAATCAAATCGACCAATCACAAAATTAAGATAGGAGTAACGATAGTTACGAAAAATCAATACTCTTGGTAGAGATGTTTTGTAATTGTGAGTGTGATGAATAGTGGTGCAAGATCAAGAACATTTAAGTAAGAGTTTGAATCTGTTTAAATATAACAAAGTAAGAATTTATCGATATTGTCACCCTATTAGCGTAAGATACGACCGGGGACAGCTGGAAGTGTCCGAGGCAGCCGAGCCACGCCCCCCGCCCATTAATCTGTCACTAACTGAGGGGTGATTTAGGGAAATGTCACTTGTCCCTCGACGTTTCTCTCCCATTCTCCTGTCCTCTGGAACGTTCGGGTGATTCGCGGAGAACCAGAGATTTCTAGAATAACAGGATATCCCTATAAAAGGGGCTTCAATTAGGAGTCAGTCAGTCAGTCTGTTCTTGGTGTAAGAATGCAGTGCTAGTGTACGACGAGAAGACTGTGTGAGAGCATCGGAAGATTGTACGTAATTACGAGTGCAAGTGAAATTGTAACGGACGAACTGGTGAATCGTAATTGTGTGCATTACGTAATTCTGTGTAATTGGCAAGAGTTTAACTGTAAGTCGGTGGAAATAAAGAACATTTTTTAGTGGTGTAATTGGACTTTTCATTTCACGAACCCACAAAGTCACAATATGTTGGAAGTGACTGGGAAAGGAAGTTCATGTAAAATGTAATCTAAATAATACAATTAAATAGTTACAATATTTGACTTATCCGAAACTTTATTCCGAACCGCGCCTTGAAACCAAGATTCTCATGACTCTTATTTAATCAAGCACAATCATCAAGAAATAAATCAAAATACAGTGACTTTGTTACTTTTAGGCTTCTCGACGTGCATCTTCAAAAGTCAATGTGCATCCCATCTCAAATATAGAAATCCCACAACGTGTGGCAGATGAAGCCGGAGATAAATTAACAACGTATAGTCCCAAATTCCTGTCGCAAGCTCTAAGATCGGCTTAAGGTTCTCCGCTGAGAAAACGGTCTGCGTCAATTTATGGCGCCGCAAGAGCCGTTTACCACGCATTCTCCGACTTGGTTGCCATTTTTTACCATTCGCTGACGAAAATAGGTTCCTCGGACTGGTTTCCACAGAAAGCTTAGCTAGTCGTCGCATATAGCGCAGTTAAAAGTACGATGTGTGCTTAGTATCTTGCGGAAATCGTGGGGAGCGGATCACACAGTGCTGCTTCACTTGTATCACACACTGATTCGATCCAAGCAGGACTATGTATGGATCGTTTATTTTTCAGGTCGTCCATCCGTGCTGAAGAAGTTGGACACGGTATATAACTCTGGCCTTCGTCTAGCAATTGGGGCCTTTCCAACTAGTCCAGGTGTGAGTCTCTATGCTGAGGCAGCAGAGACCCTCTACATTGCCGGCGGGACGTTTTACTAGGCAATTACGGCTGTGGGTTATATAATATGCCTTCACGTCCCACGTATGCATCCTTTTTCGACACCCATTTTGACGTCTGTTATAAGGACACACATCTTAGCCCGAAACCGCCAGGTTTTCGCTTCAGAGAACTTCTTGGGCGGCATGCACTTGATCTGCCTAGGATGTTTGCTAGGTGCGAGCGGTTGTATCCTCCTAGGTTGCAGGCAGTACATGACGGTGCACAGTAAGGCTACGGCGGCAAAGTATAGTATCCAAATGTTGTTTTAAATTGATTTATACCAACGGGTCTAAGAGCTCTAGCGGGGTTGGATGTGTATATGTCCATGGAACCGAACCTTTTACATTCGGTCTCCAAGGTAGCACATCCATCTATAATGCAGAGCTCTATGCCATATATCGAGCCATTGAGCACGTTCGCCGCAAGAATTTAGGTGATTGCCTTATACTTAGCGATTCCCTCAGCGCACTTCAGAGCCTTCGTGAGCTGTACAACCTACACACCCTTGTACAGCGCATCCAGGATGCCCTCCCCATTTTATACGCGTGTAAAATAAAACGTACATAAATAGTACATAAAATAAGATAATTTACATAAACATTTGTGTGTGTGTGTGTTTTATTTAATAATAAAATTGCTAAAATCTTTGTTCCTGATGTTCATAAACTGCTCTTTAAACCTTATTTTCAAGTTCCTTTTAGTTTATTCAATGATATAGATAAATGGGCAGTAGCCTACCATTTTTGGAAGAAGAATCTTGATATAGAATGAGAACTTCACTTGTTAAAAAGTGTCCAAAACCAGCTGCATTAACTACGTGGGAAAAATCTTCATAAAGAAATATGAAAGAAAATTGTTTAATTTCGACACCACCTATAAAGAAAACCCAAACTTCAAGTTCATTAAGATACTGACAGAGATGCAGCTATCGCCTCCAGTGAGTTCACAAAACCAACATCCATTAGTCAACAACAGCCGATGATGCTATGAAGATCCTAACAAAACGTGCTCTAGGTAAATACTAGCAATAGGTAGAGCACTGAGTATTAGTTTGTCTCAAAATTATATTAATTTTGTGCTTCATTGTATCATAGACCTTATGCATGAAAGAATAAATATATATTTAAAAATGTTACTTGATAAAGCACTTAAGAGGCATTTTTGAAATCAGTAAGGTATTTTACTTAAGAATTGGTCTATTTTGTTTCAGGTACAAAAACCATGCTCCCTAATCCAATTTTTTAATTAAAGTGTATCTTGTTACTCCATGTCCAAAACAGTCCTATCTGTATATCAGCTTAGTTGTAACTTACAGAAAGAAGTAAGAGGCGTTCTAAATCTTTTAATTCTTAAGCCACCAACCTGAATATTCTTAATTATAAAAACCTTCATCCAAATTTTACAGGTTTTGAAAATCCATACATCAAAATATTAGCAGGCTCAAATGACCTCGCGTCGATGGGCCCTAAAGCACCACACACTCACTCACTCAAAATATTAGGAAGCTCAAAGGCGAAAGATTTCATTATAAATTCCTCGGCACATGCGTACACACTTATACACATTTTTACAGCTAATAGTTCAAATTAAAGATTCAACTATATTCAATCTACCTAGAACTGTGCAAAGGGAACCATAGCATGTTGATTATGCTACAAATGTCAATGTCAATAGGTGTGTGTGATATTCAATGCCGCAATTGTGTTGTGAAGCCTACTGGATGGCTTGAAGGTTTGTCAATGTTGATTCTACTGAAATATGTAGAGCCACAAAAAGACTTGGATTTAAGAGATTTCAACAAAGTCTGAAAGGATTTGCTTGGGCAGATTATGGCAACAGCTAACTAATAAGTGTTTGTGTTTTTGTTTACTGGAGAATGATCGTCAAGTATAAACTGTATAATTGGGCGAACAAGTTGAGGCATTTGTGCAAGCCTTTCCACAACAATATATGTACTCTATTCTGCACACTGTTGCATTAGAGATAGCAGAAGTTCAACATGAATAGTGATAGTTTTCTGTATGTAGTAGGGAAGCAGTGCATTTCTTAACATGGGCTCCAATTACTAGCCAATTAGTCCCGTTAAAAGATTTCAAAGCATTTGATGGACATTTAGCTATACTCTGCTTAAGTACATTTAGCATAGTCACCCAAACTTCGGAACTCCCTATAGACCCGGCTGGCAGCGGCAGCAGGGGACGGAGGCGTTCGGAAACAGCCACCTATTAATTTAAGTCACAAACTGAAGGGATGATTCGGAGAGGGATCGCGGGCCACTGTGCCGTCTTTTTCCCCTCCACCTGGATTCTCAAACCTACGGGATATTTCATCTAATCCAGAACATTCTAGATTGGCCAGCTGACCCTATATATGCAACACGTCGGGCTGGAGGAAAGTCAGTCATTTCTTGGCGTAAGAGTGCAGTGCTAGTGTACGGACGAGAAGACTGTGTGAGTGCTCGGCAAGCGGCGAAGTAGCGCCGTGTTAGCGAACGGACGAGAAGACTGTGTGCGTGCAACGGAAGAATTTACGTAATTGTGTGCGTACAGTGGAACTGCAACGGACGAACTGGCGCATTGCAATTGCGTGCATTACGTAATTCTGTGTAATTGGCAAGTGTTCAACTGTAAGCCAGTGGAAATAATGAACATTGTTGAGTTTGTGTAATTGGACTTTTCATTTCACGAACCCACAAACTCACAATACAAAATTGGACTACATACCAATCATTCTGGAGCTGCATAACTATGGACAAATACACCCATAACATGTCTCTTCATGGATAATTCTTGGAAGATTACTAAGATTTGTTAAATTAAAATCATTTAATAACAGACTTATTTAATTCTTAATGAGTAAGGTCTATAACACCATGAAGAACAAAAATAACATAATTTTGAGTCAAACTAGTACTCCATGCTTCATATATTTCTAATGTTTACCTAGAATACGTTTCGTTAGGACCTTCCTAACATACTCAGCTGATGTCGACTGTTGAATTTTGATTTTGAACTCCTTGGAGGCAATAGGAGCGTCTCTGTTGGTATCTTGATAAGCTTGAACTTTGGGTTCTCTTTAACCGTCTTCAAAATGTCTTCAAAGATCACAGCATTACTTGGGCTTCACCAAACTAATTCAATGTAAAACACACCTTTTGAGAACACAAAATACAAGAAAAGAAACCCATAGACAAAACTCAGGTGTATATTGGATAAATTGCAATGGCTGCGACAGCTTTTACTTTGGCAAAAAAGAAAAAAAAAAAAAAGGAATTTGAACATTAGGTTTATAGAGTATGTTAGGAACATAAAAAACAACGAAACAGACAAATTGTCAGCATTTTGCCATACTTGGAATGAGAATCACTAAACAGAACAGGAAATCCATTAAAAAGTGTTCAGGGTTCAACTTCTGTAACCTTGTGGGAAACGATATTCATAAAAAGATATGAAGGAAAATTTCAATTTTGACATCACCTTTGAAGAGAACCCAAACTTCATCAAGATACCAAAGAAACACACCTATCACCTCCAAAGAGTTTACCAAATCAAAATTCAACAGCTAAGGATGTTAGGAAGGTCCTAACGAAACGTGTTTTAGGTAACATTAGCACTATATGGAACATGGAGTACTGGTTGGACTCAAGATTATATTATTATACCTACTTAAATTAATTAATTTATACATAAAACTTCAGTAAATTAAGGAATAATCCAAATCAATATCAGCTTATTGTTAATTTTGCATGTAAATATGTGTTACAACAAATACAGATATTGGACATAATTGAACTCAACACACCATACAAGCACAGTAAACATAAACAGAATTGGTAATTTTATGAAGACATCATTTACATTCTAGCAAACATACCTGTTCCCTCAAAAGCGAGAATAGCAATAAATCCAAATGCCATAGCTGTGTTTGAAAAGCAACTAGGTATGAGCTTCGAATGAAGTTCTAGATTTGCATAATCTTCAGCCAAGTACAAAAACGGTAAAATCTGGAGTAACCAAAATGCACCAGCTAACAATGGTGCTGAGGTGGCTGTTGAATACAAAAAGAAAGGTTATTTGTAAATTAAACAATTCTGAGATGGAAAAAGGCATAATATGATATGTAATTATATAAGTTAGCACTAAAATGCCTTTAAGAGATCCAGAAAGTGTAATGTTTACCTCGACAGTAGTAATTCAAGAGAAATATTCGGGTTGTAAAATTCAGTATTTGAATGTTAAAGAGAGAGAGAGCTGAATTGTTATATTTTAGATCACTTCATTTATTTTACATCTATTCTTCAAATGATTCCTATAAAAGCTTAAGTTTTTGTGTACTTCCTATTAACTGAACTAAACTTTTAAAAGATAATTTCCTTAAATAATCATACCCAAATATATATCTTAAAGTTGTTCAAACAAAAAAATCAATATTAATTAAATATATTAGAGAAATAAGAAATAATAAATTTTGAATTAATCATCATCTATTATTTAAAAAAACATACATTATGCTGTGTGTCCAAGAGGATAATACAGGATGTTGAAGCAAGAGACTAATATTTGTTATATGGGGGTATTGAAATCTTATCTCTTATGAATTACAGCTTGTACAAATATATAAGTTCCTTCAGAGGATATTCACAGAAAATTCAAATTATACCTTCTATTGGCCACTTAAACACATAGTATTTCATGGCCAAATTTAAATTACTTAAGATCCTGACAGTTCCTTCGAAGGTTAAGGGAGGGAGAGTTTCTATGGTAACACCGTAGCTACACCATTGTATGGCCGAACCACATAATTTCAACCAATTACATGAGCTATTCCGTCGTCTAAGTTTTGCCAAGAACTTAGTTAAGTAGGTTTTTAATGATGTAATTGTATTTTGGTGCCAATGTTATGTTGTACTTCTTGAATAGTTTTTTGAATAATACTGATCAGATAAAACAAGAAGAGAAATCAGGCATTTACAAGATTAAGTTTAAAGACTGTGAAAAAATTTATATAGGGAGGACAAAAAGAAGCACAGGCACTATAAAGAAAGAACACTTCAGGCGCTTAAGATACAAAAATATTTATAAGTCCGCAATAGCAGCTCATTTCTAGTCTGAAAATCATGAAATTAAAGGTAGCACCGAATTACTAAAATACGTACAAAAACATAGTGGACTTGTCATATGGGAGAGAATATACATAGAGAAACATAAAAACCAACTAATGAAATTTGAAATCCCGCCAGAAGAGAATCCCAAATTTAAGTTCATCACTAAATCAACAGATGGCAGCAGCAACTCCTGAATTACCCACACCACTGGATCAAGCTTTAGTAGCATAAGAGCGGAAGATGCAAACGATGATTTGCGAAACATGTCCTCAAAATAGGTCCATAAGTGAAGCAGATGTGCAATATATACGACTAATCGATAAATTAATAATTATTTCGCTTCACTGTGGTGTTCCAATACAGTTAAATCTCGACATATTCAGTTTTATGTTGGCTAATTTAATATGATATGTACGGATTGTAGATATTCTAAAAACTATTCTATTATTTGTGTGTTCAGGAAATTCATTCAGTAAAGAATTATGGTTAATGCCAAAAAGTATATTCTTAATCCTAACTTTCTAAGAAACACTCCAAGATAGGAACATTACAAAAAACAAAATTAAACTCTGTTAAACATTTTCAACAATGTTCAGTTTCATCTTACTCTGCTTTAAAGGAGTATCATTCAAAACTGTTCCCACATGTTAGAAATATAAATATCAACAAGTTAATTTACTGATTGCCCAAGACAAGAAGGCAAGCTGGAGGGATGTGCAACGTGATCACTTATGTGCCCCCTCGGGGTGCATGCTCGCCTTCCGAGTATGACAAGGATGGAAGACTCGTTTAAAATACACAAGTGTTGTCACATAGCTCACCTATACATAAACCTATCGTTGCAACAAACCATAGATCTGGCAGCATGGGTGACTCATATGCACTGTCATTCACTCATTTCCTACTAAACAGATCCGCTACCAGAACACATCAACATTTCAAGCTCCCCTGCCCTTCATACCCCTCTGACCTTCTTGTTGTGGGTGTACAGTAGGTAGCTTTAGCACTCTGTCTAATCATTGCAAGCGCCAAGACGTTTATTATAAGGGGCAACGTCACTTGCTCTACCACCATTGTACCTCATCCTTCAAGGTAGCTGTCAGGGTCCTAAAGAAACTTTAATTCATCTGTAATAAATCTATTACAGCTAAATTCAGAGGGGAAAAGATAAAAGATGATTTGAAGAAGGAGATATTTTCTTGCGAAGCTTTGTGCTAAATGATGAATTTAAACACAATGTTTGATCCTTTGTAATTTCAATTACACACTGAAATGAATCTTAAAAGATTTAGATGTGGTCGTACATGTGATGACATAGAGATTTCCTAAAAATAGTCTTAGGTAAACAGTTAATTTAATGAACTTTATGAAGGCGTGTACATATCTAAAACTATCATGTTACAATACTTTGACAGCATTTTGTTTTGAATTTTTGCATACCTATGAAAGTTGCACACACACACACACACACACACACACACACACACACACACACACACACACACACACACACACACACACACACACACACACCTTCATCTATTTTTTGGGGGGAGTGGGGATTTAAGTGGACTTCAATGATAAAACAGTACTGAGAAAAAGGTCTGAATTGTTACACTCAAATAACTTTTTTTAGTACTATTGTTTATTATCTTCTCTAGCACCAACCTTCCAATCCAAATTTCAATAAGTTTATAAACTTTTTGAGGTTCCTTAATAACCCCTCCCCCCAAAAAATTAAACACTTTTTTAGATAAAGGTTGTATGCATGTGTGTGTATGTCAATACTTCGTCAATTTTTGCAGTGCTGTTACCATTCACTTATTTCTTGCAATGTCAATGACATTTGCACTTTCAAAAAGTGTGTAATGATAAAGAAAATAAAAAATTATATATCTGATGATGATTGATGATGATGTCGATGAAGATGAAGATGATGATGATGATGATGATGATGATTATGACTCCAACCTTTAGTCATATCGGACAATGAATAAAATGGGTGAATGAGGCTCAATGCGTCCAGGGTCCATGGAGCTTAGAGTTACCCGACATTCCTCTTTCAGCCTAAGGGAAAACCACGGAAAAACGTTATCCAGGTAACTCACCCTGACCGCGATTCGAACTCGGGACCTCTTGAATGTGAGGCAGATATGCTACCATCTACACTACCGAGGCGGGCAATGATGAAGATAAAGATGATGATGATGCTGATGCTGATGCTGATGCTGATGATGATGAATACAACTGGAATGCATACTGGTTAAAAAACCATTGTGGTGCTTTGTCTAAGGATTTATATTTCCCATCAGTTTCTGATAGACATAAAAATAAATTTGTTAGTTCTGATAATGTTCTCACTCAATTCTTTACTGGGCATGGCAAATTTTCAGCTTATTTATTTTGGTTAAAATTCATATCCACATCTGATTGTATTTGTGGAAATCACCTTGAAGGTTTGTCTCAAATTTTATTTGATTGTCTCTTTTTCTGTTCTGAAAGATATGAATTTGAATTATTGCACTTAGTTCTCATAAACACGTGAGATAACTACCTTAATGGTGACTTACAACATGTAAGTACTTTAAGGCCCGGTCTTTATAGTTAACCACTATTAGGTCAATTAATGGAAATTAATTGTTCTTTCACACTAGCCGAATTGGTTTACCGGGAAAAACACAACTCAGTTGGAGAATTTAATTTCATGTCGGCACATTGGCCATAGTAGCTCAAGGTTTAGAGCCGCTTGACAGCAACCAGATGTGTTGGAAGTGACTGGGAAAGGAAGTTCATGTAAAATGTAATCTAAATAACACAATTAAATAGTTACAAAATTTGACTTCTCCAAAACTTTATTCCGAACCACGCTATGAAACCAAGATTCTCATGACTCTTATTTAATCAAGCACAATCATCAAGAAATAAATCAAAATACAATGACTTTGTTACTTTTTGGCTTCTCGACGTGGATCTTCGAAAAGTCAATGTGCATCCTATCCCAAACATAGAAATCCCACACCGTGTGGCAGATGAAGACGGAGATAAATTAACAACGTATAGTCCCAAATTCCTATCGCAAGCTCTAAGATCGGCTTCAGGTTCTCCGCTGAGAAAACGGTCCGCGTCAATTTCTGGCGCCGCAAGAGTCGTTTACCATGCATTCTCCGACTTGGTTGCCATTTTTACCATTTACTGACGAAACTAGGTTCCTCGGACTGGTTTTCCACAGAAAGCTTAGCTAGTCGTCGAATATAGCGCAGTTGAAAGTACGATGTGTGCTTAGTATCTTGCGGAAATCGTGGGGAGCGGATCACACAGTGCTGCTTCGCTTGTATCACACACTGATTCGATCCAAGCTGGACTATGTATGGATCGTTTATTTTTCAGGTCGTCCATCCGTGCTGAAGAAGTTGGACACGGTATATAACTCTGGCCTTCGTCTAGCAATTGGGGCCTTTCCAACTAGTCCAGGTGTGAGTCTCTATGCTGAGGCGGCAGAGCCCCCTCTGCAATGCCGGCGGGACGTTTTACTAGGCAATTACGGCTGTGGGTTAAATAGTACGCCTTCACGTCCCACGTATGCATCCTTTTTCGACACCCATTTTGACGTCTGTTATAAGGACACACATCTTAGCCCGAAACCGCCAGGTTTTCGCTTCAGAGAACTTCTTGGGCGGCATGCACTTGATCTGCCTAGGATGTTTGCTAGGTGCGAGCGGTTGTATCCCCCTAGGTTGCAGGCAGTACATGACGGTGCACAGTAAGGCTACGGCGGCAAAGTATAGTATCCAAATGTTGTTTTAAATTGATTTATACCAACGGGTCTAAGAGCTCTAGCGGGGTTGGATGTGTATATGTCCATGGAACCGAACCTTTTACATTCGATCTCCAAGGTAGCACATCCATCTATAATGCAGAGCTCTATGCCATATATCGAGCCATTGAGCATGTTCGCCGCAAGAATTTAGGTGATTGCCTTATACTTAGCGATTCCCTAAGCGCACTTCAGAGCCTTCGTGAGCTGTACAACCTACACACCCTTGTACAGCGCATCCAGGATGCCCTCCACATTTTATACGCGTGTAAAATAAAACGTACATAAATAGTACATAAAATAAGATAATTTACATAAACATTTGTGTGTGTGTGTTTTATTTAATAATAAAATTGCTAAAATCTTTGTTCCTGATGTTCATAAACTGCTCTTTAAACCTTATTTTCAAGTTCCTTTTAGTTTATTTAATGAAATAGATAAATGGGCAGTAGCCTACCATTTTTGGAAGGAGAATCTTGATATAGAATGAGAACTTCACTTATTAAAAAGTGTCCAAAACCAGCTGCATTAACTACGTGGGAAAAATCTTCATAAAGAAATATGAAAGAAAACTGTTTAATTTCGACACCACCTATGAAGAAAACCCAAACTTCAAGTTCATCAAGATACTGACAGAGATGCAGCTATCGCCTCCAGTGAGTTCACCAAACCAACATCCATTAGTCAACAACAGCCGATGATGTTATGAAGATCCTAACAAAACGTGTTCTAGGTAAATACTAGCAATAGGTAGAGCACTGAGTATTAGTTTGACTCAAAATTATATTAATTTTGTGCTTCATTGTATCATAGACCTTATGCATGAAAGAATAAATATATATTTAAAAATGTTACTTGATAAAGCACTTAAGAGGCATTTTTGGAATCAGTAAGGTATTTTACTTAACAATTGGTCTATTTTGTTTCAGGTACAAAAACCATGCTCCCTAATCCAATTTTTTTAATTAAAGTGTATCTTGTTACTCCATGTCCAAAACAGTCCTATCTGTATATCAGTTTAGTTGTAACTTACAGAAAGAAGTAAGAGGCGTTCTAAATCTTTTAATTCTTAAGCCACCAACCTGAATATTCTTAATTATAAAAACCTTCATCCAATTTTTACAGGTTTTGAAAATCCATACATCAAAATATTAGCAGGCTCAAATGACCTCGCGTCGATGGACCTTAAAGCACCACACACTCACTCACTCAAAATATTAGGAAGCTCAAAGGCGAAATATTTCATTATAAATTCCTCGGCACATGCGTACACACTTATACACAATTTTACAGCTAATAGTTCAAATTAAAGGTTCAACTATATTCAATCTACCTAGAACTGTGCAAAGGGAACCATAGCATGTTGATTATGCTACAAATGTCAATGTCAATTGGTGTGTGTGTGATATTCAATGCCGCAATTGTGTTGTGAAGCCTACTGGATGGCTTGAAGGTTTGTCAATGTTGATTCTACTGAATTATGTAGAGCCACAAAAAGACTTGGATTTAAGAGATTTCAACAAAGTCTGAAAGGATTTGCTTGGGCAGATTATGGCAACAGCTAACTAATAAGTGTTTGTGTTTTTGTTTACTGGAGAATGATCGTCAAGTATAAACTGTATAATTGGGCGAACAAGTTGAGGCATTTGTGCAAGCCTTTCCACAACAATATATGTACTCTATTCTGCACACTGTTGCATTAGAGATAGCAGAAGTTCAACATGAATAGTGATAGTTTTCTGTATGTAGTAGGGAAGCAGTGCATTTCTTAACATGGGCTCCAATTACTAGCCAATTAGTCCCGTTAAAAGATTTCAAAGCATTTGATGGACATTTAGCTATACTCTGCTTAAGTACATTTAGCATAGTCACCCAAACTTCGGAACTCCCTATAGACCCGGCTGGCAGCGGCAGCAGGGGACGGAGGCGTTCGGAAACAGCCACCCATTAATTTAAGTCACAAACTGAAGGGATGATTCGGAGAGGGATCGCGGGCCACTGTGCCGTCTTTTTCCCCTCCACCTGGATTCTCGAACTTACGGGATATTTCATCTAATCCAGAACATTCTAGATTGGCCAGCTGACCCTATATATGCAACACGTCGGGCTGGAGGACAGTCAGTCATTTCTTGGCGTAAGAGTGCAGTGCTAGTGTACGGACGAGAAGAGTGTGTGAGTGCTCGGCAAGCAGCGAAGTAGCGCCGTGTTAGCCAACGGACGAGAAGACTGTGTGCGGGCAACGGAAGAATTTACGTAATTGTGTGCGTACAGTGGAACTGCAACGGACGAACTGGCGCATTGCAATTGTGTGCATTACGTAATTCTGTGTAATTGGCAAGTTTTCAACTGTAAGCCAGTGGAAATAAAGAACATTGTTGAGTTTGTGTAATTGGACTTTTCATTTCACGAACCCACAAACTCACAATACAAAATTGGACTACATACCAATCATTCTGGAGCTGCATAACTATGGACAAATACACCCATAACATGTCTCTTCATGGATAATTCTTGGAAGATTACTAAGATTTGTTAAATTAAAATCATTTAATAACAGACTTATTTAATTCTTAATGAGTAAGGTCTATAACACAATGAAGAACAAAAATAACATAATTTTGAGTCAAACTAGTACTCCATGCTTCATATATTTCTAATGTTTACCTAGAATACGTTTCGTTAGGACCTTCCTAACATACTCAGCTGATGTCGACTGTTGAATTTTGATTTTGAACTCCTTGGAGGCAATAGGAGCGTCTCTGTTGGTATCTTGATAAGCTTGAACTTTGGGTTCTCTTTAACCGTCTTCAAAATTTCTTCAAAGATCACAGCATTACTTGGGCTTCACCGAACTAATTCAATGTAAAACACACCTTTTGAAAACACAAAATACAAGAAAAGAAACCCATAGACAAAAGCTCAGGTGTATATTGGATAAATTGCAACGGCTGCGACAGGTTTTACATTGGCAAAAAAGAAAAAAAAAAAAGGAATTTGAACATTAGATTTATAGAGTATGTTAGGAACATAAAAAACAACGAAACAGACAAATTGTCAGCATTTTGCCATACTTGGAATGAGAATCACTAAACAGAACAAGAAATCCATTAAAAAGTGTTCAGGGTTCAACTTCTCTAACCTTGTGGGAAACGATATTCATAAAAAGATATGAAGGAAAATTTCAATTTTGACATCACCTTTGAAGAGAACCCAAACTTCATCAAGATACCAAAGAAACACACCTATCAACTCCAAAGAGTTTACCAAATCAAAATTCAACAGCTGAGGATGTTAGGAAGGTCCTAACGAAACGTGTTTTAGGTAACATTAGCACTATATGGAACATGGAGTACTGGTTGGACTCGAAATTATATTATTATACCTACTTAAATTAATTAATTTATACATAAAACTTCAGTAAATTAAGGAATAATCCAAATCAATATCAGCTTATTGTTAATTTTGCATGTAAATATGTGTTACAACAAATACAGATATTGGACATAATTGAATTCAACACACCATACAAGCACAGTAAACATAAACAGAATTGGTAATTTTATGAAGACAACATTTACATTCTAGCAAACATACCTGTTCCCTCAAAAGCGAGAATAGCAATAAATCCAAATGCCATAGCTGTGTTTGAAAAGCAACTGGGTATGAGCTTCGAATGAAGTTCTAGATTTGCATAATCTTCAGCCAAGTACAAAAACGGTAAAATCTGGAGTAACCAGAATGCACCAGCTAACAATGGTGCTGAGGTGGCTGTTGAATACAAAAAGAAAGGTTATTTGTAAATTAAACAATTCTGAGATGGAAAAAGGCATAATATGATATGTAATTATATAAGTTAGCACTAAAATGCCTTTAAGAGATCCAGAAAGTGTAATGTTTACCTTGACAGTAGTAATTCAAGAGAAATATTCGGGTTGTAAAATTCAGTATTTGAATGTTAAAGAGAGAGAGAGAGCTGAATTGTTATATTTTAGATCACTTCATTTATTTTACATCCATTCTTCAAATGATTCCTATAAAAGCTTAAGTTTTTGTGTACTTCCTATTAACTGAACTAAACTTTTAAAAGATAATTTCCTTAAATAATCATACCCAAATATATATCTTAAAGTTGTTCAAACAAAAAAATCAATATTAATTAAATATATTAGAGAAATAAGAAATAATAAATTTTGAATTAATCATCATCTATTATTTAAAAAAGCATACATTATGCTGTGTGTCCAAGAGGATAATACAGGATGTTGAAGCAAGAGACTAATATTTGTTATATGGGGGTATTGAAATCTTATCTCTTATGAATTACAGCTTGTACAAATATATAAGTTCCTTCAGAGGATATTCACAGAAAATTCAAATTATACCTTCTATTGGCCACTTAAACACATAGTATTTCATGGCCAAATTTAAATTACTTAAGATCCTGACAGTTCCTTCGAAGGTTAAGGGAGGGAGAGTTTCTATGGTAACACCGTAGCTACACCATTGTATGGCCGAACCACATAATTTCAACCAATTACATGAGCTATTCCGTCGTCTAAGTTTTGCCAAGAACTTAGATAAGTAGGTTTTTAATGATGTAATTGTATTTTGGTGCCAATGTTATGTTGTACTTCTTGAATAGTTTTTTGAATAATACTGATCAGATAAAACAAGAAGAGAAGTCAGGCATTTACAAGATTAAGTTTAAAGACTGTGAAAAAATTTATATAGGGAGGACAAAAAGAAGCACAGGCACTATAAAGAAAGAACACTTCAGGCGCTTAAGATACAAAAATATTTATAAGTCCGCAATAGCAGCTCATTTCTAGTCTGAAAATCATGAAATTAAAGGTAGCACCGAATTACTAAAATACGTACAAAAACATAGTGAACTTGTCATATGGGAGAGAATATACATAGAGGAACATAAAAACCAACTAATGAAATTTGAAATCCCGCCAGAAGAGAATCCCAAATTTAAGTTCATCACTAAATCAACAGATGGCAGCAGCAACTCCAGAATTACCCACACCACTGGATCAAGCTTTAGTCGCATAAGAGCGGAAGATGCAAACGATGATTTGCGAAACATGTCCTCAAAATAGGTCCATAAGTGAAGCAGATGTGCAATATATACGACTCATCTATAAATTAATAATTATTTCGCTTCACTGTGGTGTTCCAATACAGTTAAATCTCGACATATTCAGTTTTATGTTGGCTAATTTAATATGACATGTACAGATTGTAGATATTCTAAAAACTATTCTATTATTTGTGTGTTCAGGAAATTCATTCAGTAAAGAATTATGGTTAATGCCAAAAAGTATATTCTTAATCCTAACTTTCTAAGAAACACTCCAAGATAGGAACATTACAAAAAACAAAATTAAACTCTGTTAAACATTTTCAACAATGTTCAGTTTCATCTTACTCTGCTTTAAAGGAGTATCATTCAAAATTGTTCCCACATGTTAGAAATATAAATATCAAGAAGTTAATTTACTGATTGCCCAAGACAAGAAGACAAGCTGGAGGGATGTGCAACGTGATCACTTATGTGCCCCCTCGGGGTGCATGCTCGCCTTCCGAGTATGACAAGGATGGAAGACTCGTTTAAAATACACAAGTGTTGTCACATTTCTCACCTATACATAAACCTATCATTGCAACAAACCATAGATCTGGCAGCATGGGTGACGCATATGCACTGTCATTCACTCATTTCCTAGTAAACAGATCCGCTACCAGAACGCATCAACATTTCAAGCTCCCCTGCCCTTCATACCCCTCTGGCCTTCTTGTTGTGGGTGTACAGTAGGTAGCTTTAGCACTCTGTCTAATCATTGCAAGCGCCAAGACGTTTAATATAAGGGGCAACGTCACTTCCTCTGCCACCATTGTACCT
>JAUKNK010000099.1:5762500-5850000 GCA_030765055.1 Mantis religiosa | reverse complement strand
GATGATTAATCATAAGGGTATAAAAGATCTTTTGCGGTATTCCAATTCACAATTCCTAAGTTCGAAATACAAAGTTACATCTTCTCGTGGTTTAGCTCATACAGAATCCGCTTTCCATATCGCAACTTTTATATAATATTAAATGGTTTATGTGAATAGAAACTGTTGCAAAACACTCACCTCGCATCCGTCCAAATTATTTGATGTCTATATCCAACTTAGTTCAAAGGTAGCTGGTTAAAATTTCGAATTTCCTACCTGAAATTCTCAAGTCTATTCTCTATCACTCAAATTTAACTTTATTTGTAACGTTACTATGCAACACAATAATACCTATGCAATGAGTATTAAATAAATGGATGTATATATGTTTCTTAACGGTTGCTAAGGCTAATTTCACAAAGAATACTACTACTCAGTTACAAAGTTCCAAGGAAAGTACTCAGCAGCTTTGCAAGGACATGTTGCTGTAGGCGATTAAAAACATTAAATTTGTTTTCCAGTTTTTATTGAATATTTAAAACGCAATAAAACATGTGATACGTACACTCGCATGCCAATCTCTATTCACTCTTGCACAAATTAATGTGCTTTACGTAAATAGAATTTCCTCTGTAATATTAAACTGAAATTTTTGCTAAAGCTTCTTTGTAATTAAATGAATTAGCTATGTGGAATCACTTTTAAGTGTTTTGAGTTAGAGCTAGTATAGTTCTATGGATTCTTTTTACTTGTTTCATTTGAATTACTCATGTTATTGGTGTAGCCAGTTCCACGGCAAGAGGGCGACAGAGATGGAATATGTATCTGTCTCTCTCTCACCGATTCCACCTATCAGTATCATACAGATGCTGAGATGTACAGCGATAGAGATGCTGACATATAAGTTCGCGTAATATTTCAGCATGTGTGTGAGAACATACACAATGATTATTGCCTAATCTGAACCACAAAACCTTGAGCATTTTAACAGCCATTTTACAAAAATTGTGTATTTCTAAGCGTTTACTTAGCAAAGTTTCAGCGCCTAAGTGTCTATTTGTGCATTTTTATTGCCTTTTTGCCTGCCTAATTCACACACCTTTAGTGTCTATAAATCCGGGTTCAAAGGGGCGTGGTTTTTAAGATTGAAGCGCGTGATTTAGCTATGAATTTATTTACTAAAGCTGAGTACTAAATTTTATGTACCTTTAATGTTTCTGCTTTCTTATTAAAATTGTGTTTGTGTTTGTAAATGTTAAACTGGAGAACAGTTCACTTGCATAGCTATGATTCATATTGTCACCCAAACGTCGGAACACCCTACAGAGTGGGCAAGCGGGAGACGGTCGGCGTTCGTCCCGACCCCTCGTTTGTCTTATAGCGTTAAGGAGGGATGGCTGGGACAAAAAACGTCACTGCGCCGTCTCTTTCTGTTCCACCTGTGTTCTCGAACTTACGAGATATTTCATCTAATCGAGAACCTTCCAGATCGGCAAGCGGACCCTATATAAGCAACACGTCGTGCAAGAGGAGTTAGTCAGTGCTTGACGAGCTAGTGTGAACGGACGAGAAGACTGCTTGCGTCGGAGGAGTTTACGTAATCGCGAGTGCAAGTGGAACTTTAACGGACGAACTGGTGAATCGTAATCGTGTGCATTACGTAATTCTGAGTAATTGGCAAGTATTTAACTGTAAGTCGGTGGAAATAAAGGACAATCTTGAGTGGTGAAATTGGACTTTTCATGTAACGAGCCCACAAAGTCACAATTGGTGTCAGGAGTGCGACATAACACAATGGAGGCAGCATTAGAAAAGATTTTAGCAGAACTGAAAGACATGAAGATGGCAAATGAAAACCTCGCTGCAAAAACAGAAGCGGCAAATGACAACCTGGCCGCGCAACAGAAAGAAATGAAGACGGCCAACGACAACATCACCGGGAAGATGGAAGAAATGAAGGCCGAATTAACAGCGAAGACGGAAACTGCAAACAACAACTTGGCCACGACAATGACCGCAAAGATGGCCGAACTGACCACGAAAATGAAGGTGGCGAACGAGGCTCTCGCCGCCAAATTTTAGGAACAGTTGGCCGGTATGAGGGATGACGTCACGAATCTGGGCAAGCGGATGGGTCAAGTAGACGACCGCCTTAATGATTTAGAGGAAATGGCCGACAATAACGCCAAGACCCTGAACGCCGTGGTGAAAGACGTCGAAGACCTTGCGAACCGCGTAAACAGCCTGGAGGGAAAGGCCGACAGCAGCGTCAAGTCTCTGAACGCCATGGTGGAGGACGTCGTCGGCAGGAAGCTGAAGGATTGAAGGCCGACGCGTCGGGACGCGACACAACATCTGCGTGCGTCAAAAGTCCCAAGTATGACGGCGCGTCAACGTTTGAGGTCTTCCGCCGCCAGTTCGACACAGTGGTCAGGCACAACAGATGGTCTCCGGAGGAGGAGGCCACACAATTAATAGCCAGCCTCCAGGGACGGGCCGCGGAAGTCCTAAACGCGGTGCAGACGACGGCGGCACGCAAGGACATCTGGGAGGCCCTGGAGATTCGCTTCGGGAACCACCGCTTAGCCGCAGCATACCGCAGCCAGCTAAAGGCAAGGTCTCAGCAGCCGGGGGAGACGCTGCAGGAGTTCGCCATAGCGACCGAGCAGTTGGCTAGCAAGGCCTTGGTTGACCTGCCACTGGAGTTCGTATCCCTAGAAGCCACCTACAACTACGTCGACGGGGTACGGGACACGGAGATTTCTCAGCGCCTAATGCTCGGTGAATATAAAACCATCCACGAGGCGCTGACAGCGGCATTAAAGATGGAGGCGGCCAAAGTAAAGGCTATCTCGACTTCGAGAACGAGGAGTGTCCGCTACGCCGGAGACAGAAGACAAGCTGAGGGACGCCGGTGAACACCTAGTGGCCTGTGTTGGGGGTGTGGACAGCCCAGACACCTGCACAGAGACTGCCCACAACCGGAAGGGCAGCTGGAAAAACGAGTAAGGCCCGGCGTGGAGAGGGGCACGTCGGCACCATTATCACCATCCCCTCGAGTGACACTGCGTGCCGTCAGCCGGCGTATGGATGACAGTCTCATCGCGGAAGGTTGGGTGAGAGGGAAGCCGTGCCGCGTGCTGGTGGACACTGAGGCAGCCGTGACCATCATTAGACCTTAAGTGGCAAAGGGTTTGCCGAAGAGGAAGCCCATCCGACCATACGAGCTTGTCACGGCATCGGGCGACACCTTGCCTGTGGAGAAGGAGGCCCTGCTGGAGCTGATCTTGGGACGGAGTTCCGTGCGTCTGTGGGTGTTCATCGCAAAGGTGGCTGAGGAGGTGATTCTGGGACTCGATGTCCTCAGGAGCCACGAGGGGACGGTCGACGTCGGCAGGAAGGTCCTGCGGCTCAACGGAGAAGAGGTTATACTCCGTCAACCCGAAGAGCGCCTTGGAATCTGCAGGGTCGTGTTGAACGAAACGTGGTTGTCCCCGCGAGGAGCGAAGTGATGGTGACGGCGCGACCAGTAGAACAGACAGCAGGTTGTATCCAGAGGCTGCAGGAGTACGACTTCACCTCGAACATCGCAGAGGGAAGAGCCACGGTAACGCTGACGCCATGTCACGAGCACGATGTCCAGAAGAGTGTGGCCAGTGCACAAGAGTTAAGGAGAAGGAGTGTGCCGCAGTAGTCCGAGTAGTCACGGCAGTGCCTGCGAATGGCTGGGATAGCGCAGGCCCCTAAGTGGGAGCAGCTGGCGGACGCAGACTTGGGGCCACTCTTAAGGGAAGTGGAGACAGGGACGAGGCCAACCTGGGAGGACATCGCACCGAGGTGCGCCACCTACAAGTCGTACTGGGCCCAATGGGACTCGTTGAAGACCAGAGAGGACGTGCTGTTCCGGGTGTGGGAGTCACCCGATGGGAAGACGCAAAGAGAACAGTTGGAACTTCCCCGGAGTAAGGTCCCGGAAGTCTTGGAGGAAGTGCACGCCGATACTTCAGGAGGACACCAGGGAGCGAACCGAACGATTGACAAACTACGGCAGCGCTATTACTGGCTGAGACTACGAGCAGATGCAGAGAGTTGGTGCCGTCAGTGTCACGTGTGCGCGGTGAGTTGCGGCCCCCAGACTAGGAGCCGGGGTCGCAAGCAGCAGTACAACGTCGGAGCGCCATTCGAACGGATCGCCGTTGACATTGCTGCACCGTTCCCAGTTTCCGACTGAGGCAACAAGTGCCTAATGGTGGCCGTGGACTACTTCACCAAGTGGCCGGAGGTGTATGCCATCCCAAACCAAGAGGCAAAGACAATCACAGACTGCCTCGTGGAGCAAGTGTTCTATCGATTTGGGGTGCCGTTAGAGCTACACAGTGACCAGGGTACCAACTTTGAGTCCAACCTAATGAAGGAGGCATTACAAAGGCTTGGAGTGAACAAGACCCGCACGACGCCTCTACATCCCCAGTCGGATGGCATGGTCGAAAGATACAACAAGACGCTAGAGAAGCACCTGAGGAAGGTCGTGGCCAGCCATCAGCGAGACTGGGACGTCAAGGTGCCACTGTTCTTGCTGGCCTACCGCTCGTCTACATACGACACAACTGGGATGACTCCAGCCAGCTTAATGTTCGGTCGAGAGTTACGCCTCCCTTGTTACCTGGCTTTTGGAAGCCCTCCGGAGGCGAAGCAGCCGGTGACCGAGTATGTGGAAAACCTGGTGGACAACCTCCACGACATGCGCGAAATGGCTCGCCAGAACATCCAGAAGCCGAGCGACCGCATGAAGACCAGTTATGACAGGCAAGCCAACAGCCAAGGGTTCCAGCAAGGTGACCTGGTCTGGTTGCACCGTCCTACCCGAACCAAGGGACGCAACCCGAAGCTCCAGCAGCCATGGCAAGGACCGTACCGGGTGGTGAATACGATTAACGACATGGTCTACCGCATCTAGAAGGTTCCCCTAGGGAAGATGTTGGTGGTACACCTGAATCGCCTGGCACGCTACGATGGTGCTATTCGGGACGACCAGCTTTGAGGAGGGAACCGTGTCACCCGAACGTCGGATCACCCTATAGAGTGGGCAAGCGGGAGACGGCCGGCGTTCGCCCCGACCCCTCGTTTGTCTTACAGCGTTAAGGAGGGATGGCTGGGACAAAAAACGGTCACAGCGCCGTCTCTTTCTGTTCCACCTGTGTTCTCGAACTTACAGGATATTTCATCTAATCGAGAACCTTCCAGATCGGCAAGCGGACCCTATATAAGCAACACGTCGTGCAAGAGGAGTCAGTCAGTGCTTGACGAGCTAGTGTAAACGGACGAGAAGACTGCTTGCGTCGGAGGAGTTTACGTAATCGCAAGTGCAAGTGGAACTTTAGCGGACGAACTGGTTAATCGTAATTGTGTGCATTACGTAATTCTGTGTAATTAGCAAGTATTTAACTGTAAGTCGGTGGAAATAAAGAAAATTTTTGAGTGGTAAAATTGGACTTTTCATTTCACTTGCACACAAAGTCACAATATGCACACAAAACAAAATGCTTCAAATTAGGTGCGTTCTACGAAAGAAGGTGTCTGCCACAGTGAAACAAAATAGTGACATTTCAACGATTTATGAACGTAGTTTCTATTTTGGTAATGCAGTATTACTCTGTGTAATGCAATATCAACCAGTTTTTTGTATCATTAAAATACTTAACTAATATGTAACACATGAATGTGTATTTATGAAGCAGTTTTACACCATGAATCTCATGTAACAATGTTACGCATTGTGCACAGAAATTTAAGTCTTGCAGTAACAAAATCGCTTCTCTCAAAAATAAATTTGCGATCATCATTGCTTCTCATATATTTCTCCCATTCTTTTCACAATAATATGCATAGACGATACAGCATCCGTATATTCACTCTTGTCATGTAAATAAAAAATTGTTCTACGTGAAACACCCTTTTTAAAATTGTCTAAGTTGGTAGATCATTTATTAGCTGCCCGATGTTTCACTGGAGATCTATATGTGGACACTTCTCCTAAATTGGTAAACGTTTTGCGCTACGCTCTTGCTCCACTGTTGCTCCGCTCTTGCTCCGTTTGCTTACTCTTGCTCCACTCTTACTCTGCTCTAGCTCTGCTCCGCTCTTGCTCCGATCGTTCAACACTCTTGCTCCGCTCTGCTGCGCACTATCTCCGCTCTTGTTCCGCTCTTTCTCCGCTTTTGCTCCGCACTTGCTCCCTTCTTGCTCCCATCTTTCTCCGCCCTTGCTCCGCTCTTGTTCCGCTCTTTCTCCGCTCTGCTGCGTTCTTGCTCCGCTCTGCTCCGCACTTTCTCCGCTCTTGCTCCGCTCTTTCTCCGCTTTTGCTCCGCTGTTGATCCGCTCTTGCTCTGATCTTGCGCCGCTCCTGCTCCGCTCCTGCTCCGCTCCTGCTTCGCTCCTGCTCCGCTCCTGCTATGCTCTTGCTATGCTCTTGCTATGCTCTTGCTCTGCTCCGCACTTCTCCGCATTTCTCCGCACTTCTCCGCTCTGCTCTGCTCTGCTCCACTCTGCTCGGATCTGCTTGCCTCTGCACCGCTCTGATCCGCTCTTGCTCTTGCTGTGCTCTGCTCTTGCTCTTATCTTACTCTGCGCTCGATCTGCGCTTGCTGTGCTCTTTCTCCGCCCTAGTTCTACCATTGCTCTGACCTTGCTCTGCTCTTGCTCTGCTCCGCTATGCTCCGCTCTGCACCGCTCTGCTCATATATGCTCATGCTCTGCTCCGCTCTTGCTCCGCTTTTGCTTGCTCTTGTTCTGCTCTTGCTCTGGTCTTGCTCTGCTATGGTTCTGCTTTTGCTCTGCTCTTGTTCTGCTCTTGCTCTGCTCTTGCTCTGCTACGCTATTGCTCCGCTCTGCTCTGCTCCGCCCTTGCTCCCATCCTGCTACGCTCTTGCTCCGCTCTTGCTCCACTCTTGCTTCGCTCTTTCTCCACTCTGATCCGCTCTGCACTGCTATGCTCTTGCTCTGCTCTTACTCTGTGCTTGCTCTGCTCTTTCCCTGCCCTTGTTCTGACTATGCTCTGCCCTTGCTCTGCACCTGCCCTGCTCCGTTGTGCTACGCTCTGCTCTTCTCTCCACCGCTCTGCTCCGATATGCTCCGCTCTTGCTCTTGCTCTGCTAAGCCCTTGCTCCGCTCTTGCTCAGCCCTGCTCCGCTGTTGCTCTGCTCTTTCTCCGTTCTTTCTCCGCTCTTGCTCCGCCCTTGCTCCGCTCTTTCTCCACTCTGCTCCACTCTTGCTCATGCTCTGCTTTGCTCTTGCTCTGCTCTTGCTCTGCCCTTGCACTGCCCTTGCTCTACTCTTGCTGCGCCCTTTTTCTGCCCTTGCTCTTCCCCTGCTTTGCCCTAGTTCTGCTCCGCTCTGCAGTGCTCTGCTCCGCTCTTGCTCTTGCTCTGCTCTCTCTTGCTCCGCTCTGGCTTGTTCTTGCCCTGCTCTTGCTCTGTTCTTGCTCTGCTCCACTCTGCTCCGCTCTTGCTCCACTCTTGCTCGTCTCTTGCTCCACTCTGCTCCGCTCTGTCCGCTTTGCTGCGCGCTTGCAACGCCCTTGCTCCGAACTTGCTCCGCTCTTGCTCCGCTCTTGCTCCGCTCATCATCATTATATACCACTTTTACTTTTATTTCTAGTATTCCACTTATTCTTAAAAGATGTACAATGTCAGCTGTAGCTAGGACCTAAAGACAGTGAGGCTTGATCTCAAATTAGTAAAGCTTCACAATAAGAGGTTATTAATCCTCTATAGCACCTCATATATCGCAGCAAAATTTGGACAAATGGGTTTATAAAAATGACAAGTTAAAGTGAGATTTGCACAGCATTGAAGTATTATTCTGTAGTACATCTGTTATCAACATGTACTTGCCACCGTTTATGAGTAGTATTGGTACAGAATTTCTGTAATGCTAACAATTTTAAGGGTGATACAACTTTACTAGCATGACCCACAGAAGTGTTACATGTGACATGAAACCGACACTGTTAAGCATCCTCTCATTGTTCTAAGTTAGGATGAAAGCCTTAATCTTCAGCATTGGAAAAAGATGCTTATTCTAATATATGAGCCATCTGTTGCATGCATTGATGCGAAGCCCCATAATAGTTTTGAAAAGTAAATAAAACTGCGTATTATTTCGCTATATAATGCATTTCCAGTTTCTTTCTAGTGAACACATAAGGGAGCTATGGACTGCCGAAAGAAATAATGGTTAGATGTGTCAGCAATTAAATTATTTTCTGTTAACACCAGTTATGCAAAATTTGCTCAGAATGAGAACTTCAGAGGCCATTGCAAGGAAACGTAGTATATGCATGTAATTTGTCTTGGAAATAGCTAAATCATATTGTATTTTAATCAAACTTGTTTGCGCATTTCTAAGGATTTCAAATTTTTTGAAACTCCTTTCGTCATATAAAGCGTAGTTTCAGGTTGGAGCATTTTCTTGAAAATTAGTGTCGTAACCTTTGAAGAATTTAAATACCAAATTCGGTAATTCACCGATATTCGTAGGCCCTCAAAACGTGCACATATTTCTGGTGAGATCCGGGCGTTGAACTTTTGGTTGAAATATAACAATTCTCCTATTTACTATATGGGCTAGAGAAATTTAAAAGAGAACACACACAAACAAAAACAAGTTTCGTAATTTTAAAGGAGTATGTAGACTAGTGAGCAAGCATATGTTAAGGTCCGATATGATTTACATCGGATGTTAAATCAAAAATAAATGAATGAATGAATGAATGAAAGAATGAATGAAAGAATGAAAGAATGGATGAATGGATGAATGAATGGATGGATGGATGGAAGGATGGATAATGAATGAATGAATGAATGAATGAATGGATGAACGTATGGATGAATGGATGCACGGATGAGTTGATGAGTGGATGGATGGATGAATGAATGAATGAATGAATGAATGAATGAATGAATGAATGAATGAATGAATGAATGAAAGAAAGAATGAATGCATGAATGAATGAATGAAAGAATGAATGATTGAATGAATGAATGAATAAATGAATGAGTGAGTGGATAAAGTACCAAAGCCAAATTTAAGGATACCTATGACTGAATATTTGAAATCCTAAACTAATAGCGCTAGCTTTTTAAGATTTATACAACAGGTGTAACTTAGTGCAAGTATGATTCAGCCCAAATTTAGTCAATTTCACTTCGATAGTGTGGAAAATATGTTCAAATTTATTTATTTTTGGCTACGTCACTGAAAAGCCCCTTGCGACAAAATAATATAAATTTTGGTCTAATATTTTAACAGCAGGTTTCCAATACATCTATTTTTTTTAAATTTACCCTAGTGTTCTCTGTGTGAGCGATAACTCCAGGCTCCAGAAATGTTTAAAACTATGAGTAAGACCTTATTGCCCAAGAGTCAAATATTTTGTGTTTTGAAACAAAGAAAGTGTTTTCAAATGCAGCTCACCATAAAACCCAGGGTAATTTCTGTTTACTGGGACTCTACGAAGGTGTGTATAGTAAAGTTCATTAGCCTAACAGCAAAACTGCGACGCGAGGAACGTCATAAATGATCAAAAATACTGAAATTTTCAATTCCGAGAATACAAGGACAAAGAATTGGAATTCATGTTTAACACTAGCATTCATATAAATTTCAAACTTAATTACAGCATCATAAATGGCTTACGGATGCTATCTAAGCATTCTTTGAATTCACGAAGGATTACAGTATTTTATAAAACAAAAAAGTACGTGATTGTTTGAAAATATTCATGTAATTTCAGTCATATATATCCTTAAAAATCGTGTATACCTATTTCTGAAAATCAGTAATATACACTAACTACAGATTACGAAATTGGATAATTTAGTCTTAAACGGGAACCGAGCATCTTGAAGGATTTCGCTTTACTTTAATTTATTTTCGCTTTATATGATGATGAAACAAGAATATAAAAGATCTCTTGCGGTATTCCAATTCACAATTCCTAAGTTCGAAATACAAAGTTACATCTTCCCGTGGTTTAGCTCATACTAAATCTGCTTTCGATATCGCAACTTTTATATAATATTAAATGGTTTATGTGAATAGAAACTGTTGCAAAACACTCACCTCGCATCCGTCCAAATTATTTGCTGTCTATATCCAACTTAGTTCAAAGGTAGCTGGTTAAAATTTCGAATTTCCTACCTGAAATTCTCAAGTCTATTCTCTATCACTCAAATTAAACTTTATTTGTAACGTTACTATGCAACTCAATAATACCTATGCAATGAGAATTAAATAAATTGATGTGTATATGTTTCTTAACGGTTGCTAAGGCTAATTTCACAAAGAATACTACTACTCAGTTACAAAGTTCCAAGGAAATTACTCAGCAGCTTTGCAAGGACATGTTGCTGTAGGCGATTAAAAACATTAAATTTGTTTTCCAGTTTTTATGGAATATTTACAATGCAATAAAACATATCATACGTGCACTCGCATGCCAGTCTCTATTCACTCTTGCACAAACTAATCTTATAGTTCTATGTGCTTTACGTAAATCGAATTTCCTCTGTAGTATTAAACAGAATGTTTTGCTAAAGCTTCTTTGTAATTAAATGAATTAGCCATGTGGCATCACTTTTAAGTGTTTTGAGTTATAGCTAGTATTGTTCTACGGATTCTTTTTACTTGATTCATTTGAATTACTCATGTTATTGGTTTAGCCAGTTCCACGGCAAGAGGGCGACCGAGATGGAATATGTATCTGTCTCTCTCTCACCGAATCCACCTATCAGTATCATACAGATGCTGAGATGTACAGCGATAGAGATGCTGACATATAAGTTCGCTTAATATTTCAGCATGTGTGAGAGAACATACACAATGATTATCGCATAATCTTAACCTCAAAACCTTGAGCATCTTAACACCCATTTTACAAAAGTTGTGTATTTCTAAGCGTTTACTTAGCAAAGTTTCAGCACCTAAGTGTCTATTTTGTGCATTTTATTGCCTTTTTGCCTGCCTAATTCACACACTTTTAGTGTCTATAAATCCGGGTTCAAAGAGGCGTGGTTTTTGAGATTGAAGCGCGTGATTTAGCTATGAATTTATTTACTAAATCTGAGTAGTAAGTTTTATGTACCTTTAATGTTTCTGCGTTCTTATTAAAATTGTGTTTGTGTTTGTAAATGTTAAACTGGAGGACAGTTCACCTCCATAGCTATGATTCATATGCACACAAAAAAAAATGCTTCAAATTAGGTGCGTTTTACGAAAGAAGGTGTCTGCGACAGTGAAACAAAGTAGTGACCTTTCAACGATTTATGAACATAGTTTCTATTTTAATAATGCAATATTACTGTCTGTAATGCACTTTAAACCAGTTTTTGTATCATTAAAATACTTAATTAACATGTAACATATGAATATGTATTTATGAAGCAGTTTTACACCATGAATCTCATGTGATAATGTTACGCATTGTGCGCAGAAATTTAAGTCTTGCGGTAACAAAATCGCTTCTCTCAAAAATAGATTTCCGGTCATCATTGCTTCTCCTATATTTCTCCTATTTTTTCACAATAATATGCATATAAGATACAGCCTCTGTATATTCACTCTTGTCATATAAATCATAAATTGTCCTACGTGAAACACACTTTTTAAAATTGTCTAGGTTGGTAGCACACTTTTTAGCTGCCCGATGTTTACCTGGAGATCTAAATGTGGAAACTTCTCCTAATTTGGTAAACCTTTTGCCTTCTTTAACAACTTTCGTCACAGAATGAGCACTCACGTGATAAAGTTATAACACTAAATCTCGACTCTGAGTGAAGTTTGTGCTTTCGAAAATGTCTTTAATTGTCATCAGTTTGAGAAAGGAATACACTTTAACAGTAATATTTGTAGCCTATTTATGAAAAATCGTGTGGCTTGTTTCGCAGTTATTACTAGGCGCACCAGTAGTAGACTAAGCGACATATTTACTAACTTCGTAAAGCACGTGTGTGTTCTTAAAATATCATCACTTTAGTGAAAGCAGGGTACAAAATGCAACTGCAACATAAGCACGTGAGTGCCTTTCTTCACTGACAGTTAACAATTCATTTCTTTCTAGTGAGGCGCCTTATCTCTCCAACATTTTATGCTCGGGTGGAGCGGTACAACCAGACCAGGTCACCCTGCTGGAACCCTTGGCTTTTGGCTTGCCTGTCGTATCAGGTCTTCATGTGGCCGCTCGCCTTCTAGATGATCTGACGAGCCGTCTCATGCATGTCATGGAGATGGCCCACTAGGTAGCTGGCTGTTTTGCGTCCGTGGGTCTCCCAAAGGTCTCCCGAGGCGTTGCTCTCGGCCGAATATTAGGCTGGCTGGCGTCATCCCAGTGGAGTCGTGAGTTGACGAGCAGTAGGCCAGCAAGAACAGTGGCACCTTGACTTCCCAGTCTCGCTGATGGCTTGTCACGACCTTCCTCAGGTGTTCCTCTATGGTCTTGATGTAGCCTTTGACCATATCATCTGACGGCAGATGGAGAGGTGTTGTGTGGCTCTTGTTCACCCCTAGTCTTTCCAGTGCCTACTTCATCAGGTTGGATTCAAAATTGGTGCCCTGGTCGCTGTGGAGCTTTAACGCGACCCCAATTTGGCATAACATTTGCTCCACGAGGCAGTCTGTGATTGTCTTTCGCTCCTGGTTCGGGATGGCATACACCTCCGGCCACTTGGTGAAGTAGTCCACGGTCACCATCAGGTACTTCTTGCCTCGGTCGTACACTGGGAATGGTCCAGCTATGTCGAAGGCTATCCGTTCGAATGCTGCTCCGACATTGTACTGCTGCATGTGATACCGGTTTCTAGTCTGCGGGCCGCGAATCGCCGGCACACGTGACATTGACGACACCATCTCTCCGCGTCAGCTGGGAGCCTCATCCAGTAGTAGCACTGCCGGACCTTGTCGATCGTCCGGTTGGCTCCCAGGAGCCCTCCTGAAGTACCGGCGTGCACTTTCTCGAAGATATCCAGAATCCAACTTCGGGAAAGTACCAACTGTACTCTTTGCGTCTTCCCATCAGAGGATTTCCACACACGGAACAGCACACCCTCTCTTGTCGTCAGTGAGTCCCTTTGGGCACAGTAGCACTTGTAGGTGACGCTCCTCGGTGCGATTTCCTCCCAGGTTGGTGTTGTCAGTGTCTCCACTTCTCTCAAGGGTGGCCACAATTGTGCGTCCGCCAGCTGCTCACTCCTCAGGCCTGCGCTATCCCAGCCATCTGCAGGCACTTCCCTGAGCACTTTGAGAGCTGGGCACGCTCCTTCTTTTCCACTCTTATGTACTGGCCACAATTTTGTAGGCAGGGTCCGCGGGACATGGCGTCTGCGTTGCCGTGGCTCTTCCCTCTACCATGTTCAGAGGTGAAGTCGTACTGCTGCAGCCTCTGTAACCTGCGTGTTGTCTGAACTTACAGGTTCCTAAAGCTCAGTAGCCAATTTAGAGCGGAATGGTCAGTCCTTAGGTGGAATAACTGACCACGGAGGTACTTGTGAAGGTGCTCTGAACTCTTTACAACCACCAGCAGCTCTTGCAGTGTGACGCAGTAGTTCTTCTCTGCCTTGGACAGGGTCTTGCTGTAGTAGGCTGTCAACCGTTCTTGGCCTTCCTGGACTTGCGATAGGATGCCTACAATGAAATGGTCGCTGGCATCAGTGTCCACAATGAAGGGGCTACCTTGTTGTGGGAATTCCAAAATAGGAACAATGCACAGTGTGTTCCTCAGGTGCTGGAAAGCGTGTTCAGCATCCTCCGTCCACTCAAAAGTTCGGTGTTCCTCTGTCAGCGGATGAGGGTTTTGGCTATGTTGCAATACCCCTTTATGAAGTGGCGGTGATAGCTGCACAGTTCTAGGAAACTGCGCAACTCCCGCTTATCCTTTGGGTGACGCCAAACTCTCACTGCCTGTATCTTCTCCGGGTCTGTAGCCACTTTAGTTGGTGAGACTATGTGGTCCAGGTAACTGACTTCCTTGCGGAAGAGCTGGCACTTCTTTGCATTTAGCTTCAAATTGGTCGCCTGCAGTCTCTGTTGCACCTTACTCAGATACTCAAGATGGTCTCCGAGGGTCTTGCCGACGATGATAATGTCGTCCAAGTATAGCAGGCAGGCCTCATGGGTCAGTACTCCAATCACTGTCTCCTTGAGGCGTTGGAAGGTAGCTGGTGCGTTTAAGAGGCCAAAGAGCATAACTGTGAACTGCCAAAGTTCTTTTCCTGTCACAAATACAGTCTTTTCTTTGTCTCTCCTGTCTAGAGCCACCTGCCAGTAATCCGACTTCAGGTCCAGGGTCGAGAACCACTGTGCACCTGATACCGTGTCCAGGATATCCTCAATTAGGGGTAAGGGAAACAGTCCTTCCTCGTGAAAGCGCTCAACTTCCTGTAGTCCACGCAGAAGCGTAACTCGCCGTTCTTTGTCATCAGAACTACAAGGGAACACGAAAGCCTGTCAGACTCTTCAATCACTCCCCTGGATTTCATGTCCCCTAGCATATCCCGTACCGTAACTTGATTTGCCAGCGGAACGCATCTAGGTGGTTGCCGAATAGGACGGTTGTCTGCGGTGCGATGGAGCATGCGCTCCGTGCGGCCGTAGTCGTTGTCGACTTTGCTGAAGACGCGCTGGAATCGCCTCAGAAGTTGTCGAACTTTCTCCAGGTGTTTTTCGGTCAGATGGTCGGCCGCAATCTCCAATTAGCGTTCCAGCTGGAGCCCCAGTTGATGCGTCGGCACCGGCTCCTCTGTCTTGTCGATTGTTGTCACGCTGACCACGGACTTGCACGTCCGCAGATCCGTTCCAGCCTGGACGTCGTGATCGGTGTCTTCTAGGTTGAGCAGCCTCAGTGGCACCTCCTCTTAGCACGGCAAGAATATCCTGACTACACAGGCCGTGTACAGGCGTCTTCTGGTACAGCATCATGTTCCTGGTTCGCTGACCTTACAGTCGCGCCGTCACCACCACCTGGCTCCTCGCGGGGACAACTACGTCTTCCTTCAATACGACCCTACAAATTCCAAGGTGCTCTTCGGGTTGCCGGTGTATGACCTATTCTCCATTGATCCCCAGGACCTTCCTGCCGACGTCGACCGTCGCCTCGTGGATCCTGAGTGCATAAAATCCCAGCATCATCTGCTCAGCCACCTACATGGCGAACACCCGAAGACGTACGGAACTCCGTACCAAGCTAAACTTCAATAGGTCCTCCTTCTCCACAGGAAAAGTCTCACCCAATGAGGTCACAAGCTGTTATGTTCAGCTCGGCTTTCTCGTCGGCAAACAGTTCGCCACGTCAGGTCTTATGATGGTCACGGCTTCCTATTTATCCACCAGCAGGCGGTACGGCTTCCCGCTGACATAAACCGTCCGCAATGAGGTTGTCATCCATACGCCGGCGGACGGCGCGTGTCACTCGAGGGGATGGTGGTGATGGCAGTGACGTGCCCCTCTCCTCAACGGCCCTTACTTGGTTTGCGGCTGCTCTTCCTGGTGTAGGTAGCTGGTGTCTCTCCAGGTGTCCCGGCTGTCCACACCCCCACACAGGCCACTACCTCTTCGCGGGCGTCCCTCGGCTCTTCTTCTGTCTCTGGTGTAGCGGGAAACCCTCGTTCTCGACGTCAGGGTAGCTGATACCTTGGCCACCTCCATCCTTAATGCTACCTTTAGCGCCTTGTGGACGGTATTATAGTCGCCGAGCATTAGACGCAGACGTATCTCCGTGTCTCGTATTCCGCCAACGTATGTAAAGGCGGCTTTCCCGGATACGAACTCTGGTAGGAGGTGGACTAAAGCCTTGCTAGCAAGTTGCTCAACTGCCAGGGCGATCTCCTGCAGCTTCTGCCCTGGCAGCTGTGACCTTGCCTTTGCCTTTTGCTGGCTGTGGTACGCTGCGGCTAAGCTGTGGTTTCCAAAGCAATTCTCCAAGGCCTTTCACATGTCCTTGTGTGCCGCCGTTGTCTCTACCGAGTTCAGGATTTCTGCGGCCCATCCCTGGAGGCCGGCTAATAACTGGGAGGCCTCTTCCTCTGGCTACCAATTGTTGTGCTTGAATACCATTTCGAACTGGTGGATGAAGACTTTGAAAGTTGTTGTGTCGTCGTATTTAGAAGCATTAACGCGTGCAGATGTGTCGCGTCCCGGGGTATCTGTTTTCAAGTCCTTCAACCTCGTGCCGACGATGTCCTCTACCATCGCGTTCCGGGGTCTTGCGTTGCTTTCGGCCTTTCCCTCCAGCTCGTTAACGCGGCTCTCCAGGTCTTCGCGCGCTCTTCCACTTGATCCATCCGATTGCCCAGCTCCATGACGTCATCCCTCACGCCGGTCAGCTGCTCTTTGAACTTTACCTCTTTCATCTCCGTGGTCAATTCGGTCATCTTCGCGATCAGGCTGTTGTTTATGGCTTTCATTTTTCCGTGAGGTTATCGGTAGCCGTCTTCATTTGTTTCAGCTCTGCGACCAGGGTGTCATTCGCCGCTTTTATTTGCTTCATATCGGTGGTCAGGTTGTCATTCGCCGCTTTTATTTGCTTCAACTCTGTGGTCAGGTAGTCAGTCGCTGCTTTTATTTGTTTCAGCTCTATGGCCAGGTTGTCTTTCGCCGCTTTTATTTGCTTCAGCTCTGTGGTCAGGTTGTCATTCGCTGCTTTTATTTGTTTCAGCTCGGTGGTCAGGTTGTCATTCGCCGCTTTTATTTGCTTCAACTCTGTGGTCAGGTTGTCATTCGCTGCTTTTATTTTTTTCAGCTCTGTGGCCACGTTGTCGTTCGCCGCTTTTATTTGCTTCAGCTCGGTGGTTAGTTTGTCGTTTGCCGCCTCCGTCTTCGTTGGTAATTCGTTCATCTTCGCTAGAATCTGTGCCCATGCCGGCTCCATGTCGTCGCACTCCTGACACCAATTGTGACTTTGTGGGTTCGTAGAATTAAAAGTCAAATTTACCGAAAGTCTAAATGTTCTTTATTTGCATGGAAACGCACTGCGCGGCAGCAGAATTGCATGACGTATCACAATCGACAACACAAAGATCGATGACAACTACAAACTGCTTACACAGCTTCACCTCCTTACAACACTCTTGTCACATGTCTTACAACATGAAGCGGTACCCTCTTCCTCGAGTAGACTAATTTTATGTTAAAGGAATATATACGTATACCAAAAGAAATATTTTGTGTGAAATGTCAAGATTGTTGCGAGCTCTGAACGGTTGGATTTTTCCTCCCCTAGGACAGCTGACCCCAATCATAGATCACCCCGCGTTTAGTTTCATAGTTGACAGGAAGGCGACATTTTAGGTGGTCTTTGTGTGTGAGATTTCTTGTAACTGGGACTCCACATGTTTTCTACCGACCAACTAATTAAAAATAATGAGCTGAAGGGGGAAGCGAAGTGTCATATGACCTAGCCGGAAACAAACAGATATCTGAAATCAATCGGTGGCTTGGAGTCGAGCGAGATTGTCGTGCTAACCAGCACGAAGTCAGATATCGCGTTCTTTAAGGAATGGGCGAGCAAGCTAAAGAAATCGCGTTCGATTAAAGCTAGTTAATAGCGGTGTTCTAACCCGACGACTTGTGTTATATACACGGGAGTGCTACCACGCAAACGCGAAACTTACCATTCAGAGTTAGCCTAATTAGCATGTATTTCGAGAGTAAATGAAATACAATCGATCGTCATAAGAGAATTAACCTGTGTTTCTTTCCACGTACCATGACTGATCCACCCAGAACGCCCTGTATCAAGAGATCCTTGCCGAAAATCCTATATTTATAAATATTAGGACGACTCCGAGAGCAGCCGAGGACATCGATATTCGTCAAATTTTGTTAGCGATGCTGACAACCCTGGGAGTCAAGCTCCTGCCAAATAATTGAGCTGAACCGCGCGGCAATACTCACCCATACACCCCCGACTGCCACAAATAAATGGCGCCCAGTTGATGGACTACGAGAAGTTGATCAAAGGGACAAGGAGACCAGTTTACCGAGATTATGAGGACGACAACGATCATCGCAGTTTGTCGACCGACACCGAGACTTCATCGGCAATAAAGTTTAGTGTGTGTGTGCGCGTGCGTGCGTGTGTGTGTGTGTGTGTGTGTGTGTGTGTGTGTGTGTGTGTAGTGCATAAAATTTAAAAGAGACAGAAGGGCAAAAGACTCTTTTATCTCTCGTTGAAGAGTGAATTCGCAAGTGCGAGTGGGTTAATAGGCTGTGCATCGAGGGATCCGCTTCAAAGAAATAAGCAGAACAATCGAAAAACAATTCCCAATGAAGTAAAATTAATAGAGATTCATACGCTGCATGTTTTAGTAAATAAGAGAAGTAGAAACTAGATGCTATTAAGGAGTGATAGGAGATTGAGGAAGTGTCTTCTAAGTAGAAACAGGCAGACTTTAGCTGACGTAATGGAGACGGAAAATCTCACAGCTGACCGGGAGACCACCGAAGTATTTCACCAGAGTGACAGGCCAATTCAGGTAGAGAACGCCCATCCCTCTGTTACAGTAGGAACCACCCTACATGCTCCTATAACGACAAACCCTCCTGCCTTTCCCTCGGTGGACTTATCTGCTATCCTGACAGCAATTAAAACTGAAATGGACAATATAAAAACTGACATTAGTAATAAATTTGAATCACAAAAAGCAGACATTAGTAACAAATTTTAATCACAAAAAACTGACATTAATAATAAATCTGGATCACAAAAAGCAGACATTAGTAATAAATTTGAGTCACAAAAACAGACATTGGTAATAAATTTGAGTCACAAAAAGCAGACATTCATAGTAAATTTGAAGCCCATGAAATACAAATTGAGTTGTTAAGGTCAGATATAAAAGGTGAAATGGTAGGCCTAGAAAATAGACTGAAGGAAGAGCTGGAGAGAAATATTTCTGGTTTGGCCTTCGAAGTAGATGAAATTGTGAGAGAAATGAAAGATAGTGTGCTAAGACTAGGGACTAACAGCAGTGATATGTGTGACAGAATCAGAGAGAATCAGGAGAAAATAACAAAAACCTCCGAAGTATGTGACAGCAGAGAGAGAGAGAGAGAGAGAGAGAGAGAGAGAGAGAGAGAGAGAGAGAGAGAGAGAGAGAGAGAGAGAGAGAGATGCAGGTGAAATTTCAGGAAGAGCAACGTCGATTTGACAATCATATTAGGGAAAATGAGAGTAGAAATACATTAAAATTGAGAGAAATTCAAAGACTAATGACAGATGATTAAGTAGAGAAGTCACAAGAAAAAACGCAACTCGATGCTACCCTTACTGAAATTGTTAAAAGGGGGGAAGTACATGAAAGCTTTATTAACGAGCTTAGGGATAGCTTAAAAAGACTAGAACTACATTCTAATTCTAATGCACATAGGTTAAGTGATGATGTGTTAAATACGCATGTGTCAGAGTCCTCTCCAGGACGCAATAGCACCTTTGTAGATCAGGTAAATGTCTCTGATAGTAGTGCCGCCTCTAACTGTAACAAAAATGTATCACCTATGTTTACACACATTCAATTACAAATTCTAAATGAGGTCAGTCCGCCAAATTTTGACGCAGAGAAAATGAACAAGAAGAGATATTTGCTAGATTTGGATGAATACTTTAAAGTAAAAGGAATTCCGGATGAATTAAAAATGTTTGTCGTGAGGTCTACATTAAAAGGGAAAGCTAAAACTTGGTTGCGAGTTGCCCTGCCAGACAGCAAGAACTATGCACACTTTTGCAAACTATTTGTGTCGAAATTTTTGAATAGCCAAGCGCAAAGTGTTTTTCGTTTGAATTTAGCTACACAAAAATATGATCCGCGATCCCAAGTGACGATGTCGGATTATCTCCTGATCCCTGCACAAAACTGTAGATTAATAGATCCACCGGTAGCAGAGGAAGATCTTGTGCAGTTAATTTCGAATCATTTTCCGGAGCGGATTCGACATTACCTCACAATAGCCATTCCTAGGAGCTTGCACGACTTACTTGATCTGATAACTTCTTTTGAGTCGCAAGGACCTCCGAATAACAAATATTCTTCGAAGTTTCAATCAAGGAACGGGGCTAGGGGCAACCAAGGCGATAGATGTGCATACCGCCAGCACAATCGGCCAAATATGTCTCAACAACGTCACTCCGCAGAGTCACGTAGAGATATGGAAAATCGACAGCAATTCTACAGGGAACCACGGTTAAACCATCTAAGATTCTGTCAGCAACAAAATCACCAAACTTTCCAGCGACAAAGGCCTTATCATATAAGATCGAACAATGGAAGGGGAAGTCCTTCATACAACTACAGTACGGAGAGATATGACCGAAGTTATGGTCCGCGTAATGTTCAATGTAAGTGTGCAAGAGCAGAGAAACGATGTCATACAGATATTACAACGACAAAATTCACTTTCACAGCTGCAAATGTAAAATAACGGCAATCAAAATTTCGTGGCAGGAAACGTGCAGAATAATGGCATAGGTAAAATAATAAATAATAAATGTAGGATTTACAATGATTTTTCTACCCAGTCTTTTCAAAGATTATTCCTTTGGATTGGATTGGACTGGATTTGTTACGGAGACACTGCGAAAAGACCAGATCTTTTATACCCATGCCCCAAGTGGGGTGTCCCTGGGAGGAACGATGAGGTGAGAGGGGACAGAACGGCCATCGCAAGTAGATAGACAGTGCAGAGGGCAGGGTCTCTACAGTTTACCAGTTCGAAGCGCCCAGGCAGGCCAGCAAAACCGGCATCCCGCCCACCGTGGTCTTGAAACAGCCCACTAAGCCGGCTGGATACCATAGATTTTACCAACATCATATCATCCTACCATGCAGCGCCGAGACTGCCACCGACACTTCTACCCTGAAAGAGACCACCAGATGAGAGATTATATAAAATGATAATGGAGATGAAATGGAGGGATAGGGAATTCGGGGGATATAA
The DNA here is from genome assembly GCA_030765055.1 of Mantis religiosa. Taxonomy (NCBI): domain Eukaryota; kingdom Metazoa; phylum Arthropoda; class Insecta; order Mantodea; family Mantidae; genus Mantis; species Mantis religiosa. The sequence goes on along the minus strand of JAUKNK010000099.1, from coordinate 5,829,036 downwards.
TTAACTTAACCAGCATTCGCCTAGCGACCCGAGAAAACCCTCGTAAAACCGATCACGGGAATCGAACCTGGGACCTCCGAATGCAGGCCACAGCCGAAACCACTTTAGCCATCCTGCTTGGTTAGTTAATCCCTTTCTCTGCAACATATTTACAGTAAGGAGACGGGGTACTGTAGTCCACCCAAACAATCTCAGCCAATATTTCAGAACAAATATACGTTTTGAATCTCGGAATGATGTGTGTGTATGTGGACAGTATCATCTTAGAAAAGGAATGATTGAATTCCAGTATATGCTTTAGAGGAGCATAGGGCCTTCTAAACCTTAGACAACGGGTTGAGAATCAGAGGTCTCCTGATCAGAGAGATTCCGGGATGAGGGATCAGCCCCAGATCGAAAGTAAAAGTATGAGAGATGAGGTGATAGGAAAGATGATGGAGCATCGCTGGAATGCGTGCGGGGGAAACCGGAGGACTCGGAGAAACCCAGCCCCAGCGCTATGTTGACCACCACAAATCCGTTTCCTGGGATTGAAGCGTTGGTGACAGCCAAACGGTCTAACCACTCAGCTATGGTGCGGTCAATTATAAAGAATCGGTTGTTATTTATGTTCAACATCTCCTGGATTTATCGAACTGTTTGCATAAATGACAGTGGTTAACAGCTTCCATAACTTGAGAGATCAGAAGAAATATTTGTCCGGCACTATTAGCTTCTAGCGTCGCTATCACTAGATTGGCTACATAACGCCTCTCTGAATCGGTTGTCTCATTAATTGATACACAACTTTTTCCCCCATTCACGTATTCGGTTTAACGTGTCTTCATAACATTTTTGTAGGTAACTTACGCAAAGTTGATTCGTCTGGAATTTTATGACCAGGGTAACGTTCAAGAAAATCTCGTAATTTGGAATTACTTAATTTTTATAGCAGAATATTTGTACTAACAAACACTTCCCACTCAGAACTACCTCCCGTCGGAGGGGATCCAACCGCTTCAGCTGCCGTGGCTCGGGCGCTGTGGACCCCTAGCATTCGAGGTACCTCTGACGCTACTGGGGAATCTCAGGCCGAACGTTCGAGCCCCTCCCTGAATGGGAGATGTTCGGATTGGGTTGGACTTGAGGGGGCAGTGTGTTCCGGATACCCATGGGAGATCTGGGACATCTGTTCTCAGACAGGGTTGAGGGAAGCCTTAAGTTCGCGGGTGCTAGCCTGAAGAGCTGGAAGTCAGTGTACTGGATCACTTGCTGCCCGACTGAGGGAAGCGCTAGTCTTCTCGGGTTGGTTGAGGCGCATAATTGGCGTATCCACTTCCATGCTATAATGTGGGGGGGGGGGCTTGTTAGTCTCTAGGTCTTGCCCAACTGGAAAGAAAACCCCGGAGTAACGCAGGCGCCTCATATGGAGACAGCTGGTACTCTCCCGGGTTTTAGAAATTGGACGGTATGCATCCAAATAGATTCCTTCGTCCTTACGTACTCGAAACTACCCTTTACCAGGATTTTATTCAAAAAATTATTTTCTGAAATGCGATATCTCGTTGAAGCATAGAATTTACCCCAAATATATAAATATGTTGTGTGGAATTAACCACTGCAGAGATATTTCCTGTCGTTTATTCATTCCCTTTCTCTTTCTCTTGGTCATGAAAACAAAACGGAATACCAAATCCATCAGATAGATAATAAAATTATTTTACAGATACTTATCTTCATTAACATGAAACAAATGGAAGACTAAGATTTTGTAACAGTGCTATGTAGAAGAGTAAGTAAAGAGTCTCATATGAATGTAACACTTCATTTTTTATCTGCTTGATATTTATTTCGTTGTAGCTACACGGCGACTAAAGTGTTCAATAAGTGTTGCTTTTTTAATTTACGTGCTCCAACGTTAAGTCATATCGGACGATGAATGGAATGGGTGAAATGATGCTCAAATGAGCCCGGGGTCCATGGAGCATAAAATTACCCTACATTCGTCTTTCAGGATAAGGGAAAACACCGGAAAAAGCCTCATTCAGGTAACGCACCCTGACCGAGATTCGAACTCTGGACCTCTTGAACGTGAGGCAGACATGCTACCACCACGTCACCGTGGCGGGCTCAACAATTATTGACTTTGCTATATACATCTCGAGAAACAAGCAAATAGTTACTTAGGACTTCAAAACACGGTTACCAAGCGGAAGTGGGAGGTCCAGGTTCGATTCCCGTGGTCGGTCTACCAGAAACATGGGTTTTCTCGGGGGTTTTCTAGGTCGATATATGAATGCTGGGTAGATTAATAACAACCCCCGAATTTCCTGTCCATCCGTTTCATCTCCAGTATCATTTCATATCATATCTCATCTGGTGATGTCTTTCAGTGTAGAAGTGTCGGCGGGAGTCTCGGCGTTGTATGGCAGGATGATAAACACTTCCTCCTTTGGTATGTCGGTCTCCGGTCTCTGAACCAGGCCTCGTGGTGCCATTTCCGGGCCAAAGTAGATTGGGATACCGGCAGTACTGGCCTGACTGGGAGTTTCAAACTGGTAAAGTGTGGACACCCTGCCCTCTGTACTGTAGTGATTCCTTGAGACGGCCACCCTATGTGTTCTGTCACCTCATCCTTCCTCCCGGGGATACCACACTTGGGACATAGGTACAGACGCGAGCAAATATATTCCGATGCGTGCAAGACTGACCTACGCGAGGGAGGAGGGTTTCTTATCAGTTATTTGCGCCAAGACGCTTCAGTTTCCTTATACCTGACCAGCGAGTTTGGCGCACACGTGTTTAACCCTCAATGGAAAATAAAAACAATTTTGCAACATAAAATGTAGACGGTTTTATACAAATCTCCAATATCGACTTAGATATTAACCGATCCTTTTTAATAACGTTATTTTATCTCTCTTCCTCTCTCGCACACATATATTTCAACCATTTTTATCTCCATTAATTCTTATTAAATGCATTTCCAATACTCAAAGCAGTAGTTTTTCCTGGAACTAAATAATTCTACTCTTCATAGGTTAGCAATAATATAATATTAAATTGCGTTGTATTTAAAATTAAGTGTATCTTGTTCCGAAAACAAATACATTATTTCCTGTGTCACAGTTCTTAGGAACAGCTTATATGAATATACTACTAGAATTAATAGAGCCACCAAATAAAATATATGTATTAACGACCAAGGAAATAAATAAAATAATTATTTTGTTTGATAATACAAGGGCGCCATATTTCGGTTACCATTTTTATTTTTGGGTATTCTACATGTTATAGTAGATCAATAGACACTATATTCTGTGACAGTATTTTATATTCATATTAGCTTACAGTCCCTTAGTCAAGAATGTCTTACAAGGTAAGTTCACATAAAACATAACGAAAACCATCAAAGAGAATTTGGATTGGGTTGCAAAAACGGAAGCCTAATTTCGGAAACTTTTTGGAGTGCGATAAGCCAGTTGAGAGTGTCTTTTCATAAAATCCCTGAGACATTTTCTTCCAGCCATACCGCTACTTGTATCAAATGGATGCTTTACATTTATTATTAAAGCTAGCTGGGATTTCATTCGTCTAATGTCTTTCTTTCTATGTCCAAAATAGCGATCATCCATAACCGTACAGTATGCAGCCAGTTCGGCTTCCAGCTTCCCATCAAATGCGCACTCTTCCGACTTTTGTAGTCAACAAACTGTCAATATCTTTTTGTTTGTTGTTTACATAATTCTCTAGTGTGGAGCGAGGTACGCCGTGCCATTTGGAAGCTTTTAAAAATACCATTTTCTTCTCCTTGATGGCCTTTACTGCTTCTCTCATTGCTTCTTCTGACCACCTCCTTCTACGTCCTAGCGCCATTTGATAAACAGAAAGTCTTATAGATCGCTAAAGTATTTTTCATTCCTAATTTCGGATATCCGAAATTACGATGCCCTGTGGTATACAGAATTAGGAAATCTGCCATATTGGATAAATAACAGCTTGGATTAAACAAAATATAGGTACATTGAGTCAACATAATAAATTCAATGCCATGACCGGGATTTGAAATCACTCACGTGATTTCTACATTGGTGACAGTTTAATGCACGTTTTACCTTAAGATTGCTGAACTATACAATGGTAGATGTTACTAAACAGGTGTCTGACAGACTACGCCATTACGAGGGCTCTTCAATAACGGTCATAATTTTTCGCACTAAAATTCAAGCTTATTCTATTCTGTTAGCCTAGTGTGAAACAAACACGCCCTAGTAGTTTCATTGTTGTTCCTCCTGATTCGCGCCTGTGAGAACCAGGCAAATTCAGACATGTTCAGTATCGCCTACCGCTGCAGCGGAGGTAACCTGCAGTTAAAGTTGATGCTAGGGGAAGATCAGGAGTGTATTTTAAACGTAATCACTGCTGATGAAACTTGGCTACATTATTTTCATCCTGTGATCAAACAGCAAAACTCAGTGTGGATATCTGCTTCATCACCAACCCCCAAAAATAAAATTGTGTGCTTCTGCTGGGAAAGTTATGGTGATCTCATTCGTTGATATTCACGGAATGGTTTATCAGCATGTTGTACGTGCACACACATTAGTAACTGGACAAAACTACAGGGATGTCCTGAAAACATTGCAAGTCCATATCAGGAGCAAAATACCACATTTCCATGAAGCAGGATGGATGCTGCAACACGATAATGCGTGGCCGCATATTGCCAATGTTGTTGCGGAATATCTTGCAAAAATTAACGTGAAGTGCATCCCTCACCCTCTCTATAGTCCGGGTTTAGCCCCATGTGATTTTTCCTGTTTCCTATCTTAAAGAAACGACTTCGTCGAAGGCATTATCCATCATCAGAAGCAGTGTGGAAGCCTGGGGAAACAATTTTGAAATATCTCTCAAAAATGGTCTCCAGCATGTCTTTGAAGACTGGTAGAAATGCTGGGACAAGTGAATCGTATCCAGGGGAGAATAATTTGAGGAGTATCAAAATTATTAGGATGAGCAAAGGTACATTGTCAAAAAATAATAAATTAATAAATAAAAATAAAAACTATAAAAAAATTGCGATCATTCTTTATTGAATTCGTAGTTACCATTCAAAGCTTATAGGATATATTGGCTTCGTCAGACTTACGAACTTTCGACTTCCATTACTAGTCCTTTAACTTTATAACAGAATCTCGAAGGGGAGGCATCGGTGAAATTTCGTCAAAAATGACAAAAAACAACAATTTCGGTTTTTTGCATTAACGTAATATTTAAACATTGTAGTTTCAGAATATGCCCTCAGTTAGGTTCTAGCGCCATTTAAAGAGCAGCGACATCATTATTTAAACGCCCATGTGTGGGTGGGCTCGGCCATTTATATTGCATTTTCCCGTGTGTCGCAAAGAAAGTGATGCAATTCTCAGGTTTAAATTACGCGGTTTGATTCTGTAACTGTGATAATGTGCAGAGACATATTCTGGATGTCTGTGGAAGTTACTGAACCTTTCCGCTAACATTTTTAAATATTATTTCCCACTTACTACCTTTGAAAGAAAACAAACATTTCCACTGACATGTAGTGTTTGTGAAATATGGTTTACATGCAAGTGGAAGCTGTGGATAGTAGCTTATTTTAAATTATTATTGTTTAGAATATGAATAAAGCCTGACTTAACATTGAATTGCTTTCTTGTTGCTACAGTAGGTATATGATTCATACCAGGTTAAGTTAGGGGTACAGTGGCCATTTCAAAGCAAAATATAATGAAACTTTAAGGTGTTCTAGCCATAATAGTAAGTAATGATACTAGAATGCTATGCTTGAGGTAAATGTTAAGTGTAAACATATGGTAGCTCAAGAGTTAACAGTGATTCTAGTAGGTCACCTTTTGATGTAAATTGAAGAATGGTTGATGTATTTCTGGGCATTGGTAAGGGTCATATCTCCAGTCAGATGTTCCGTATGACCATGGGTATGAATTGCATGAACTATTCTACTTACAATTTCCATCTCATAGACAAAAATAAAGAGATTAGTTAGCACTATTATATGGGAAAGTTGCATTAAAAGAGAAGCACAGAATGCTACTGAAAGTTTCCATGGAGTAAATGTCACAAAGAAGTTTTTGTATTAAGTAAGAAATTGCAAATTGCAGTGATTGCAGCTGTTAGTGAATTTAATATGGGTTATAAAGATAGACTTAAAATTAAGGCAAAAGCTGCAGCAAGCAAAGTAACTCTTCTTAGCAGGAAAATTATCAGTATTAGGGATAGGTGAAAGCTAAACCAAAGTGATCAAACTTCATTGAGCAAATATAAATCTGTCAAGCAGCAGTTAAAGGTGACTAAATTAAAACAAGAAGAGGATATTAAACTAGCTGAGTGGTCTTCATATAGTGCAGGAGGGTTTAGAAACATAGAAAAAAAATGTTGTTTGTATTTAGAGCTTCTAACTAGATTTTTCTTCATGTCCAACTTGTAGTACTATTAATACTCCTTACAGTCCAGACACTAACGTTTTCAATGAATTTCTTTAAGTTTTGCATATAGGTATATTCCTAGATAAGTTTTCAATAAAAATTGGTGTCACTATGGCTGTATATGAAAAAATAAATAATGATTGATATTGAAAAAAGAAAACTGACAAAACTTTACATATATAGTTTTGTAACTATTATCTAAAGGAACCAGAATCCAAAGTTACAATCATTTATAACAAAAATTGTAGAGAATGTAATATGTTTCCCAATGTAAGGAAATTGCAGCAAAAAATTAAATTATCATTTTTTTGGTAAAAACTATTGTAGAGAGAAAAATTATGAAAAAGGGCCGAAGGTAACCATATTAAAGAGAAAGAAGGTTATAAGATAGCTGTAGGGCCTGCATATGATGCATGGAGTTTTAAAAGTATAGAAAGTAGTGTAATTTCAATCTAAATCTTTAAATTCATTTTTCTCCACTTTCAATTTTTGAACATTTTAGTATTTTCAAAATGCTCCACCTTCTGCAATTCTCAATAAATTTGTGTTAAACGTTGCATACATATTCCTAAATAAATGTTGGATAAAAGTTGGTATTTTTGTTTATTTAAATTAAATAGTTTATATATTACTGAATTTTAAATCTCAAAATTGCAAAAAAATTAAGAAAAATTTCGTATATTCAAACATAAAAACTTTTTTCTCAAAAAATACTTGATATACACTTTAAAAGTATAGCAACTATTATAACTGATGTACAGAGAAACCTGAATCTAAAATTTAAAGTTTCTAAAAGAAAAACTGTATGACCTGGGACTTTTTATATAACATACAAAAATCATACTATAAAGGGCACTAAATATTTTCTTGTAAAAAAACTATTTAAGATAGAAATATGAATTTTGAAAGCTTAACTAGATTCCCTATACCCCACCTAATGGAACAATTTCAAGCAGTTCTGATGTAAACTCTGGATTTTAGCATTTTTCACAGATGCCTCCCCTTAATATTTAGAATGACCATCGAGCAAGACGTTACCTTCAATAGAAAGTAGTATAGGATTCAATCTTATAAATTTGCTAGTTGTGCATATTTCCTTTTTCGCCTTAAGGCATTCTATCTCCTTGTGATCGCAGCTATATTGTACAATTCCAATACATTTGCTCAGAGTATTATTTAGCTCCTGGGGTCGCAGCAATGAAGCGTCTCGCTCCTTGCGACACTTCTTGCAGTTGAAGATAAATATGAGACAATAACTGACTGTTATGAGTAGCCTGATTAGTGAGGAAAAATTATTCACAAATGAATCGTCACGTTTGGTAGCATTTAAGTAATGTTGTTACCCTTCTTTCTGGAATGCTAGTAGATTTGTTAGTATTCCTGTCTAAGGGCATATATGAAGGTTCCAGTTGCAGCCAATCAGGTCCATGCCACCAGAGCTTGGAATCCCATATTAGTGTTGGTTGCATACCTCGAGACACAAGGTCCACAGGATTATCGTGTGAGCGCACGTGTCGCCAATGAGCTGTTGGAACTATTTCCTGTATTTCTGAGACTCGATTTACCACAAATGTCTTCCACTTTGTAGGGCATGCCTTAAGCCACGCCAGATGAATCTCTGTATCGGCCCAGAGTAGTGTTCTGGTGACAGTTAAATGTACAATACTAAGTGTTTTTTATTAGGCGTGCTAGTATCAGAGCACTACACAGTTCAAGACGTGGAATAGTCACATGTTTCAGGGGTGCTAATCTTGACTTTGCACATAGTAGGCTCGTAAAAACAATGCCTTTATGATCTGTAGACCGCACATAGCTGTAAGACCCATAAGCAGATTCAGATACATCGCAAAAACCATGTATATCAACTGAAATGATGTTTCCCTCTCCTAGGACATATCGTGGCACTCTAAATGTGTTTAGCAAAGGGATCTGCTTGCATAACGTCAACCATGTTGTGTGCAGACCTTCTGATAATCGTTCGTTTCATCCGGTACCTTCTTGCCACAAAGTTTGCATGAAGATTTTGAAAAGAACAACTACAGGAGTGATCAACCCAAGGAGATCAAATATGGATAATATCATGGACAGTACTATTCGCTTAGTGTAGAGTCGGTTTTAATTTGCAGTATGAAGTAGGTCTAGACAAGAACTGATTTAAATTTCATCCGCAGAAGGATTCCTAGATAGCCCTAAAGTATGCAAAATGTCAGATTCAATGTTTTAGAGAGTGGTTTATTTCTCTCAATCCTTCTGGAATTGATTCTAAAAGTGAGGAATCGTTCGTACACCATTTTCACAAATGGAAGCCGCCCCATTGGAGAAGATTTTGTAGCTCTGTCCGTAGCTGTAAAGCTTCATTTAAGGTGTCCGCTCCTGATAGACAATCATCCACGTAAAAATCATATTTGCGGATTTCAGCGGCTCTAGGGAAATTGGCTTGTTCTTCTTGTGTAAGTTGATGAAGACATTTTGTTGCTAAATAAGACGTTGAAGACGTTCCATAAGTGACAGTAGTAAGAGCGAAAGTCTTGAGTTCATCATCTGGATTTCCTCTCTATAAGATGCATTGTAAGGGTTGGTGCTTTGGGCGTACCTTTTCTGACGCTACATCTTCTCAGTATCAGCGATAAAGGCTGCTCTGTGTGTTCGGAACGGAATGATCAGTGAACAGAGATCTTCTTGTATTGTGGTTCCAATTAATAATTTATCATCCGAGAGACGCCATTATCACTGTTAGCTGAGACATCAAAAACCACCCTCAGTTTGGTGGTGCTGCTTGATTCTTTACGAACAGCATGATGAGGGATGTATTATTCTGTCCTTTGAAGTAAACATTCAGTTTTCAGTTCCGTCATATGTCCAAGACACTAGTATTCCCTCATGAACTCAACGTAATGTTTACGGAGGCCTTCATTTGTCAGTAGTTTTCGTTCCAGGAAGTTAAAACTTTGAGTGGTGATGCCCAGTGAAATTCCTAGACTCCGTTCTGATTTTAGAGGTAGTTGAACAATGAAACGTCCAGTTTCATCTCTTTTAATAGTTTTGCTGAACCATGTCTCACATTCTCGCTGCTCTGGGGATAATGGAACATCAGCTAGTTCTTCAAGGTTCCAAAATCGTTGGATCTAAGCTTCTAAATTTTGTCTTGATCTGATAAAATAAGAATGGCCTTCTGATGTGTATGCCATTGGCTTGTGGAATACCTTGAGAATACTCCCCGCCAAGGATCCATCCAAGGTGTGTTTTCTGTAGAACAGGATAGCTCGGACGAGTCCTTCTTTCAGGTATCATCAACTGGAAGAAAACCTGTGCTCCAATTAACAGATGCGCAAACTGAGGAAGGTTGAAATGAGTATCTGCTAGGGTTATGTCATCTGGAACATTCCACTTCTCTTGAATGATAGTTGCAGTGGGAATATAACCTGTAATCTTCGGAAGCACTATACAATCTGTGTTAAAATGGTAGTTGTTGACTGTAGAGAAAATAATGACGTGTACTAGGGAATCAGCTTGAGATGATAGTTCTCCGAATGCCTGTAGAGAAATTGTTGAAGTTTTTCTCCTTTTCAGTCTCAAACGCTATACAGCATGTTCCGGGATGAAGTTTGTTTGAGACCCACCGTCAAGTATGGCTCGAAATATCTGTAGTTTACCATAAGAATCTTTAATTTTGATCAGCACGGTACTCAGCAGCACCTGAGCTCTTGGTGTATTCCCCAAAGAGTGATAAGATGCTTGATATGATTGATCGTCGGTCCATGGCTCTGAAGGCTTGCGGTGTGACTGGTTGGAGTGCTCTGGTTCTGCTAGTTCAGGTTTACGACGAATCAATGTATGATGGTACTTACATTGCCTGATAGACTTGCAGTCATTCCACGAATGAGGACTGAGACAGTTGCTGCAATACTTGTTAGCCTTCACACACCTTCGTCTTTCTTCGGGAGATAGCTTATGGAAGTCTTGACACTTGTACAGCTGATGTTCTTGTGAACAGAGACAGCACCGCTATGTAACTGTGACGTACGAATGCTGAGTCAATGGTCGTTGTTTAATTTTACAATCCTGACCTTGACCTTGATTCTGTTTAGAAACCTGAGTTGAACCGCAAAATTCTAATGTTTACATTATTTTTCAAAGAATCGAATTACTTTTTTGAATTCCACAGAGTCTAAATGTGAATGAGCGGTCTCAAATTTTGGTCTTAACCCTTTATCAAGTCCAGATAGCAAGAGTTCACTCAATAGAAGATCCATAATGCTAGGCTGAATATTAAGAGCTTAAAGTACGTCTTCACTACCTTGCAATATATTAATCAACTGCCGAATTTCTACCTCCGTTGAACCAAACTTGAAAGGAGGTTCTAGTATCTGTTTGATAAATTTTGTTGCTATTAGTTTTGGAGAATGATATCTGCTAACAAGGACGTTGTAAGCCACTGTAAAATTACTATCTCATATGCTTATATTGCTAACAGCATCCCTTGCTTCTCTTTTAAGAGATGAGAGAGAAGATAATGAAATCTTTCAATGTGTGAAAGATCGTTGTTCTTCGAGATTAGATTTTCGAAGGTATCCTTAAAATGCAACCACGTAGTCAAGATTCCGTCAAAGGTAGGAAGGTTGATTTTAGGAAGTTTTATATTTCTAGCCAAATTATGTGATGACTGAGATGCTACTTCATTAAGCAACTGTAAACCGTTTGTATCGGTGGCACTTCGTAGCTTCGATTCCAGTAGGTAAACAGCATCTTCGAAGACTTGCGGGTAGTCGACATGAGCTTCGTGGTCATCATAATTTACTTCTAGCGCGTTCTGAATTCGTTTGAATTCTTCACGTATTGCGAGGAATCTATTTAGCTTGACTTGCAAGAGGTAGTTGTCAGCACTGTTCGCTTCGGAATCTGCAAATATTTGTAGATGCGTCAAGCCGGCTTTGAGAGTAGCTCTCCTTTTATTAATTAACTTCTGCTTTATCGTGTCGTTCATTGCACCTTTAAGATGGCAATGATAATAGTGAGTTATTAACAAGATTTTGCGTAACTAATGCCTTAGGATTTACAACGAATTGCTATGGCTCGCATGATTTCAATTTCTAGCGTGGTGCAATTGTTACCATTGAATAACTTTAGTAATTTGTAGCCTTTATATTGCGATCCACTGTAATCTGCCTTATAATTTATTCCTTCACGCATGTATAGCAATGAACATGCAATTCATGTAATTTTAAAGCACATTACGTAATTTCACTTTATATCTGATGCAAGTTATTCGTTTTGATGCATGGTGAAACACGCCGTGTCATAGCTTGCAAATCGACAAACTTAAAGCCTTATATAGCACTACATAACAAATAATATAGCGTGTTATTCAAATCTATTACCTTAATTTAATGCTGGTTCTTTGTGTTCGCAAGGAGATTGCATCCGTTTCGGAGAACCAAAAATGTAAGAACGATTGTTCAGAAGATATGCATTAAACATTGTTTTCCATCTTGCCACACTTCCTTTATTTACACATGTAGCCAACTTACAAAAGGTAAAGCAATGAAATTTATCTTCTCAAAACAACATTTCACTAGCAGAAGGTTTAGCAAAAGTTATAAAATGACGTAGTCACTTTATAAACAGGTCTGAGTTAATGTAGGTTATTTCAGATACCTGGACTTGACTTCCCTTGGGTGCTCCAGTTTTGAGATCAATGCAGTAAGTTATTCATTTGAAAATTAGCATTGGGGTAAAAATTACCGACTGCAGTACAACAGCAAACTGCTGTGGCATTTACTCCTCGTTCTACTGTAGTTGGTTGAAAAATTCAGGCTTTTCCTTGTTCCCCAACCATCTTGGGAGATTTCCATTGTACTGTGAAATTCCCGTTTTGTTAGCATTATAGATCCTCAGAGCGTTTAACTGATTGTAGTCAATAATCTTTTGTAGGGCAACAGAGAAATACATTATGCTGTGCTTACAGAATTCATTTGCTCTAGCAGCAGAAATATTTTCTGGTTGTCCTAAACTTACATGAGGATGCCACTTCTAAAAGGAGCAGTACCATTTAGTACCTGCCATCTTGCTTGCATGATTGAAGGCAGTTTTAATATGCGGATTTGCAACTAAATATTGTAATCATGTTTTCGCAATTCCGTTACAGTTAGGCCCATTAGCGGAGACTCAGAGCTAAGAATAGCTCCTTCTAGTTCTTTTTCAGCCTCTTCAGGCAGAGCTATTTCTCCCCCATTCACTGAAGAATGAGGCTGACGTTTAAAATCTCTCCCCACGTCACCACGGTAATGCCTAAGGAATGATTTCTTGGGGACTTCGTACTTTGTAACTATTTTATTAAGCCTGACTTTCCCTCCCTGTAATCCTTGATTGCCAGCTCCATATGTTCTGCTAACCACTTTCCATATTCTCTCTTCCCCGCCGTCACAAACCGCAATCATAGTGAATTGTGACAGTTAGTATCAATTCTCGTATCATGGCACAATGGCGGCGCGATTTGAGGTAACCGTGAGGGTGTGATTTCGGCTATTTAATGATTCCCAGCCAACTACTTCTACCCATGTGCAGTTTTAAGGAACATTTTTATCGTAACACGGTAGCTAAAGGAGGAAAATATCTCTAAAATATGATCAGAATATAATGAATAACTTACCAATAGATAGAATGCTTAGACGATTCTTGCAAAGTCTGCAGAAATTTGAACTAAAAGTTACAGATTGGTATTTCTACACAAGGAAGAGCGCCAACCTCACCAAATTAATGCAGAAGTCCATGTAGCTATAGAACTTACAAAAACTGCCGTTAGAAGGCACATGCAGACAGAAGCACTGTTTCTGGAGAAAATGGTGCGATTTAGGTGTAGTGCGCTTTACGCGACCCCTATTCATATAACTGCGTATGCGAAGTGTTCTCCGGTTCAATGTTTCAAGGTTTCAAGGTTCAGTTTCTGCTACCACGCAATAATCATTGTGTATGTTGTCACACACAAGCTGAAATAGAAAGAAAACCTCTGTGTCAAGCTCTGTACGTACATCTCGATTTAACCAATAGGTGAATTCCGTGAAAGAAATACAGTCAACTTTCATCTCGTCGCCTCTCGCTGTAAAACTGGCAACGCTAAAAGAGTATCATTGCTGTGATGGCTATGTATATGTTCACCCTTTTTTGTAGCTACTATGGAGTGAATGATCCCGCAAACTGCAGAAGCTCGTTGCATTAATCAGACAGTGAACTCGCGTTCCAGAACACGAACCTGAACAAGGTACTAGAACTAGCTCAATCGGCTATTCAGGGGCGCCTGGATGACGGTGCCCAGCAATTAATGAATGCGTGATATTTAACGCCCGCTTTTACTGTACCTACATCATGTGGATATGTACTAAAGAGATATGAGCTAGTACTGACTTCTCTGATGTAGACACAGGATCACCTCTTACACGGAAGTTCTAACTCTTACATTCGAGATCTCATTAAAAAGTGCAAATTATGCCCAATGCAGTTTTTGTTTTAGTGGAGCGAACTTTCTGCGGGATATTGCATGTCATTTGTCAACGCTTCCCAATGTTCATGCGCGTTTCAAATGGTAAGCCATTATTCATTATTTGTGTTGGCCACACAAAATGAAAGGAATTATAAGACTGTGGCATAATGACTAGCTGTGCTCTCAATAATTGACCATCCCTTAAAGGGTCCTGTAGTGCCATACTTCCCTTGCACCCACAAGGAAATTATCAATGGGATAATTTCTTCAAATGTTTGTCGATTAACTTGAAATTGAAGAATAAACCTTCGTAAGAATAATTAGTGCAAGAGTATCAAAACACCGTGTTTTCTATTTAGTACATTATAAAGCAAACGTATAAACATCAATCCTACTAAAAAATATTGTCACTTAATTATCGGAAGGCACGACGAACCGGTAGCTGGGCAGAGCGATTCTTAGTCAGCTCTAGAGAGAGTGGTACGTAACTGTGAGTGTTGCGTAATAATGAGTGTGGATTGGACCTGTGACATACGAACTGGTGGATTGTAATTGTGTGCGCTACGTAATTCTATGTAATCGGCAAGTGTACCAACTGTAATTCGGTGGAAATAAAGAATATTTTGAGTTTCTGCAACTGGACTTTTAATTTCACGAACCCACAAAGTAACAGTATTAATCATTTAAATATGAATCATTACTTTTAATCCCATTTATTTGCTAGTATCCTTCATTCCTACTTTGGGCGGACTTGGACGAAGTTCACACCCGTCTTAAATTTAATCATAATAAGCCAGATTATAGGTGCTATGTATTTAACCATTACCCATAACAAGCAGAAACATATTTGATATATAAGAGTTGAAGAGTTGACATATACCTGTATTAATGATATAAGTTAGAAAACCTCATAATTAAGGAGAGATATTTTATTTCATTCATTATCCATGGAAACAGGATGGGATGAGTAAAATCGTACTATACAAATAGTATTAAATAATCTTAGTGTACAGGAACTTGTATAGGAATGGATGTTTCAATTCTGCCCATTACTCCTTCACACTGCCACACAGTTGCGATGTTTTGAACGTTGAGACCCTCGTTCCGTTTGCGTTCTTTATTACCAATTAAATTAAAATTAAATAATAAATTAATTTCATTCAAAAGTGAAACAAACTCTTTATGCTTGTGGATACAGGATAACTTAAAATAGAAAACTCATACAAATCATCTACTAACCAAATTAAGCAGGAATATATATGCTCTAAGAATATTAAGTCAAAATGTCAACCTTCTTGTCCTATTATGCACATATACGTTCTATAGTTAAATATGGAATAATATTTTGGGGGAGTTCACCAGAAGCCAAAGATATATTTATTAAACAAAAACAAGCCATTCGAATTATAGGCAATTAAAGAATGCTACGTTCATATAAGCCACTGTTCAGAAAGCTTTACCTACTTACTTTGGCATGTGTTTATACTTTGGAGGCATATTAAGGATATATACGTAAACTCAATCAGAACTACAATGTTTAAGAGTGGAGTACTGCATTCCTGTACAAAAGTATACAATTCCCTTCCTAATGACATCAAAATCATAGGTAAGCACAACGTGTTTAAAACTAGAACAGGGGCTTTCTTGCAGGGGCACTGCTTTTACACATTGAAGGATTATCTGCCCTTTAACAAATCCAGATAATCATGAATCATTAATTTACTTAGCTTGTTCATTTCTCCCATTTATAATTATATCCAAATTGTGTTACATTATAATTGAATGTAAATTAGGTATATTTTATGGATGCGTAGGCTTCCACGGCCTGTGTCTTGATGTGTGATCTTGGCTTCCGGTGAAGGCCGCGTCATCTTGGTCGAAATTGCCCACGTTTCACTCATCTTGTCGTGAGCTTCTTCTGGGCTCTTGTCCGCTCTTTGTCCCGTTGCTCCCGTTTATATACCGGTTGCGAATCTCTGCTGGTCCCGCCCCTTTGTCCCCGATTGGTTGCCTGTCTGCCAATGGGATCTTGCCTGTCTGCCAACAAAAAGCGGTGACACCGGTGCAAAATCCCATTGGCAGACAGGCAACCAATCGGGGACAAAGGGGCGGGACCAGCAGAGATTCGCAACCGGTATATAAACGGGAGCAACGGGACAAAGAGCGGACAGTGGTGTCGGCGTTGGCGGATGTCCGTAAATCCGGACAAAAGCCACGCCATACTTTTTACAAAGCGCCACACCCCCGCAGACTGCCCCAACTTCAGCTACCGAGGTCGAAGGATAGAGTGGTTTAACTCTGTCCAGTACCTTGGTGTCAACTTGGATAGAGGTTTAACATTTCGCCGGCACATCAGGGACCTCTCGGCAAAGGTACAGGGAGCAATTGCTTCCCTGTACCCAATGCTGGGGTCTACCTCGATGCCAGTCCGCATGAAGTTGTACCTCTTCCGAGCGCTGGTAATCCCGGTGATGCTATATGCCTGCGAGATCTGGGGCATGGCAGCAGACAGCTGTTTAGCATGGCTTCAACGTGCACAGAATAAAGGACTGCGGTCTATTTATTCTGTGGGACGTTATTTCCCTACCAGGTTGCTCCACGAAGCATCGGGTCTTCCATACGTGGAGGATGAAATTAGGCGCCGGGCTTCAAAATTATACGCAAGTTTACCATCTCACAGAAGAGCCCTTGTCAGATCACTGGGAAATTATGGCCCCACTAGACGTCGATCTAGACTGCATCGGGTCCCCCGTATGGCATGCGGGCACCCTAGATAACAGAGGAGCTGAACCTATCAGCAGCTAAAGCTGAGCTCCTCATAATCCTTCCAAGCTGTTTGGCATCTAAATTTCTCCCCAACTAAATTCCAAAATATTTAAAACAAAACAAAATGGGTGCTAAGTACTGCATCCTCTCTTTCAACCCGAAGGTACTTTGGTAACCTCAAAATTAACTCCCAATCAAAAACCTACATCACCTTCATCCTACATCTTTCATTTATAATCCTACCTGCGGTAAAACCCTTAATGGGTGGGCACGCAGCAAAAACCTTCTGGCTGTATACAGCCAGCCAGCACGAGCGAGCGAGCGAAAGAGCGGACAAGAGCCCAGAAGAAGCTCACGACAAGATGAGCGAAACGTCGGCAATTTCCACCAAGATGACGCGGCCTTCACCGGTAGCCAAGATCACACAGGTATATTTTATGTTTAACTTTGTAATATTAAGTATAATTTGCTGACGTATATCATGGTACTAGATTTGATTTAAAAGTAAGAATTTTAATTAATTGAATTTCAACAACAGACAACCAAAATATCTTCGTAATATTTATATTTCAATGAACAGCCTTTAGTTCCAGTTTACTGGAAAATATTTTAAGTACTTTAAACTAATATTTACAACACCTGATATTTGTGCCCATTATTTAAACCAAATACAGTTTACTTAGTAAACACAATGCATGCATATGCATTTCTTTTCAAATATTTAAAAAAAAATAGAAGTGTTATTTCATAAAATATACTGAGAACTTCAACGCCATCTGTGTTGCACTGGATGGACTACTTTTACCTCCTTTGCCGAGTGGGGCATAACTGGCGGAGACCAACGCGGTACGCGTTATGCGTTTGGAATTTCGTGACGGCGAAGTATATAATGGATATATTATTATACTGAGTTTTCTTAACATAGCCAGTAATAAATATTCTCTACATATGTGTACTGTTATTATACAGGATGGGTGGTGAATAAGTGCAAATAATTTTGTATATAATAGAGAACAATGCGTATAACCACGGCGGACTCTATACGGGCGGCAAAGTTGCCAGAGGGGGTAGTGACGTAGAAAGTCATGTAGTCCGTCGTGGTAACCCACTTCACAAATAGGTTATGCTACTGCAACAATATTACATTTTGTTGTTCTTTGTTTTCTTGATCTGCCTGTCTTCTGCATTAATAAATGAATCCTTCCGGTTCTTCTTATATGTAGTTTGATAGCAAAATATGAGACAGCGCACAAACAATTTTGTCTGTAATTTTAGGCATGTCATTTCCGCAGAGACATTTTATCATTATGATTGAATTTAGTTCACCATATTCATACACACATTTTCTTACTGTCACTCCACACAATAATGCATATTTGTCCCATTCTTAAAGAATGCATGTTCATGCCGTTCAGATAAAAGTGCACTCATTATTCTATACTGTCACCCAATTATCGGGAAGCACCACAATCAACAGCTGAGAAGCGACCGGAGGCCACGCCACGCCCACTCATTTGTCTCCTGTCACTAACTGAAGGGATGGTTAGGAGAGGGATGTCGGGCCCCTGAGCCGTCTCTTTACCCTTCTCCTAGGGTCTGGAAATTACGGGACATTCAATCTAATCGAGAACCTTCTAGATCGGCAAGCGGACACTATATAAGCAACACGTCGTGAAACGGGCAGTCAGTCAGTTCTTGGTGTAAGAATGCAGTGCTAGTATACGACGAGAAGACTGTGTGAGAGCATCGGAACATTGTACGTAATTACGAGTGCAAGTGAAATTGTAACGGACGAACTGGTGAATCGTAATTGTGTGCATTACGTAATTCTGTGTAATTGGCAAGAGTTTAACTGTAAGTCGGTGGAAAAAAAGTCTTCCCGACGATGATGATGTCGTCCAGGTATAGCAGGCAGGCATCGTAAGTCAGCCCTCTCATCACTGACTCCATGAGGCCTTGGAAGGTAGCTGGTGCATTGCAGAGGCCAAAGGGCATAACCGTGAACTGCCTGAGCCCTTGGCCCGTCGAGAATGCGGTTTTCTCCTTGTCTCTCGGGTATAGAGCTACCTGCCAGTAGCCCGACTTCAGTTCCAGGGTCGAGAACCACTGTGCACCTGCTAGCGTGTCCAGGGTCTCGTCAATCCGGGATAAGGGAAAACAGTCCTTTCGGGTGACAGCGTTCAGCTTTCTGTAGTCTACGCAGAAGCGCAGCTCCCCCTTCTTCTTCGTCACCAAGACTACAGGGGAACACCAAGGGCTGTCAGACTCTTCAATCACTCCCCTGGATCTCATGTCCTCTAGCATGTCTCGGACCGCCCCTTGCTTCGCCAGCGGAACGCATCTATGTGGTTGCCGAATAGGCCGGGCGTCTCCGGTGTCGATGCGGTGGAGCACTTTGTCCGTGCGGCCGTAGTCACTATCGCCTTGGCTGAAGACGCGCTCCTATTGCCTCAGTAGTTGTCGAACATTCTCCAGCTGTTCTGCGGTCAGGTGGCCGGCCGCCCTCTCCAGTAAGCCTTCTAGCCGGGGCCCCAGGTGTTGCTTCGGCGCCGGCTCCTGTGTCTTGTCGATTGCTGTTACGCTCACTACGGGCTCGCAGGTTCCAAACTCCGTCCCGGCCTGGACGTCGTGATCGGTGTCCGTTGGATTTAGCAGTCTCACTGGCACCTCCTCTCAGCACGGCAGCAATGGCCTGGCTACACACAGCCCGTGTACAGGCGTCTTCTGGTCCAGCATCATGTACCTGGTTCTCTGGCCCTCCAGTCGCGCCGTCACCACCACCTCGCTCCTCGTGGGAACAACCACGTCTTCGTCCAAGACGACCCTGCAAATTCCAAGGCGCTCTTCGGGTTGACGGAGTATAACCTCTTCTACGTTAAGCCGCAGGACCTTCTTGCCGACGTCGACCGTCGCCTCATGGCTCCTGAGGGCATCCAGTCCCAGGATCACCTCCTCAGCCACCTTCGCGACGAATACCCATAGACGCATGGCACTCCGTCCCAAGTTCAGCTCCAGCAGGGCCTCCTTCTCCACAGGCAAGGTGTCGCCCGACGCCGTGACAAGCTGGTATGGCCGGCTTGGCTTCCTTGTCGGCAAACCCTTCGCCACGTCAGGTCTGATGATGGTCACAGCCGCCCCGGTGTCCACCAGCACGCGGCACGGCTTCCCTCTCACCCAACCGTCCACGATGAGGCTGTCATGCATACGCCGGCTGACGGCGCGCAGTGTCACTCGAGGGGATGGTGGTGATGGCGCCGACGTGCCCCTCTCCACGACGGTCCTTACTCGTTTTCCGGCTGTTCTTCCTGGTGTGGGCAGTCTCTCTGCTGGTGTCCGGGCTGTCCACACCCCCAACACAGGCCACTAGGTGTTCGCCGGCGTCCCTCAGCTGGGCTTCTGTCTCCGGCGTAGCGGACACTCCTCATTCTCGACGTCGGGATAAATGTTATTTTGGCCGCCTCCATCCTTAATGCCGCTGGCAGCACCTCGTGGATGGTTTTATATTCCTCAAGCATTAGGCGCTGACGAATCTCCGTGTCCCGTACCCCGTCGACAAAATTGTAGGCGGCTTCCCGGGATACGAACTCCAGTGGCAGGTCAACCAAGGCCTTGCTAGCCAGCTGCTCGATCGCAATGGCGAACTCCTGCAGCGTCTCCCCCGGCTGCTGTGACCTTGCCTTTAGCTGGCTTAGGTATGCTGCGGCTAAGCGGTGGTTCCCGAAGCGATCCTCCAGGGCTTACCAGAGGTCCTTGGGCGCCGCCGTCGTCTGCACCGCGTTTAGGACTTCCGCGGCTCTCCCCTGGAGTCTGGCTGTGTGGCCTCCTCCTCCAGTGACCATCCGTTGTGCCTGGCCACTGTGTCGAACTGGCGGCGGAAGACCTTAAACGTTGACGCGCCATCATACTTGGGAGGTTTGACGCGCGGCGATGTTATGTCGCGTCCCGGTGCGTCGGCCTTCAAATCCTCCAACATCCTGCCGACGACGTCCTCAACCATGGTGCTCAGGGACTTGGCGCGGTTGTCGGCCTTTCCTTCCAGCTCATTAACGCGGCTCGCGAGGTCTCCGACGCGTTCGTCCACCTGACCGATCCGCTTGCCGAGTCCCGTGACGTCCTCCCTCACGCCGGCCAACTGTTCCTCAAATTTCGCGGCGAGGGCCTCGTTCGCAACCTTCATTTCTTCCATCTTCTCCGTGAGGTTATCGTTAGCCGTCTTCATTTCTTCCAGCTTTGCGGCCAGGTTGTTATTTGCCGCTTCTGTTTTTGTTGTTAATTCGGCCTTCATTTCTACCATCTTCCCGGTGATGTTGTCGTTGGCCGTCTTCATTTGTTTCAGTTCCGCGGCCAGGTTGTCATTTGTAGTCTCCAGCTTCGCGGCCAGGCTGTTATTTGCCGCTTCCGTTTTTGTTGATAATTCGGCCTTCATTTCTTCCATCTTCTCGGTGATGTTGCCGTTGGCCGTCTTCATTTCTGTCAGGTCCGCCTTCATTTCCATCATCTTCTCAAAATCTTTTCCAATGCCGCGTCCATGGCTGTAATGTTCGGTGCTGTTGTCTTCCCGCTTCCTGACACCAGTGTGACTTTGTGGGTTCGTGAAATGAAAAGTCCAATTTCACCACTCAAAAATGCTCTTTATTTCCACCGACTTACAGTTAAACTCTTGCCAATTACACAGAATTACGTAATGCACACAATTACGATTCACCAGTTCGTCCGTTATAATTTCACTTGCACTCGTAATTACGTACAATGTTCCGATGCTCTCACACAGTCTTCTCGTCGTATACTAGCACTGCATTCTTACACCAAGAACTGACTGACTGCCCGTTTCACGACGTGTCGCTTATATAGTGTCCGCTTGCCGATCTAGAAGGTTCTCGATTAGATTGAATGTCCCGTAATTTCCAGAACCTAGGAGAAGGGTAAAGAGACGGCTCAGGGGCCCGACATCCCTCTCCTAACCATCCCTTCAGTTAGTGACAGGAGACAAATGAGTGGGCGTGGGGTGGCCTCCGGTCGCTTCTCAGCTGTTGATTGTGGTGCTTCCCGATAATTGGGTGACAGTATAGAATAATGAGTGCACTTTTATCTGAACGGCATGAACATGCATTCTTTAAGAATGGGACAAATATGCATTATTGTGTGGAGTGACAGTAAAAAAATGTGTGTATGAATATGGTGAACTAAATTCAATTATAATGAAAAAATGTCTCTGCGGAAATGACATGCCTAAAATTACAGACAAAATTGTTTGTGCGCTGTCTCATATTTTGCTATCAAACTATATATAAGAAGAACCGGAAGGATTCATTTATTAATGCAGAAGACAGGCAGATCAAGAAAACAAAGAACAACAAAATGTAATATTGTTGCAGTAGCATAACCTATTTGTGAAGTGGGTTACCACGACGGACTACATGACTTTCTACGTCACTACCCCCTCTGGCAACTTTGCCGCCCGTATAGAGTCCGCCGTGGTTATACGCATTGTTCTCTATTATATACAAAATTATTTGCACTTATTCACCACCCATCCTGTATAATAACAGTACACATATGTAGAGAATATTTATTACTGGCTATGTTAAGAAAACTCAGTATAATAATATATCCATTATATACTTCGCCGTCACGAAATTCCAAACGCATAACGCGTACCGCGTTTGTCTCCGCCAGTTATGCCCCACTCGGCAAAGGAGGTAAAAGTAGTCCATCCAGTGCAACACAGATGGCGTTGAAGTTCTCAGTATATTTTATGAAATAACACTTCTATTTTTTTTTTTTAAATATTTGAAAAGAAATGCATATGCATGCATTGTGTTTACTAAGTAAACTGTATTTGGTTTAAATAATGGGCACAAATAGCAGGTGTTGTAAATATTAGTTTAAAGTAATTAAAATATTTTCCAGTAAACTGGAACTAAAGGCTGTTCATTGACATATAAATATTACGAAGATATTTTGGTTGTCTGTTGTTGAAATTCAATTAATTAAAATTCTTACTTTTAAATCAAATCTAGTACCATGATATACGTCAGCAAATTATACTTAATATTACAAAGTTAAACATAAAATATACCTGTGTGATCTTGGCTACCGGTGAAGGCCGCGTCATCTTGGTGGAAATTGCCGACGTTTCGCTCATCTTGTCGTGAGCTTCTTCTGGGCTCTTGTCCGCTCTTTCGCTCGCTCGCTTGTGCTGGCTGGCTGTATACAGCCAGAAGGTTTTTGCTGCGTGCCCACCCATTAAGGGTTTTACCGCAGGTAGGATTATAAATGAAAGATGTAGGATGAAGGTGATGTAGGTTTTTGATTGGGAGTTAATTTTGAGGTTACCAAAGTACCTTCGGGTTGAAAGAGAGGATGCAGTACTTAGCACCCATTTTGTTTTGTTTTAAATATTTTGGAATTTAGTTGGGGAGAAATTTAGATGCCAAACAGCTTGGAAGAATTATGAGGAGCTCAGCTTTAGCTGCTGATAGGTTCAGCTCCTCTGTTATCTAGGGTGCCCGCATGCCATACGGGGGACCCGATGCAGTCTAGATCGACGTCTAGTGGGGCCATAATTTCCCAGTGATCTGACAAGGGCGCTTCTGTGAGATGGTAAACTTGCGTATAATTTTGAAGCCCGGCGCCTAATTTCATCCTCCACGTATGGAAGACCCGATGCTTCGTGGAGCAACCTGGTAGGGAAATAACGTCCCACAGAATAAATAGACCGCAGTCCTTTATTCTGTGCACGTTGAAGCCATGCTAAACAGCTGTCTGCTGCCATGCCCCAGATCTCGCAGGCATATAGCATCACCGGGATTACCAGCGCTCGGAAGAGGTACAACTTCATGCGGACTGGCATCGAGGTAGACCCCAGCATTGGGTACAGGGAAGCAATTGCTCCCTGTACCTTTGCCGAGAGGTCCCTGATGTGCCGGCGAAATGTTAAACCTCTATCCAAGTTGACACCAAGGTACTGGACAGAGTTAAACCACTCTATCCTTCGACCTCGGTAGCTGAAGTTGGGGCAGTCTGCGGGGGTGTGGCGCTTTGTAAAAAGTATGGCGTGGCTTTTGTCCGGATTTACGGACATCCGCCAACGCCGACACCACTGTCCGCTCTTTGTCCCGTTGCTCCCGTTTATATACCGGTTGCGAATCTCTGCTGGTCCCGCCCCTTTGTCCCCGATTGGTTGCCTGTCTGCCAATGGGATTTTGCACCGGTGTCACCGCTTTTTGTTGGCAGACAGGCAAGATCCCATTGGCAGACAGGCAACCAATCGGGGACAAAGGGGCGGGACCAGCAGAGATTCGCAACCGGTATATAAACGGGAGCAACGGGACAAAGAGCGGACAAGAGCCCAGAAGAAGCTCACGACAAGATGAGTGAAACGTCGGCAATTTCCACCAAGATGACGCGGCCTTCACCGGTAGCCAAGATCACACAGGTATATTTTATGTTTAACTTTGTAATATTAAGTATAATTTGCTGACGTATATCATGGTACTAGATTTGATTTAAAAGTAAGAATTTTAATTAATTGAATTTCAACAACAGACAACCAGAGGTCCAGAGGTAGTCCTAGTCGGGCGGGGCTTTCCCCGTCCGGGTGTCATATGCCGCAGTACCTAGCCGCTTTGCGGCTTAACCTGCGAAATGAACTAGTAGATCCATGTTCTGCTGGGGTGTTTGAATTTGTTTACTGTTTGAAATTTTGGATAGGTGTGGTATGGGTTGCCCCTCTTTATCGTGGGCAGCTGTACTTAATCGTTCTCCCTTTTTGGGAGACACGAATTAGTTTTTTGCCCCGTTTTGGATACGGGTTGTGTAGCGCTTGTCCTTTGGCGTAGAAGTTGTTCCCAGAGACATCTGCGGTTTTCCTTGGGTTACCTAAGGGGTCCCAGGACGTCTCTCGGCAGTCTGAAGGACGGCAAGCGCCTTTGATCTCTCGGGTCATACCTTCCCAGGGAGTTCACTAAGGGGTTGGGGTGAATTTGGATTTTCTCGTACATTGATCGTGCCCTCTCGCGAATGACGTCGACAATGTACGGGATCTGGGAGTGCTCATGTAGGATATGAGCCGGGAATCTCCAGCCTGTATCGTAGATGATGCGTAGTGCCTTGTTCTGCAGCGTCTGGAGTCTGACGAAAGTGGTATTAGCCACTGTTCCCCAGATCTCACAGCCGTACAGAATCATAGGCGGAATGATCGCCCGATACAGTTTGAGTTTGAGACGGATCGGCATGGTTGATCTGAAGATAGCGTATAGGCTCCGGAGTGCGACGTGCCCCAGCTGGACCTTGCCCTTGACGTGCGGAACGTAAGTTAACTTACGGTCCAGCGTCACCCCGAGATACTTCGCCGTTTGCACCCAAGGGATTCGACGGCGCCGTAAAACGAAGTTCTGCTGCAACCGGTTGGCTATGGTTTTCGCCAGGAGAATAGCAGAGCTCTTCTCCGGGTTAATTGCCATTCGCCATTTTGCGCTCCATTCGCCAATGGCCCGGAGCTGGGTTTGGATTTGCCGGAAGCTGTACCGTGTATTCCTATTGACTGCGAAGATCATGAGATCGTCCGCATACTGACAGGTTTGGGTGTTGTGATGAGTTGGGATGTCGGCCATGTAAGCTGCGAAGAGCGCCGGCGACAGCACGCTGCCTTCCGGTACTCCAGCGCCAATGGGCCGCTCGGTGGACAGCTTCCCCTCCATCTTTACTCGGAAGCTTCGGTTTCCGAGGAAACCGGCCACCAAGGAAATGTATGGACGGGGAATTTCATGCTCCAGGAGTTTGTAAATGAGTCCTTCATGCCAGGTAGTGGCGAATGCCTTCTCCACGTCGAGCAGCACTGCTACCGTTTTAGACCTTTCCTGGAAACCCAGGGAGGCCTTCTCGGCAACCCGCAGTAGCTGCTCGGTCGTGGAGTGGCCAGAACGGAAGCCAAACTGGTGTTCCGGGATTAGGCCCCTTTCCTCCAAATGAGGAAGGAGCCGGGAGAGGAGCAGTTTTTCGAATGCCTTCGATAAAACTGGGAGAAGGCTGATTGATCGGTAACTGGAAGGAAAAACCGGATTTTTCCCCGGCTTTAAAACGCACACCACGCGCGCCTCCTTCCAGATAGCTGGAAAGTGGCGCATGTATAGGCACGCGTTATAAATCCGGGTTAAGTGAATCACGGCTCTTCGTGGAAGGTGCTTGAGCATTTCCGCTGTCACACGGTCCTGCCCAGGTGCTTTGTTGGTTCTTAGAGAGTTAAGCGTGGTCGCTAACTCTCTAGGGGTAACGATGGGAATGTGGAACTCCTCGTGGTCAGGGGGCGGAGCTTCTAGGAAGTCCTCCACCACCTGTTCCACGAGGTCAGCATGGTCATCGTCCATTGGCTCTACCCTGGGTTGGTATTGAGCCTCCAGATAATCTGCTAGCGCCTCTGCCTTTTCTTTCGACTCGTAGACGAGTCGACCTCTAGGGCTATGTAGGGGATGCTGGTATACGGTTTTGTCTTTCCGCAGGCTACGGACTATTCGCCATGGTTTTCTCTCCTGGAGATTGGTTTGCCTTAACATGTTTTCCCAGGCCTCTTTGCGGTGTGCTCTTAGGAGTCGTCTTGCCAGGGATTTGAACCTCTGGTGTACTTCTCCTATCCTGGGATGGCGAAATCTCTGCCACAGCTTTCTTACGGCGTTTTTAGCCCTTATGAGTTGTTTGATGGGTCCTGGGATATCTGTGGGGTTTGGCGTGTCTATTGGGATGCGGTGTGTGTGAGCACGTACCGCGTTGAGGATGGTTGTGGAGAACTCCCTGGCTGCCGCCTCGAGTGACTCCACAGAGTCGATTCGAGGGCAGGCTTCCACGGAGTTTTGGATGTGAAGAATGGCGGCATCCCAGTCGACTTCATCCACCCAGTCAGCCGTTGCCAGAGCTGCGACGGTAACGTCTGAATTGATCACAACTGGGTTGTGGTCAGAATCCAGAGCATTCACCGCCGTGAGGTCCAGATGAAATGGAATGTTCTTGGTGATTGCGAAATCTATGACGTCCGCCCTGCCACGAGGCGGGAAGTGCGTTGGACCCCGCGGGCCATGCGCATGAAGGGTTGGATCTCCGCAGATGAAGCGGTAGATGCTCCTTCCCCTATCATTCTGGGTTCGGCTGTTCCATCCTGGGTGTTTGGCATTGAAGTCACCGGCTATGCACACTCGGTGGTCTAGGTTTAGGAGTGCCCTGTAATCCGCTTCATAGAAGGGATGGTTGGGCGGGTCATACACCGCCACAAGCACTAGGTCTGAACCGCCCAAGGAGAGCCTTATGGCGGTCGCCTCCAAGTGTTGAAGCGGGGGGATGGTAATGGGAGAATGGGTGATGTGATTTTTGATGAATATAGCTGTACCGCCGCCCCGCCGGCCGACTCTATCGGCTCGGTGGACGGCGTAACTTGGCAGGCTAAATTGTATACCAGCATGCAGATGCGTTTCGCATACCATAAGGAGGTCAATCCCGTGGTCACTTACAAACTCCAAGATGCCCGGTCTCTGTTCCCGGACTCCGTTTGCGTTCCAGAACGCGGCTCTCAATGTTCGCTGAGTTCTTCTCAACGCCATTTACGAGCTGGAGTCAGGGAAGAGGAGCCGTGCAGTCTGTTGCAGAATGCTGTGCTTTTGCAGAGCAGGGATGCGGGGATCTGTCAGTTGCTCCCTGCAGCGCCTCAGAATGGGGAGGGAGCGATGAATCAGTTCGGCGAACCAGGCAGAAAGCTCATGGAACTCCGCTAAGTCCTCGTTTGAGACGCCAGTGTCCCAAATCGGCGCAGGTGTTGTAGCGAGGGGTGCCTCTCCCTCATTGGCTGTTGAAGCCACTGTAGCTGGAGCTGGTGGAGGGGGGAGAGCAGTGGCGGCAGGGCCGCTCTGTCTCCCCGCAGGTTCTTGGGCTGGAACAGACAACCAAAATATCTTCGTAATATTTATATTTCAATTAACAGCCTTTAGTTCCAGTTTACTGGAAAATATTTTAATTACTTTAAACTAATATTTACAACACCTGCTATTTGTGCCCATTATTTAAACCAAATACAGTTTACTTAGTAAACACAATGCATGCATATGCATTTCTTTTCAAATATTTAAAAAAAATAGAAGTGTTATTTCATAAAATATACTGAGAACTTCAACGCCATCTGTGTTGCACTGGATGGACTACTTTTACCTCCTTTGCCGAGTGGGGCATAACTGGCGGAGACAAACGCGGTACGCGTTATGCGTTTGGAATTTCGTGACGGCGAAGTATATAATGGATATATTATTATACTGAGTTTTCTTAACATAGCCAGTAATAAATATTCTCTACATATGTGTACTGTTATTATACAGGATGGGTGGTGAATAAGTGCAAATAATTTTGTATATAATAGAGAACAATGCGTATAACCACGGCGGACTCTATACGGGCGGCAAAGTTGCCAGAGGGGGTAGTGACGTAGAAAGTCATGTAGTCCGTCGTGGTAACCCACTTCACAAATAGGTTATGCTACTGCAACAATATTACATTTTGTTGTTCTTTGTTTTCTTGATCTGCCTGTCTTCTGCATTAATAAATGAATCCTTCCGGTTCTTCTTATATGTAGTTTGATAGCAAAATATGAGACAGCGCACAAACAATTTTGTCTGTAATTTTAGGCATGTCATTTCCGCAGAGACATTTTTTCATTATGATTGAATTTAGTTCACCATATTCATACACACATTTTTTTACTGTCACTCCACACAATAATGCATATTTGTCCCATTCTTAAAGAATGCATGTTCATGCCGTTCAGATAAAAGTGCACTCATTATTCTATACTGTCACCCAATTATCGGGAAGCACCACAATCAACAGCTGAGAAGCGACCGGAGGCCACGCCACGCCCACTCATTTGTATCCTGTCACTAACTGAAGGAATGGTTAGGAGAGGGATTTCGGGCCCCTGAGCCGTCTCTTTACCCTTCTCCTAGGGTCTGGAAATTAGGGGACATTCAATCTAATCGAGAACCTTCTAGATCGGCAAGTGGACACTATATAAGCGACACGTCGTGAAACGGGCAGTCAGTCAGTTCTTGGTGTAAGAATGCAGTGCTAGTATACGACGAGAAGACTGTGTGAGAGCATGGGAACATTGTACGTAATTACGAGTGCAAGTGAAATTGTAACGGACGAACTGGTGAATCGTAATTGTGTGCATTACGTAATTCTGTGTAATTGGCAAGAGTTTGACTGTAAGTCGGTGGAAATAAAGAGCATTTTTGAGTGGTGAAATTGGACTTTTCATTTCACGAACCCACAAAGTCACACTGGTGTCAGGAAGCGGGAAGACAACAGCACCGAACATTACAGCCATGGACGCGGCATTGGAAAAGATTTTGGAGAAGATGATGGAAATGAAGGCGGAACTGACAGAAATGAAGACGGCCAACGGCAACATCACCGAGAAGATGGAAGAAATGAAGGCCGAATTATTAACAAAAACGGAAGCGGCAAATAACAGCCTGGCCGCGAAGCTGGAGACTACAAATGACAACCTGGCCGCGGAACTGAAACAAATGAAGACGGCCAACGACAACATCACCGGGAAGATGGTAGAAATGAAGGCCGAATTAACAACAAAAACAGAAGCGGCAAATAACAACCTGGCCGCAAAGCTGGAAGAAATGAAGACGGCTAACGATAACCTCACG
The DNA here is from genome assembly GCA_030765055.1 of Mantis religiosa. NCBI lineage: Eukaryota > Metazoa > Arthropoda > Insecta > Mantodea > Mantidae > Mantis > Mantis religiosa. Next base: position 5,799,634 of record JAUKNK010000099.1, on the reverse strand, counting down.
GAGAAGATGGAAGAAATGAAGGTTGCGAACGAGGCCCTCGCCGCGAAATTTGAGGAACAGTTGGCCGGCGTGAGGGAGGACGTCACGGGACTCGGCAAGCGGATCGGTCAGGTGGACGAACGCGTCGGAGACCTCGCGAGCCGCGTTAATGAGCTGGAAGCAAAGGCCGACAACCGCGCCAAGTCCCTGAGCACCATGGTGGAGGACGTCGTCGGCAGGAGGTTGAAGGATTTGAAGGCCGACGCACCGGGACGCGACATAACATCGCCGCGCGTCAAACCTCCCAAGTATGATGGCGCGTCAACGTTTAAGGTCTTCCGCCGCCAGTTCGACACAGTGGCCAGGCACAACGGATGGTCACTGGAGGAGGAGGCCACACAGCCAGACTCCAGGGGAGAGCCGCGGAAGTCCTAAACGCGGTGCAGACGACGGCGGCGCCCAAGGACCTCTGGTAAGGCCTGGAGGATCGCTTCGGGAACCACCGCTTAGCCGCAGCATACCGCAGCCAGCTAAAGGCAAGGTCACAGCAGCCGGGGGAGACGCTGCAGGAGTTCGCCATTGCGATCGAGCAGCTGGCTAGCAAGGCCTTGGTTGACCTGCCACTGGAGTTCGTATCCCGGGAAGCCGCCTACAATTTTGTCGACGGGGTACGGGACACGGAGATTCGTCAGCGCCTAATGCTCGAGGAATATAAAACCATCCACGAGGTGCTGCCAGCGGCATTAAGGATGGAGGCGGCCAAAATAACATTTATCCCGACGTCGAGATTGAGGAGTGTCCGCTACGCCGGAGACAGAAGACCAGCTGAGGGACGCCGGCGAACACCTAGTGGCCTGTGTTGGGGGTGTGGACAGCCCGGACACCAGCAGAGAGACTGCCCACACCAGGAAGAACAGCCGGAAAACGAGTAAGGACCGTCGTGGAGAGGGGCACGTCGGCGCCATCACCACCATCCCCTCGAGTGACACTGCGCGCCGTCAGACGGCGTATGCATGACAGCCTCATCGTGGACGGTTGGGTGAGAGGGAAGCCGTGCCGCGTGCTGGTGGACACCGGGGCGGCTGTGACCATCATCAGACCTGACGTGGCGAAGGGTTTGCCGACAAGGAAGCCAAGCCGGCCATACCAGCTTGTCACGGCGTCGGGCGACACCTTGCCTGTGGAGAAGGAGGCCCTGCTGGAGCTGAACTTGGGACGGAGTGCCATGCGTCTGTGGGTATTCGTCGCGAAGGTGGCTGAGGAGGTGATCCTGGGACTGGATGCCCTCAGGAGCCATGAGGCGACGGTCGACGTCGGCAAGAAGGTCCTGCGGCTTAACGTAGAAGAGGTTATACTCCGTCAACCCGAAGAGCGCCTTGGAATTTGCAGGGTCGTCTTGGACGAAGACGTGGTTGTTCCCACGAGGAGCGAGGTGGTGGTGACGGCGCGACTGGAGGGCCAGAGAACCAGGTACATGATGCTGGACCAGAAGACGCCTGTACACGGGCTGTGTGTAGCCAGGCCATTGCTGCCGTGCTGAGAGGAGGTGCCAGTGAGACTGCTAAATCCAACGGACACCGATCACGACGTCCAGGCCGGGACGGAGTTGGGAACCTGCGAGCCCGTAGTGAGCGTAACAGCAATCGACAAGACACAGGAGCCGGCGCCGAAGCAACACCTGGGGCCCCGGCTAGAAGGCTTACTGGAGAGGGCGACCGGCCACCTGACCGCAGAACAGCTGGAGAATGTTCGACAACTACTGAGGCAATAGGAGCGCGTCTTCAGCCAAGGCGATAGTGACTACGGCCGCACGGACAAAGTGCTCCACCGCATCGACACCGGAGACGCCCGGCCTATTCGGCAACCACATAGATGCGTTCCGCTGGCGAAGCAAGGGGCGGTACGAGACATGCTAGAGGACATGAGATCCAGGGGAGTGATTGAAGAGTCTGACAGCCCTTGGTGTTCCCCTGTAGTCTTGGTGACGAAGAAGAAGGGAAAGCTGCGCTTCTGCGTAGACTACAGAGAGCTGAACGCTGTCACCCGAAAGGACTGTTTTCCCTTATCCCGGATTGACGAGACCCTGGACACGCTAGCTGGTGCACAGTGGTTCTCGACCCTGGAACTGAAGTCGGGCTACTGGCAGGTAGCTCTATACCCGAGAGACAAGGAGAAAACCGCATTCTCGACGGGCCAAGGGCTCAGGCAGTTCACGGTTATGCCCTTTGGCCTCTGCAATGCACCAGCTACCTTCCAAGGCCTCATGGAGTCAGTGATGAGAGGGCTGACTTACGATGCCTGCCTGCTATACCTGGACGACATCATCATCGTCGGGAAGACTTTTGAAGATCACCTCGAGAATCTGAGTAAGGTGCTACAGAGACTGCAGGCGACCAACTTGAAGCTGAACGCGAAGAAGTGCCAGCTCTTCCGCAAGGAAGTTAACTACTTCGGCCACATAGTCTCAGCAAACGGGGCGGCCACAGACCCGGAGAAGACAAAGGCTGTGAGAGATTGGCCTCGCCCAAAGGATAGGAAAGAGTTGCGCAGTTTCCTGGGGCTGTGCAGTTATTACCGCCGCTTCATAAAGGGGTTCTCCAACATCGCCAAACCCCTCACACGACTCACAGAGGAACACCGGCCTTAGGTGTGGACGGAGGACGCCGAAAACGCTATCCATCACCTGAAGGAAACACTGTGCAGTGCTCCAATTTTGGGTTTCCCACAACTGGGTGGCGCCTTCATTGTGGACACCGACGCCAGCGACCATTGCATTGGAGTTGTCCTATCGTAGATCCAGGACGGCCATGAGCGGGTGATAGCCTACTACAGCAAGACGCTATCCAAGGCAGAGAAGAACTACTGCGTCACCCGACGGGAGTTACTGGCGGTAGTAAAGACCTTGGAGTACTTCCACAAGTACCTGTACGGTCAGCCATTCCACCTGAGGACTGACCATTCCGCCCTAACCTGGCTATTGAGCTTTAAGAACCTGGAAGGCCAGACAGCACGTTGGGTCCAGAGGCTGCAGGAGTACGACTTCACCTCGGAACATCGTAGAGGGAAGAGCCACGGTAACGCTGACGCCATGTCCCGAAGACCCTGTCCAGAAGAGTGCGGCCAGTGTACAAGAGTGGAGGAGAAGGAGCGTGCCGCTGCAGTCCGAGTAGTCACGGCAGTGCCTGCGGATGGCTGGGATAGCGCAGGCATGAGGAGGGAGCTGCTGGCGGATGCAGACTTGGGGCCACTCTTGAGGGAAGTGGAGGCAGGGACGAGACCAACCTGGGAGGACATCGCACCGAGGAGCGTCACCTACAAGTCGTATTGGTCCCAGAAATCTTGGAGGAAGTGCACGCTGGTACTTCGGGAGGACACCTGGGAGCGAACCGAACGATCGACAAACTTCGGCAGCGCTACTACTGGCTGAGACTCCGAGCAGATGCTGAGAGATGGTGCCGTCAGTGTCACGTGTGCGCGGCGAGTAGTGGCCCCCAGACTAGGAGCCGGGGTCGCATGCAGCAGTACAACGTCGGAGCCCCATTCGAACGGATCGCCGTTGACATTGCTGGACCGCTCCCAGTTTCCAACCGAGGCAACAAGTACCTAATGGTGGTCGTGGACTACTTCACCAAGTGTCCGGAGGTGTATGCCATCCCAAGAGGCAAAGACAATCACAGACTGCCTCGTGGAGCAAGTGTTCTGTCGATTTGGTGTGCCGTTAGAGCTACACAGTGACCAGGGTACCAACTTTGAGTCCAACCTAATGAAGGAGGCACTACAAAGGCTTGGGGTGATCAAGACCCGCACGACACCTCTACATCCCCAGTCGGATGGCATGGTCGAAAGGTACATCAAGACCTTAGAGGGACACCTGAGGAAGGTCGTGGCCAGCCATCAGCGAGACTGGGACGTCAAGGTGCCACTGTTCTTGCTGGCCTACCGATCGTCTACACACGACACAACTGGGATGACGCCAGCCAGCTTAATGTTCGGCCGAGGGTTACGCCTCCCTTGTGACCTGGATTTGGAAGCCCTCCGGAATTGAAACAGCCAGCGACCGAGTATGTGTTGAACTTGGTGGACCATCTCCACGACATGAACGAGATGGCTCGCCAGAACATCCAGAAGGCGAGCGACCGCATGAAGACCAGGTATGACAGGCAAGCCAACAGCCAAGGTTTCCAGCAAGGTGACCTAGTCTGGTTGTACCGTCCTACCCGGACCAGGGGACGCTGCCCGAAGCTCCAGCAGCCATGGCAAGGACCGTCCCGGTTGGTGAAGAGGATCAACGACTGGTCTACCGCATCCAGAAGGTTCCCCGAGGGAAGATGTTGGTGGTACACCTGGATCGTCTAGCCCGCTACGATGGTGCTGTTCGGGACGACCAGCTTTGAGGAGGGAGCAGTGTCACCTAATTATCGGGAAGCACCACAATCAACAGCTGAGAAGTGACCGGAGGCCACGCCACGCCTACTCATTTGTCTCCTGTCACTAACTGAAGGGATGGTTAGGAGAGGGATGTCGGGCCCCTGAGCCGTCTCTTTACCCTTCTCCTAGGGTCTGGAAATTACGGGACATTCAATCTATTCGAGAACCTTCTAGATCGGCAAGCGGACCCTATATAAGCGACACGTCGTGCAAGGGGCAGTCAGTCAGTTCTTGGTGTAAGAATGCAGTGCTAGTATACGACGAGAAGACTGTGTGAGTGCATCGGAACACTGTACGTAATTACGAGTGCAAGTGAAATTGTAACGGACGAACTGGTGAATCGTAATTTTGTGCATTACGTAATTCTGTGTAATTGGCAAGAGTTTAACTGTAAGTCGGTGGAAATAAAGAACATTTTTGAGTGGTGAAATTGGACTTTTCATTTCACGAACCCACAAAGTCACAATACGTTATTCCCTACACACAAATAACGAACGCAGTTGGGACTACAATCCTCCTGTATTTATAGCTTCAGAGTATTCACTTCTGACGGTTTCCCTTTTAATTAGTTCTTCAGAACGCTCACACCTTATTTTAATCCAGTTTTAAATGCTGCATAACCACAAATATATAACAGGGCCGATTTATCCATTTCCTGTGCCATACCACTATGAAGATCTCTAAATAGCCGACATCTGTAGTATTGTCGTCGATTTCTTCCGACTATCATTTCATTATTGCCATTAATTAATTCCAGGTTCAGAGTTGGCCTAACATATCGCGGGTAATTGATTCCCCACGCGTTTTTTGCTCTAATTTTCTTTTTCTGCGTCAATTATTTCAGTCACGGCAATATTGTAATTTCCACTACTAATTGCCTATACGTACTGAACATTTTCTCTAACTTAACAATTTGAAGTTTTCCACACAGCACATATTTCACATTTAAAGTAGAGAGAGAGAATCTAATTATACAGGATGTATATAAATTAATATCGGGTTTTTAACTCTTTTTGATGTGTATTACATTCAACTTACAGTTATATATGATATGTCAAATGAAAAAGCAACTCAGTTTTCTCTGTTGGCACCAGTGCGCATGTGCGTGCAGTGTTTCTGCCGCAATCCGCTAGAGAGTGGTAGTAGCGAAGATGGCGACTAGTAAACAGACAGCGTTTTGTGTTGTGCAGTTTGCAAAGGCCGAATCTGTAGTTCCTGTGCAACGTGCGTTTCGCATTAAGTTCGGTTCTGATCCTCCTAGTGATAATAATGTTCGTAGATGGTATCAGTTTCAAGATACCGGCTGCCTTTGTAAAAGGAAGAGCACGGGACGGCCAAGAGTTAGTGAAGAGACTGTTGAGCGACTGAGAGAGTCGTTCAATTGTAGCCCTAAGAAATCAGTCCGGGAGGCTAGTCGTGAATTACAAGTTTCTGTGTCAACTGTTTGGAAAGTTTTAAGAAAACGTTAACGCCTACGTCCTTAACGATTACAGTTATTACAGGCTCTAAAGCCGACAGGCCACGGATTACGTGCGAATTTCGCAAACAACATGTTCCATGACGATGACGATTTTATGGATCGTGTTGTCCTCAGGAACCGACATTTCACATTAGCGGACATGATAACACTCATAATGTGCGCATCTGGGGCTCAGAAAATCCCCACGAGATGATACAAATGCAACAAGATTCTCCTCAAGTAATAATTTTTGTGCCGAATCCCGGCGAAAAGTTTATGGGCCTTTCTTTTTTGGTGAACCTTCTGTTACTGACACTTCTTACCTTGAGACACTAAAGCAATGGCTCTTCCCTCAATTGCAGAAAAATGAGCCAGAGAACTTCATTTTCTAGCAAGATGGTGCATAACGAAGTACGCGATTGGTTGAACTCACTGCCCGAGCGCTGAATAGGTCGCCAGAGCTCCAATGACAGCGCTTGCTATGCATGGCCTCCACATTCTCCTGACCTAACGCCATGCGATTTTTACTTTGGGGCTTCATGAAGGATTGTGTGTACGTGCCTCCGCTACCAGCTGACCTCCCTGAATTAAGAAACCGGATTCTAGCAGCTGTTGCTACAATTACTGAATACACACTTATAAACGTTTGGGAAGAACTCGACCACAGACTTGATGTGTGCCGAGTGACAAAGGGTAGTCACATTGAACATTTATAAGGTTCTTGGTAAAACTGTTTAGGTTGCTTTTTTATTTCACATATATCATTTATAACTGTATGTAAATATTATAAAGAGTTAAAATCTCGATATTCATTTATATACACACTGTATTTATGTTATTTTATACTTCGTATTAAAGCTTAGGCGGTGTCATTTGTTGGTGATCCCCCCTTAAGTTGCTCACCAAATTTCATCCAAATTTTACCGAGATAATGAAATGTTCAAGAAGATGCAATCCCGTATCTTCCATGGAATCAAATGGATATCCGAATTCATTATTTCTGCGTGCAGCACAAATAAGATTTCTTGTATTTAAAATGGACCAACATCTCCATATAATATCAACAACAAAAACTCGGCTGTCTCGATATATCTATGAACAGTCATTAATGACCTAGTGCTTTCATGGAAACATTTAAAGCAAGGGATACTCTTTTTTTCAATATTAGTGGGGTATAAAGGTCTTTTAGTATAATTTATAGCGTTTGTTTAGAATGCTCTCCCTTTCTCTCTCATTTTTGTATGCAGTTCTCATATGATAGAATTGCGATTGGGTTCTTTTAATGCTTAATTTTAAGTCGCAGGGCTACAGAGGTCTTTTTGCGGCCGACATAGACAAATACATAGTAGGATACATGTAACAATAGATAAAAACATATGTATTACATTACCTTAATTACAATTTGGTTGACAGATTGATGGATTTAATGAAGCGTATAAGGTTCCTTTCGTTTCTGGCTTCTGACAAAATTGCGTTGAATTATGGTGGAAGTTTGTCCAGCTCCCTATGTTTGGAGTAAAGTGGGAGTTCTGTTATGTGTCTGATGGATTGTCTTGTATTGCATTCTGTACATTGTGGTGGTTCAGTCTTGGTGTGTAGATATGAGTGTGTGTGTCTGGAGTGTCCTATCCTCAGACGGGAGATCCCAATTTACTCCCTTCTCTTGAGGAGTGCAATGGGATATCGAGCTCTTGATTTTTCCAATATTTCAAATTTTTTATGTGGTATTTTCTAATAACCATTTATGATGCTATTGTTCATGTAGTTTAATTATTATTTTCCTGATGAGGTCTTAGTGACGGGTAGCAACAGTTTTATCTGATGCCTCATAGCTTCTTTCGCTCCATCTGCTGCTTCATTCCCTGTAATATCCATGTGTGATTGTATCCATGCCATTACTACTTATATATTTATTTTATGTGTTTTCGTTACAGAGGGTGTGTATGTCTTCAATGAGGGGGAGAGACGAAGATTTACTTCTCACAGCCATCAGCGTACAATTCGAGTCAGAAAACAATGAATTTTGTGTCATTTGGTTCCACAAAGTATTCTAGTGCCTTTTTCACTGCCTACTGCTCACAAGAAAACAAAGAACAGAAGTGTGGTAATGCGGTACTGTCAGGTGTTACAACAGCACATCCGTTTTTGCCATCTTCAGATTTAGATACGTCAGTGAATATTTGTTTGTGATAACTGCATTTTTGGCAGAATTCCTGGAACATTTGTTTGTGTATGAGAGGTTTTGTTTGAATTTTTCCTTTTTTGTGCAAATCTAGCATGATTGTTGCGATATAGATTTTGCAAGGGGTCCTGCTTCTTTGTGTCTATCATATGTACAAATAAAAGCCTGAAGTTCAACTCTTTGAGGTATGTACTAGCCTTTTGACAGAACGGGATCGAATGAGTGTGCATTTGAGGTAAGTTTGATTCTTTTATAGCTACTGCGCCGATGCTCATCAGAAGGAAATCAGCAAACAAACTACTGAACAGAGAAACAGGTAGATATCGAGGTCCCGATGGAGAAAAATTAGAAAAGTTATGCGGCAACACCAAACACTATGTGAAGGAGTGCCCCTTTCAGAAATGCCTAATTACAAATTTGTGGATCTGTTCTAAGTATTATTTATTTTATACTACCATGGCATACAGGCTGATATAAGTATACATCTTTATCCCTTCCTTAACTAGGAGTTTAGTCCTCTGGAAATTAAACCCCCAACAGTACAAATTTATGAAAACAGGCGCCAGGCCAGAAACAAGAAGTACATTTATACAAAATTATACCATGGTAGTAAAGGACCACTCACCACATGCCGCCGGGGCCGCTTACGTCGATATAATTTCAGGGTACCTAGCTACTTATGAGCAAAGCTCGGCTCCAGCATCTCAGCGCACACAAGCGCATAAAAACGGAACACGGCAACACGCTCCTCGAGTGCCCGGCCAGCAAAGTAGCGAGCGGTCAGCTCACTACATAAGGGTGCATTTCCGGGTGAGGTGAAACCATAGGCTTTACTAAATTTTTTAAAGTTAGTAGTTTCCTTTGCAGTGTAAGCGGAATGTCATCTGCTTCTATTTGTATGATTGAGATTCAGCTGGTACAGTATGCTCCCAAAATTATTCGGAAAGCCGTGGATTGGATTACATCGAGGTCTTTAAATGCTGATGGTCATGCAGAGCTATACACTATGGAACCACAGTCCATTTTGGTTTTTATGACAGCTCCGTATGTGTTATTAAGTACAGTGTAATCAGCACTTCAGGTTTTGGCTGCTAGAGATTTCAATATGTTTAATCGCCTCTGGCAATGATTCTTCAATCTGTTGTTAGGTGAGGAATCCATGCTAATCTCCGAGTACTTTGAGCTTGGTTTTGATTCCGATTTTGTAGCCTCCTACGAATAGTTCTGTACGTTCTGTGTATCGTTTGTTTTTGTTAAATACAATGCATTTACCTTTATTCTGCGATATTTTAAGCCCCGAAGTCTGTGTCCAGTTAAGTATCTTGTTTAACGTCTCTTGTGAACCATGCTCTGTAGTTTCTGTATTCTTTCCTTTGCAAAATATAGCACATTATCATCAAATAGGTTTATATTCACTGGAGGGCTTATATTAGAAACTATATCATTTTATCGCAAACAAATATAAGGTAACAATATTTAGAGATTAGAGATCGTTGTGGTATTCCATTTTGTATCAGGATTTTTTTTGACAAGTATCCGTTATATCTAACTTGAATATATCTCTGTTGAAGGAAGTTATAAATGTAAGCGATCTTATTACCAGTTTTATTATTTTCTAGTACTAGTTTTACTAATCGCTCACGATTAGTTGCATCGTACGCTATTTCAATATCAAGAGTTTCTGCTGCTGCTGCTAAGTGCTTGGATTCTTGAAAAGCTTGCCAAATGTCACTTTCAAGAGTTACAAGGTTATCCATAGTAGAAATGTACTGTCTAAATCCTCTGTGACTATCACTAAAGAATTTCGATTTCTGCAGATGCCATCTCAATCGATTATTTACTTTTTTCCATTCACTTGCATGAAGTACACGTTAAAGCTATATGCCTGTAACTGAGAGAGTGAACTGAGTTTATTTGGTTTCAGAATACGGACCACAATGGCATTGTGCCATGTGTTTGGGAAATCTTTGGTTGTCCATATGTGACAGTAAACGTCAATGAGATACAGCAATCCTTCTATTAGTAGTTGTTTTATCAGTTCATATGGGATATCGTCAGCTCCGGGGCTGGAGTTCTTACAATTACTCAAGACTTCTAGCTCTAGGAGCTGTAGTTTGCCATTAAATATTTCGCTTGTGTCAGTAAAAGTTTCTTCATATTTTAATAATTCAGAGTAGTCAATTTGAGTAATAATTTTGCAGTTGTCATCACTAGAAACTTCAGCGAAAACCTCAGCAAATGTGTCAGCTATATCTTGTGATTATGTTACGTAGGCCCTTGTTTGAGGATCCCGAAGAAGTGTATCTAAGAATGTGAGTTCATACCGTTAATTATTTTAATTTTCTCCCATACTTATATCTGAGGAGTTTTTACATTTAGAGTTGATACATAATGGAGCCAAGAATTCCTTTCACTTTCTTTGACTGTTCTGCGTGCAAGTGCTCTCATTTTCAGAAAATGTATTCTGTTATCCAATGTGCTACACGGCAAAGCGAGAAAGCGTATTGGAAAAAGTTCGCAACACAGATGTTTATCGCACATACAGTGTATGTATACTCTGTTCAGATATAATCAGGTCTTCTGGACAGCAATGTGTCATACATCGTCCGGCGCGAGAAAACATCATATAGACGATACACACATCTTTCCAATTGCTCTATTTGTGTTTCGCAACTTACTGCACATTAACTTATTAATATTTCACTCCTCTAATCGACCAGATATGACCCGATAAGAGACGATCACAGCGCTGGCCACCTGAAGGTCAATACGCCTCAACGCTCTGTCGAGTAATAGGTTGTCGTTTGAAATAGTAGAAGGGTTTGTTTTTGTTTTTAACGGCAGTTTTACACGACTCATTCCACCAAAGTACAAGTGTTTAAAACGGCTTTATTCTGATTTTAGGGTTTCTGGATTCTACCGATCTTTAAGTGTTCTCGCTGTATATGTCAACAATGTCATCAATTTCTAATTCCTTGAAACTGTATGGAGAAGGTAGTTCGGTAATATAGTTAATGAATGAGGCCTTATACTCTGCCAGTCACCTTTGCCTAAGTTCCACCTAGGAACTGTGGTATATAATGGCGAAGGTTTAACTATTTGACTGCTAATTGGAACTGATCAGTATCATAAAGGGTGCTGTAGACTAACCAATTAAATAAGTGCGTGATGTCAGGTGTACACATATATAAATCAATGCTGCTGAAACTGTTGTGAGCAAATTCGAAGTTTATTGGATTTAGATGGTTAGGGACCCTGGGACTGAATTTTGAACTTTCTATATTTCTAGAGCTAGGAAATTATACTTTACACATTTAATGACCTTAGTATTATAAACTTCAACACGAAGTTTCAGCATTATCTCTTGCGTAGTTTATAAGGAATGAATTATTCAATATGTTCACAATGCAAAATTATTGCAATATTCAAATTATTCCAGAGGAATCAAAAACTAAAATATTGAAACACTTCAATTATTTTATTAACTGTAATTGCATTACAAACACCTTCAGTCTCTAGTAAGAAGAAAGAATTATTACTTTTCAGATAATTAATTGTTTAGCATTACTATGTCTGGAAATTAAATTTGTTAGTTTTTTGGTGTTTTTTATTTTTTTAGAATGAAGATGTTTTCAGAATTTAAAATCAGAGATTGGGATTGAAGGGACACAAATGGAGTACATGCTGCGAAATATTCAAGAGAGTGGCACAAAAATTAGTACAGCTGGAACAGATAGTGTATTAAAATATGTAAAGTTGAGATATATCCTTTTTTCTACAGACGTTAATCAAAATTATGATTCAGGTTATCTCTCTGACCTGGAATTTCCCTGTTGCATATTTCACACCTTCCCTCTTTTGTATGGCAGTCTCCGTCCATAATTTCACAGCTTTCACAACAGCGAGCTGCTTTCTTTCTCTGTGATGAAGTTTGTGCACTGCAATAAACTTGACGGTTGTCACTTCTTTTCAAAAGTTTTTCCTGCACTGAAGACATTATATTGGTGTTTATTGCAGCTTTCAATTATTCTGTTGAAGAACATCCCAAATTGAATTCTGCAATTGCATTAGCTGCTGCAATTTCTACACGATGTCGCGACACAAAAGTAATTTTATGGCACTTTCTCCAGATCAATGCATGTAAGGATTCATTTTGATTTTGTGTAGCTCCACGCACACACCGGGATAAGAGTTCATCAAAGGCTAATCCCTGATAGACTGACAATATTTTGCAAACTATATGTTCAGTAAGTTTTACTGGCATATTACTGTGGCTTTGAGGTGACTTACCTTCGGCAATGCTTCTGTTATAAAAACACCATGATGTGAGTCCTTGAGGACACTTAGCATGCTGAGGGTTTGCGTCTGTTGACACATAGTCGCTGAGGGTTGCATATATTGCTTGCTTCATTTTAGGGACATTGGGAATATTCTGGACTATTGCTTGGCTATAGTAATTGGTTAGATCTGTAATTGTCGCATTGGTAAGTGTACCAATACCTCGCCCTCCTAGCTTTACCCCCTTCTTCTTCCAGGTTTTCCACCATTTGTCGCAGTCCACTGCACATTCTTTTTGCAATATGGTTGACACATTCTTCTTTCTTTAGTTTAACTGTGCTGCCATGTACATTTCCATTTACCAAATGATTAAATGTTTTTGAGTCACCACCTGACAGTAAGGTTGTATAGCACATCGAGCACTCTGAAACAGACCTTTTCCACTGTGTGTCTGCTGCAGAGACCTCCATTGCTGTGGATGGACCTTCATACACTCATCATTGTATTTATGTCCCTCTAAACAAATAAGGAATTCAGGTGTATCATTCTGAAGCTGGGACCACACACATCTGACAGTATTTAGAAACTACCATATAATCTATCACCAATCCTGTCATAATATCTATGACTATACCAATATTATAATTGGATATAAACCCTCGCTTGTGCCATGAACCATCATATGTTACTGCAATATCAATTATAGCAGTGCCATTTAAATGTGGATCACTATTTACAGATCTATGAGTCCTTCTGACAATTTGTCTGGACTGAAGCCAAGAATTTTCTTTTAGTTTTTTGCTATGTTCAGCCACTGCTTTCATGTGCTTAGTGAATGTTGTAGAATCTATGCCAGACATACTCACTGCACAGCAAAACCTTTCTAAACCACTATGACCCACACACAAACCCAGAAAGGCATCAACAACTTTTCTGTTTATCTCAAAGGGAGGTCTTTCTAATGGAGAGTTTTCTAATCTCGAGCTGGAGTAAGATTTCCTTGGACTAAAACCACATTCAGTGCACTTTAAAACTAATTTAACAGCAACCCATGTTTTTCCTTAAACTGCACTGTATATGAAGCTTTATCACATTCTCCACACAGTACATCACTCATGAGCTGATTTAATGAACTGGAATGCCCTAAAATATATTCACAATTTGAAATTACACCACCTCTGTTATTCACACTAGCAGTTTCACTTAAATTACTGGCAGTATTTGCACTATTTGCACTAATTGTACTGTTTGCTCTCAGCTCATGAAATCTTGCAAACTTTTCTTCATTTTTACTAATATTTATACCTTATCAATACCTGCATCAGGACAATCCATTTGTGTATCTGATGATTTCTGTTCATGATTTTTGTTCCACATTGTTATACCAGGCTTTCTAGCCGCTTCTTTCTTCTTACTATTTTTGCCCAAAGGCAGACACATTACACACTGCACTTGAAATATAACACAAAACTTGAGAAAAAACTATTTTACCAAGATAATAATAAAGATAAATAAATAGCACATGCTCACACATGGAAGACACCATGAGGTTAGCATAGGAAGTCAAAACGACAACGAACCTACAAACTTAGATAAATTTATGAACAATACAATACAACAGTTACCTATATAATGAAGTCCTTTGTCCATCTCAGATCAAATAAGAGTAAAATAGTGCTGAAGTACATTTTATTGTACATATGATTGAATATTTAACTGATCACAGATTTGATGTTCGATACGTAGTAATAATCCACTGCCATCTCACCAGATAGCAGCAAAAAACAGCCCTGTACTAAGGTTGAACTGCATTTGATTAAACGGAGCGCAATGAACAGCTAAAAAGCCATTAAATTCGGTGAAAACTAACCATTAGATTTGTTAAGTATAAAAGGGGCGTTTAAATGCCAATGCACGTGTAATTTAAATCCCGCGTTAAACATTTAAAAATGGCGGGATCTAAATAATCCCAGTGCCAACCGATGGCTGAAGCTTTAGGGAATATATCGTAAAACCTAAATTAGCCAAATTTTACCATTTTTCGGTCATTTTTCAGTCCCAGGGTCCCTTGGACTACCAGGTTTCATAAGTCTAGAAAGCGTTCAACTGTCTTATTAAGCTGGTTTGTAGATGAGCAACCCCATAGAAAATATCACTATTAAAATCACCCGCTAATATAAACGATTTTTTTTATTTATCCAGATTTATGAACCCTATTTTATACAGTGGTATATTAGGGTTAGAGTTGATACATAAAAATACACAATTTTAACAAAAATATTTTAAATACTAGAAGGAAGAAAATATGCTATAATCTGATGCATATTAATTTAAACTATTTCAGACTTTTAAACACTGAGTTTATAAACATCATGAAAGTGGTATATTAGGGTTAGAGTTGATACATAAAAATACACAATTTTAACAAAAATATTTTAAATACTAGAAGGAAGAAAATATGTTATAATCTGATGCATATTAATTTAAACTATTTCAGACGTTTAAACACTGAGTTTATAAACATCATGAAGTATTTATACTGTTGTGGCTTCTTTATCAAAGGTGTGAGTCGAGCAGAAATTTCAGTTCCTAGAGAGTCTAGCTTGAATATTAATTCTTGTCTTTCTCTCCAGAAAATGGGACAACAGAAAAGGAGATGAACCACAGTTTGAAATTCTTCACCACACATGCACTTGGAGTTAGATGTTAAGTGAAAACGTGATAAGTATTCACCAAATTTACCATGTCCACTTAAATATTGTGTCAAAACAAAATTTGGTACAAGACTTTCACATTTTCCTCTGTCATATACACTAGGGAAAAATAATGTTTTTGTTAAACTTCCATTTGGAGTTGTTAGCCATTGTTGGTTCCATTCTGCAAGAATATGTTGATGTATTATTCTCCTTACAGAAGAAATAGAACATAAAGGGTATGTCACAGGAAGATTGGATTCTGCAGCCTTCTTAGCCAAGCAATCAGCTCTCTCGTTACCTAAAATTCCACTGTGTCCTTTAACCCATCCCATGCAAATATGTCCAGGATGGTTTTGAAGCAAGGTTCTGATTTCATGTGCTAATGAATTTAAGTTGTGTTTATCATTAATAGCGAGTAGAGCTGATTGTGAATCACTAAGAATACGGGCACTGTTCCCATTAACAGTACACAATTTTATAGCTTCTTTAATTGCTAAGAGCTCCGACTGGAATACAGAACATTCAGGTGACAATTTAAACATGGAGTGAGTTAGTTCCGTTTGGTTCTCATAAACAACAAAAGCACATCCTACTGCAGATATATTATCTTCAAATTGGTAACGCGAACCATCTGTATATATGTAATAATCATGAAAATTACATATTTCCTTTAAACAGGTTACAAAACTTGATGGGTGTCCTGCTGTGGTAGGATGCTCCGGGATTTGTAGTTTTAAGTGAGACAGATAAGACGCACATTCACGTTCATGTCTTAAATTCATAATAGTTGCTGTTGATAAACCAGTGAGAGCCAAAGGTTCTATGTTAGCTATAATCTGAGCTGCATCAGTGGAGATTGTACGATATCCTCGAATTATGCGAAGGAGGAATCCCTTTGAATTTGTGCAAGTTTTTTAACTGCCCATTTTTTATTAAGAACATCCTGGAATGCAGATACACCATACAAAATTAGGGAGTTGTGTTACTAGCTACAATGGGATGTTCAAATCTAGTTGTATACTGTTTGGTAGATAAATGTTGTAGATGGAAATTTATGGTGGGCAGAGTACACTTACAGCTACTACTTCCAAGAATGTATTAAGTTTAATTTCTTTGTGTACTAAATTATTTTTAACATATGTTGGAACTCCTCCGCTGGCATGAGTTGCATTGTTGCGATTTTTGTTGTATGCTGTATAGTTTCTTAACGTTGTTGCATAATCGTTCTTAAAGTTTGTTTTATTTTAAACAAAAATTGCTGGGGTTTGCTGCTTAGTTAAATCTGCACCTGTTCTATTTGAAGTTTAACACCATTTGTGTTCCACTGGTATTACGATTACGAGTAAACACGCAAATAACGAATAGTTTGATATAGCACATATGCATACATTTGTTTTCACTATCTTACGATGTTCTTCAGTTGCTGTTTACATTTTCTGGAGAAAAACTGATGTTTTTATTGATATTTAGAACGGTATGGAGCGTTTCTTTCAAACTTTGTGCTCTTTGTTTTAACTTGTTACCTTTGGTACTGTGGCTGTAGTTTTTTTAGCATTTCATGCAACCCCTCAATATCATTAGTATATTCTGAGGCGATTTTGAGCGCATCTGTTGATTTCAAATAAGCTTTGAAGTTGTAGAAAGCTGAGCGGGTAGTCCTGGGATGTATTTTCCACCATTTCTTCACAGGAGAAAATATTTCACAAACGCCAGTTTCTTAAGCTTTCACTTTCTTATTTGGTGGTTTACGGCTGGGATTAGAATCGGTAGCTTTAGTTTCAGTTTATGCTAGCGAAGCGTTATCCGACTCTACGTTCGAAATGATTTTATGTAAAGTTATGGTTGTGTTATCTGGTTTATTAGGAGCCAGGCTAACTCTTTCTCTTTGCCTTTTAGAGTAGTTTAGTTTTTATCCGGCAATTTAGGGAAATTCAAATCCATGCTGGTATCCTTCTATTCATTAGGTTGGACTAATTTGTATTGTTGACTTTCAGCTGTTTCCGCGTGGCCAGCTAGTATTGTAACGCGGGCACTGGAGCACCCTGTGAACCAGCTGCGAACGGAAGGCAGGGGGAAGGACCGCGTTAGCCACACCTCCCCTCGTTTGTCTTATAGTGGTGACAGGGGCGACTGGGGAAAGAAACATAATTGGGAGGTCTGTTTCTCTTCCACCTGGTTCCAGAAATTACGGGATCTTTCATCATCTGGAAACGTCTAGAAGACGGCGAGATGCTTATAAAAAGGGCTGCAGCTAGTTAGTCAGTTAGTCAGTTGTTGGTTGAGTTGGTCAATCAGTTGGTTAGTGTGTGAGGACAGTTCTTGGTGTAAGAAGGAAGAGTTAGTCGGTGACGTGTTAATGAACGAAAGGGTTGTGCGAACGGAAGACTGTACGAACTGTGAATGTGTACCGGAGCTTATGTAATCGCGAGTACAAGTGAAGTTGTAACGGACGAACTGGTAAATTGTAATTGTGTGCAGCAAGTAATTCTGTGTAATTGGCAAGTGTTAAACTGTAAGTCGGTGGAAATAAAGAACATCTTTTGGGTGGTGTAATTGGACTTTTTATTCCACGAACCCACAAAGTCACAGTATTTACACATGCTTTAGGTTGGCTCTATTTGTTGCCGTAGAACTGGTTTTCTTTCTTTCTTTCTTTTTCTTTCGAGCATTGCCGGGCGAGGTGCCCTTCCTGTTTCTGCTTGCATAGAAAGCAAGTTGGTGCATCAGAGGTTATGTATACCCAGTAGTTGGTTCCCTCGTATGCATGCAGATGCTTTCTGGTAGCTTTACAAAATCCTCTGCTTGCACATTGAGGTGGGAATCGGTGGATATAGTACTAGTTCAGGAAAAAGGCATTGAGGTCAGGTTCCTATTCGTGTAGGGTGCAATCAGGGAAAGACCGATTATGCTCCGGACCAGCGAATGGTTCTCATCAGCTGATCATAAGTGTACTCCGTCCCAGGTTCCGGCGTTTTAGTGGAAATACACTATGCTTCCTTGACTTCTCCCACCAGTGTTTTTATAGAATATTGAGATCATAGCTTGCTCCCCAATACACTTGCTCGTCTCGACGTCGGTATCACTCTTTTATTCAAGTTGCCCACGTTTCACTTTCCCGCATCTAATTGTAATTTTTACTCTGCAATGTCTCGTCACTTTACGCCGCCATCTGCCGAAACGAACCAAGATGCAGTGCCGCGACGTTCCAGGTCTCTTCGTGTCCTTTCCGACCGCGGACTATCTATCCATGCTCCTTTCCTATTTCATGACTATTCTGCCCTTATCACGGATGCATAGCACTTTTGATTGGTCGTTTGTTTTCCTCATATTTATCTTATTGGTATTTCATACCCTCCTATAAATAGGCAACTTCAGTTTTTTGTCCCACCGGATTTTGACCTTCGGGGTCATGGGAAGAAATATTCGGACTTTTTCTCGCGTTCCTTAGGGGACATTTCTTTAGTGATGTAGTTTTATCTTCCCTTACTTGCTTGTAGCCTCAGGTATCCGTCTCAGCATACATTTGGCGTCTAAAACTAAGAACATCATGGGTTTGTAATACCAGCTTTAAAGTGGGAGGTCATTTTAATTCCTACTAATGAGAAATTTTGTTCCAACATAGCATTGGGAATAACAGGACAAATGTTTGGTAGCATTACTCTCTTGATTTTGGACAATAGAGGTCTAAGTTGTAATGATTCATTGTCAATAAGTATCCTTTGGTGTTTACTTGTTAGTTCTTCAGCAATATGTTCGCTTGACATGTTCATGCATATTCTGTCATTTTGAATTCGCGACACAAAGCGAATATTGGTTGCATCTGCGAGGCAACCTACTGCTAAAACATATTATTTAATGGTTATATCATCCTTTGAATCTATTACTATGGCTTGTTCCCTAATTGGTGTAGTTTGGATTACTTTTTAATAGCTTAGATTCGTTGGCGAAACATAGTTATTACTGGTCGTTGAGTTCTCTGGCATTAAATGACTGCTGCTTTTACAGGCAGCCATATTTGTTATCCTCCTATGGAGGTTTTCTTACTGTAAATAACTTCAATACCTATACATCTCAGACAGTTACTCACCAAATTATTATTTCTGGATCCAAAGAAATCACCAACATGCACTATTGTATCTTGTGATGCAGTATTGTTGCTGATTTTTACTACTCAAAGATAAAAACTCGGTAGCAAACTCTTAGAATGTTTTAGATTAGATTAGATTGATTTGCGTTCTGTAGGTTCACTTGTAGCCAGAAAAGGCTGTGAACATTAAACATGCCCAGAGGTATAAAGTTTAATGGCATATATATGTACAAAAGTTAACACAAGACCCATATTATAGTATACAGGCAATATGAACAAAATTATGGAAAACAGAGCAGGGTTAATTATATATGATACAAAATGAAACACTTTTTAAACCAGCTTTCACTTGGTTTATGCCAGTACGTCTCAACCTTTTTGCAATGTGTACCACTCTTGTTATTTATTAAATACATATACATTAAAAATGAACTTTCAAATTGCATCAAATATTTATTGGTAATGATTTGTCATAGGAACAGTTACATATTACTTATAGAGCTACAGAAACATTCTCAGGATAATTTGTCATTCAGATAATATTGTACAGAATAAAAAGATTTTGGGCAAAGGTACTCTCTAACAGCTGTTTCAAAGCACCGAAAATATCAACTTTTCTTTAAGCACATTAGGATGTGCGCCAAATATTTTGATGGTTTCATAATGCACACCTTTCTGGAAGCAAGAAAGTTTAGCAGGGGGATAATGGATACTATGCTTTTGTCTAGTGTTTATTTTGTGAATTACATTATTTGTTGCAAATAGGGCAGGATTGCAAACAAATAGTTTTAGGATCGAGAATATATAATGCAAGGAAGCGTTAATATCGCCAGTCTTGTAAAAAGATCTTTAAAGAAGCATCTGCTGTGGGTGTTAGTAATGATTCTTATAACCCTCTTTTGCATAAGAAATATTTTTACTTTCTACTGAGTTGCCCAAAAATAATATTCCGTATTGCATAATAGAGTTTAAGTATGCATAATATACTAATTTAAGTGTGTAAATAGAATTCACATTAACCAGCTCTCGGATAGCATAACAGGCAGAGCTGTGTTTAGGTAAGATATAATTTATGTGAGTTTTCCAATCTAAAAGTCTGTCCACTTGGAGGCCCAGAAATTTTATGCTGTAAATTTCTTCTAATAACATCATTATAAATGATTTCTATTTGAGTATGTGACGTACGACAGGTTATAAATTTGACCACTATTGTTTTGTCTAGATTCTCAGATAAGTTGTTCGCCTTAAAGCAGCATGACATACAGTTCAAAATATAATTCATTTTAATTATACTCTCGATTAAATTTTTACTGGTTACCAGGACACTAGTGTCATCCATTCCATGGCCTCCATGTCTACATTCCATGGCCTCCTTGTCTTTTCATTTTATTGGATTTGTACTGGAAGTTTTACTAAGTACTTCAAAATCAGGAAATGAAAATGCCTGATTATGATCCTTTTGATTTAGCATATTATTTGTTACGTTTTTCAGCAAGTGGACAGTATCGTACACACACAACATGATTAATTTCAGTCATGAATAATGTACATTCATTTTTAGATTATTTACTTAAAACGGAATTTACATTGTGTTACAACAATTTACATTGTTGTTATCTGAAATGACGCAAATTTGTTATATCGGCCATTTCAGAACTTGATATTTTTTTTACTGGCTGAAGGGAAACAACATGCTCAATGCTGGAACATGCAGAAGGTAATATGTGAGGACTGTTTTAACCCCAGTGAGATGTTCGCGATTTTCTGCGAAACCACTAATTTTTCCATTCCTGTAATATACTCTTTCATAAACATCTACTTCATCGAGTTGTAGAATAACCTATTTTTTCAGTCCTGTTAAATTATTGCCAAAAGTTATTAGAAAATGATCATTCTCACATTTCTAGTTTGGAGATACGCCCAATGAAGCTATAAGCTGTTGCAAATATTTAGGGTGATGCAAAGACAAGATTTTGTTTGCTCTAAGTATTTCGTAACATTTTTTGATTGCGTGTTAATAATGAAGGCGAGGTGAATACTGTACTTTGATACCAAAGCCAAGGAGAATTGTCACAAGAAAAATTCCACTTCTTCAGTTTAACTATCATTATAATAAAAATAAATAAAATAAACCTTGGCGCGATAGCGCTTAGAGCGCCAAGGCCTATCAACCCGACTGCCGGCCTCACGCCCACTTACGAACGGCAGAGGTGGACGACCATCCAACCGATACGGGGATGGGAAGGAGATGTGGTCAGCATCTCGGCTTCCCACAGCCGGAACGTTGGTTTCCGTGACCAGGGCTGCTTACCTAGCGTAAGCTGCTCAATTTCCTCACGATGATGAGTGGGCACCGGTCCTATATCCGGGACCTAAAATCTCCAACACATCGGTGGGATCGAACCCGGGCCGCTTTCCGTGATCAGAGACCAATGCATGCTGCCAATTGGCAATTGACCTAATAGTGGTTAACTATAAAGCCCGGGCCTTAAAGTACTTACATGTAATTCGCCATTAAGGTAGTTGTCTCATGTGTTTATGAGAACTCCTAAGTGGTTTACCGGGAAAATACGAGTCAGTTGGAGAATTTAATGTCATGTTGGCAGGTTGACCATAGTAGCTTAATGGTAGAGCGGCTGGACAGAAACCAGAAGATCCGTGTTCAAATCCCGGCTATGGCATTGAATTTTTCAGCCTGGCTCTACGTTTCCACAATTTAGCATACACACGGCCAGTGTGAAAGAACAATTAATTTCCATCTTAAAATTTCGTTATTTTGTACCATATAGCAGCATCTTTACAAGCTTAAAGTTCAGTGGTTATTTAATTTTGTTCTTTTGATGTCGACAGACACCCTTTTATCCCTTTTGAATCTACGTATGACATTCCACTTTGAAATGCAATCTGGTTCAAAATATTTAATACAGACGGCACTTTTATGTGAAAGGATCCATTCTTTTCTTTGGATATTTCTTACCCTTTTTTCACGCAATATGTTGTCTTTGGGAATAATAAAACATACCACATATTCACTTTCAGCAACTTTTCGTGTATAATTACTTTTGCCACGAGGGACACAGCACTTGTACTGCAATTTGGTAATGGAATTCTACCTGATACGGACATGAATCAAGGCATGCATGCCCGATAAAAGGGCCTAGTGACGTCACGCTCTTAGGGAAGAGAGGAGGAAGCTTTCCCGCCGGTATAGAGTCCGCCGTTAATCACCATATAAGTTGCGCGAGGTCAGCCGATAGGCAGGTAGGAAAGGCCCTTGGCCTTTGAACTGCAACTGCAGGCTATCTATCTTCCTCTTTTATAAAGGATAATGTTTAACTTTGTGACCCTTATAATATTTGCCATATCTAGTGTTGTAAACCATGTTACGTAGTTGGCTCTCAATTTTAGGAGCATGTCGACGGCATTAAATCTAATAGCTTTTGTTTCGTGCTTAAATCCTATACTTTACTTTTCATTTGTGAAATGTTTGAAACTTTGTTGAATGGAACAAGCACAGCTCCGACCATAATAAAATATATTCTAAGAACATTTATAACTATCTGCCAGAGGAAAACATGGCTATATATGGATATATTGCATAATACTGTATAATACCTATAATGTTATAAAAATTTTATTTGTATCAAAATATTGAAAGTATAGACCCCAAGAGGTAAAAGAATAAAAAGAGGTAATAAAATGTTTGAGCTGAACACGAAGGATTTAAACCCAAGTTAAAGTGGCAGAGTGATTAAGTAAGCTATAAATATCATTTAGCCAAGGCCACCTTGCGAGAGAAGGTTTCTATACAAATAAGTAGCCGCTGACCTCCAACCTCCACCTCGAATCTTTACCCTCTTTTTACAGATTCATAAGGTGTTTGGAGCTCATCTTGCTAATTTTCACACAAGTAAAGAAACTATCATACCTTAGAATATGACGATATACTAGTGATAATGCTTTTATTATAAACAGTATGTTAGAAAAAAGACGACAAGTGAACTTAGATACTCACATAAAATTTGTGGACTTCAAAAGGCATTTGATTCTATAAATATAAATAGATTATGAAACGTAATGGGTAAAAGGGGATATCCCCCTCATATAGTACAAGTAATTGAAAGCTTATATAGAGACACAAAATTATCATAAATGCAGGTAAGATAAAAACCGAAGAAATAAAAGTAAATAAAGGAGCAAGACAGGTATGTAGCCTTTCTACCACACTGTTTAATATATATATATATATATACAGTTGTACGATTTTATAAAAAAATAGAAAAAACAAGTGGATGAAGGAATACAATTAAATAGAAATAAAGAACTTGCTGATGATGTAGCAATAATACAAGGAAATGAAGAAAGCCTTCAACGTTCCAAGTATAAAATGAATTTACTGGGAAAAGAATATAATCTAAATATATAAACGAAGATAATGGCGCATCGAGGAAAATATCCTTTAAGATCAAAGATAAGGATTGAAATAAATGCCTGGAACAGCTCTCGACTTTCAGCTATTTGGGCTGTTATGTAAGCTTGGACTTAGACCAAGACATAGAAAAAAATTAAACAAATTTCAGCGGATATGTACAACTATAGCAAGAACATTGAAAACCAAAGCAAGGAAAGAAACAAAGTTAAAATTTTATAAAATGATGGCAGCTTCAGTGCTCATGTATGGAAGCGAGTCCTAGAAATTAAAAGAAAGAGATACAGGCAGCAGAAATGAGGTTCGTAAGAACAGTTAAACTATGTACTAGACGAGATTTAATAAGTAATGAAACTAGTCGAGAGGAACTAGGCACACATAAATTACAGGACAAAGTAGAAGGAAATGTTCAGAACTGGAAAAACATATGAATAGAATGGATGAAAAAGAGTACTGGTTTTAATAAGAAGATACAATCCTAGTGGAAGAAGAGATGTAGGACGTCCTAAAAAACGAAGGGAATTGCCGATAGAATGCGAAGGCGGAACAAGCAGGAATGCCTAATCCCTGAAGTGAAGAAGAAGAAACTGCAGCAGCCATTACATTTACTGTGTGAGCTAAAAACAACCATAATTTGTAACAGAAGCGAAAACAATCCACCTTAAACTTAGCATTTTATGACATGGATGTACAGCGAAAACACATGTTGCCTGAACATTTAAATCAAATTGGTCCCACTGTGTAGATGTGCCATTTTGTGTTGCAATGTTATTGTCAACTGATGCATGTGATAGGTTGTTCCTTCACGGGTGTGTGCGGATGCACGCTAATGAACAGTCGCTTCCTAGTAGCGGTCGTGTCAACACGTTGGGTCGCACCGCTCTGATACCAGGCTAGCAGTGTACAAAATTAGTGCGTGCTAATAAGATACTAAAATAGCAACGTGTAATCCAACACAATCGAGTCCCTCTGCACTGGATATACACAACCGGGTGGATGACGAACTTAAGATACGTGTCGATGAATTGCAAACCTTATCACCTGTAAGAAAAGAAAATGTAGTCTACTTAAAATTTAAAACTAACATAAGTTATGAATATCACTTGCGAAAACATGCTGGGGAAGCAACAGTAACTCCAATGAATTGGGAAGAGGTTGATGTGGTTATAACTGCGGCTGATAAGGAATTTACTACGGTCAGACTACATAATATTCCACCGGAAATTTCCGATGACGGAATTAAGAGTGAATTACAAAATTATGGGACTATACACTTGGTCAAAAGGAACAACAATTTCCATTTCAAATGGAAATTTGCTAGTGTGAAGACAGGCATTCGACTCATGCAAATGGTCATTACAAAAGCAATTCCCTCGAACTTACTTATAGGGAAATATTAGGCATCTGTCACCTATTTAAGACAGGAACAAACTTGCTTTAAATGTGGCGGTTCAACCCATATAAGGCAACATTGTCCACAACGTTTTAACTCGCCCAGCCAACAACTGCTATGAGAACGTTTAGTGAATTATTTTCGGCGGTGGCTCACAGCATAGAGCCAACTGCAGAGTCCTCAGAAAGTTGGGGAAAGGAAACTAGAGATCTGCAGCAGAGTGTTCCTGCCCCACTGAATGACCAAGTTTCTGGAAGTAAGTGGTAAAGTGTGCAGTCCTAATGATAAGAAGTGTGCGCACCTCTTCGGATACTGAAATGTTGATGGAATGTGTTGGTCGTCCGGTATCGGTTCGATGTACACAAAACAAAGGGAAGGTTGGAGTCGAATTAGCCGTGGATATTGACACTGACACAGCTGAAGATGATTCTGTTTGTGAGAGGGCAAAGTGCTGTTGTTTTAATAACTACTAAAGATTAAAAGTGAGAAAGTAGGGAAGGCATTGGAGGTTTTTGTTGGGATCCCGCTAAAAGCACTCCCGTTAGTGAAAGTGAAGATAAAGTGCTGGCCGTCAATAACGGCGAGCGGGTAAGGAATGGTTGCCAGGCGTCAAACCTGACCAAAAGGCCTTGAACGAGGTGCGTGGAGAGTAAAGATGATTAGTGGAGGAAGGTAGTTAAGGGGGAAGTGGTAGTCTTTATTGAATTTTAATAATGCAATTTCATGGGAGGGCATAATCTCCAGTAGTTATTTCCGGGGGGGAGTTGTTGAGGCGATCAGGGGTGCGGTTGTGGTCGTGGTGGTCTCCAGATGTAGGGGAAATAGGCCTTTATCCTCTGGGTGTTCTGTGGTCGGCGATTATTTGCTCTGCAGTTTTGAGATCGTGAAGTCTTCTGTGGAGGCTGCTGTCCATTGCTGCTATTTTCGAGTGGAGCTGGTCCAGTCTATTGCTGATGGTAGAAGAGTCCATCAGTTGGGAGGGTAGCGTGTCCGTGAGGTGTTTTTCCACTCGGTGCACCTTTGTCCGTATTAAGGCGAGAATCTCTTTTTGTTCAGTAGCTAGGTGCTCAGTTTGTTGGAGCTGAGCGTTGATGGCTTTCGTTGTCTCTTCTAGTTGATTAAGTGCACCGGAGAGTTGGTCCAGTGGAGTGAGTCGGTCAGTTATTAGTCAGTGTATAGTGGTCAGTGTGTTGATGAAGGCGGCGTGGTTGATCTTCTGTTGTTGGGCAGCAGCGGTGGCGGATTCCTCCATGTTGCCCAGTCGCTGTTTGAGGTTAAGGACCTCTGAGTGGAGGTCCTGCACCTCGTCGGCTGGAGTCCGGTGATTGTTGGTGGCCATTGATGTAAGAGTTCCTCAAGGGCGTGGAGTCTGGTGGTGATAAGCTGCAGGTCCTCCCGGAGGCAGCCAAGTGCTTGCTGCCATGCCGTAGATCCGCTGGTGGCAGTGCTCCGGGGTGTCGGTCTTATTGGGTTTCCGCGTGGGTAAGCAGGGCACTGCGCCTGCCCTGTGAAATGACCAGCGCCGTTACAAGTGGCGCAGTACCTGCGGCGTCGGCGGAGATCGTGGACCCTGCAGGCTGCAGTTGGAGTGGGAGAGCCACAGTAGTGGCACCGTGGCGGCGCGGTGCATGTGTCTGCAATGTGTCCATGGGCGCAGCAGTTCCGGCACGGGAAGTGTCGCTGCAGTTTGCTGGCCTCCACCTTCAGGAGCTTTCCCAAGATGGGCAGCCCTGAGGCCAAGGCGGCGTCGCCGTCCCGAGGATCTGAAAACTGCAGGCGCACGCAGGTGGTTGGGCCTAGGCTCGACGAGATCCATGTGGTGCTTGTGGCTGTGGGCCAATTCTGCGTTGCAGCGGTAAGGATATACCTCGCACGGTGGTCCCGGGGTACTCCGATGACTACTGCACATGGTGTAGTGTTGCTCCCTGTCGGCGGTTGATTGGAGGTCGCAGCAGTTGGGGATCGGCTAGGCCGTGGGGTCGGTGAAGCTGCCTGTGTTGCTGCTAGGGAAAGCAGTGCAGTTTCCGGCGATGCTGTGGTGGTGGTTGGCCGTGTTGCACTGGGGGACCCAGCGGCCTTGTTTGGCGGCGGTTGACTGGGGTTTTGGCGGGCGTCCGGTGAGGTGGGTGAAGCAGGCCGAGCGGCCCAAAACTTCCCTGCCAGCTCCGCCGGAGGTTCCCTCTCGCCTGCAGGGACGTCAGTGAGGCAGGAGACGGCGACCAAGAGCTGGCTGGCGAGAGCTGCGGTGTTGGTGGCTTTGCTGTCTGGCTCTGCTTTATTGCTGCGGCGTTCCTCTTCTTTCCCATGTTGCTGCGTTGAATCTTCGGGAGCGTAATGTGAACTCCTCGGAGTCTACGGCGAGATCTGAGTAAAATTTTCTCCTTCGCAAAGTGCTGCAACAGTGACACGGACAGCGTATAGGTAAACAAACCTCCGAGAATAAAGAAAGCAGAGGTCATGGTAGGGTGGTTCTCACCGGCGAGTCGGAACATAAACAAGCAACTCAAGAGCCCCACTACTGTAGATATGAACACTACTCGTGATCTGCGGCTGCGAAGGAAAGCTCCTACAGCAATTATAACATGGAATGAATAATTTGAGGTTTTCTATGGACAGGAACATATGTATAAGGACAGTGTGCAGGCAGATACGTCGTTACTTATGGAAATATCCGGAGAGTCCGCTCACCAGCCAGTATACGGAAAGTATAACATGGTTTTCCTTTGCTTAAACCAAAAGATTAAATATAGTGTTGGGACGTTTACTGCTCTTCTAAATATCTTGTGTTCCGTTTAGTCTTCACATGGCGATGACCTTGACAGCGATAACCTTAAGTTTAAATGGTAATTTCTCCCCTACAAAAAATGGATTCTACAGTCCTTTTTAACAGTTAATGATACTGATGTACTCTTTCTCCAGGAGGCCGCGCCGTGGCTCAGTGGTTAGACCGCTTGGCTCTCACCAGGGCGGCCAGGATTCGATCCCAGACGACCGCAAAGTGATATTTGTGGTGGACAACATGGTGCTGGGGCGGGTTTTCTCCGGGACCTCCGGTTTCCCCCGACATTTCATTCCACCCGTGCTCCATCTTCACCTAATGAATCATCTGTCATCACCTGCGGTGCCGTATGTAGTAAATGCGAGCGTAAAACACTACACATTTCATTTCTTTCTCCAGGAGGTAAAAGGTCCTCTTTCTCGGTAATGAGATATAATGCATATGTCAATATTGGAAGTGAATCATTAGGCACCGCATTATTAACTAAACCCTGAATTGAATTTACAGCCATTGGAAAACTGTCTACCGGAAGAGGAGTAAGTGGAGTATATAAAATTTTCTTTTTGCTAATATTTATGCACCATCCGGCTCTAATAAGTACAGGGAAAGGGATGTTTTATTCAGTCGGATCTTCCATATCTTCTGCGTTCGTTAGCACAGTATTATATTCTTGGTGGGGATTTGAATTATTTTGTGGGCAGCAGATTGTACTGGGACATTTCGACATAGTAGTACGTTAAATGACCTAATCACAGCGATGCGAATGTGTGACATTTGGCTACAGGTGCATTCAGAGGTACGATATACACATTATACTGGATGCTCAGCGGCAAGATTGGATCCCGCCCGTCTGCAAGGTGGCATACAAGCTGTTGAAATTATACCAGTAGCCTTTAGTCATCCAGGCGTTCAGTGTGCATATTTCCTTAAACTTATACTTTATTTCACATGGAAGCTCATATTGGAAACTTAATACCAATTAATGATTGATCCCACGGTGACGGCCAGATTTGCAGAGGTATGGAAGGTGTGGAAATCACTCCTGCCATCCTTCCCCAACTATACAGAATGGTGGGAGAGTCTTGTTAAGCCCCAAATCAAACGATTCTTTCAACAGTGCTCCTATGCTAAACGCAAAGACGAGGATAATTTGATCAATTTTTATTTTCTATATATTCCTGTATTGCATAATGTTTATCAACCAACAACAGACAGTGGGATGCGTTTGCGGCAACTCAAAGCAAAAATTCGCATGATTTATCGAAAACGAATGGAAAGGATCCAACTTCGCAGTGGAGATGCGACAAAATTTAGTGATCAACGTATGGGATTTCATCATCTAATGAAATTGAGAAAGAGTCGTCAAAGAAGCGTGATTAAGCACGTTCAATGGGATGGGCATGAGGAGACAACCCAGCATGGAACTAGTGCTGCCTTCTATGGGCATCTTTCTTCCCTGTTCAGCAAGCCTGCTGGGGAAGTGGCAAGTTTATAACATGTGAATTTCCCATCTCTGCAAAAAGTAGCTTTGGAAGAGAATAGTGCACTGGAGCAGTCCATTTTAAAGAAGGAACTCTATGTGGTCTTGAAACAGGGAAAAACCTCTAAAACACAAGGTTCTGATGGTATCCCGGATGATTTTTATACAGTTTTTTGGGATGTTATTGTTGATGATTTAGTTTAACTGTTTAGTACACAAACAACAACTGTGTGTATCACAACGGAAGGGTGTTATAGTGCTCATCAGCCAGAGACGTGAAAAGTCTCAAGTTACTAGTTACAGTCCAATTACTTTATTGAATTATGATTATAAGTTATTGACCAGAATACTAGTCAATCGAATCCGGTCTTTGCTTGATAGGTTGCTTCATCCAGCAGAGGCATGTGGACCTTCTGGTTGCTCTGTCTATGATTTAACCTGTACTCTACCGGATGTTGTAGCCTATTGTAGTAATACGGAAAAATAAGCGGTTATAGCCTCGCTGGACTTTAAGAATATTTTTGATAGCGTGTATCCTTGCTACTTGTCTCATATCTAGAAGTGGAATGGTTTTCTGAAAACTTTATATCCGTCATTTGACCGGAGAAATACCGATTAGGCGCTCCATTCTTCAAGCTTGTCCAGCATCTAGGATTTTGTTTGCATTGCCTCTCTGTACCATATATAAATTACATGACACAGTGAGTGGTCTCCAGTTGAACTGCTATAAATTGGCAGTTTTTATGCAGACGATGTAAGTGTTCTTCTATCCACGGAGACAGATGCCTCCAATATGCATCCTTCAGGAGTGTGGCAATGTCTCTGGCTTGGCACTTAATGCTGATAAATCATGTATATCGCCCATAGGTCCTGGAGAGAACCGCCTGAACTATCCCCCTTGAAGACGGTAAGGCAGTTAAGAATTTTATGAGTACTATATTCCGCCTATATAAATGATTTACAGTAGATAAATTGGGCGCAAATGGTCCAGTCAATCAAATTACATTGTAAAACAATGTATCCCGATTACTTTGTTTATATGAAAGAAAGTGACTCATACACACTTATGAACTTTCCCGCCGGTGGTACTTGGCACAAATCCTTCCCATAACAAAGCAACTGCAGTGGTGGTTGGTATATACGGCAGGGAAATATTTTCAAAGTGCCTGTGACAACCCTTTATGAGCAACCAAAAGGAGGTGGTATTGGTCTTTGGAATATAGAGCTAAGATGTAGGGCGCTTCTCTTTAGTCGGAATTATATGCTACAGCACAAATACTGTACATTCTCCAGCAAGTAGTTACAATATTGGATTTCTGTCGTTGGACTAGACACCACACTAGACCTTAGACGGATTCCGACAACCTTAGACTATATTTGAAGCTATGTGCAAGGCCGAAGTTATCTTCTGACCGAAACTGACTACACCACGGAGAAAATCAATGAGCTGTTTATGCGTCCATGTGAGGCCCCTGCTATGCGCATATCCAGGAATTGGAGAGCGGAGACTCACTGTTCCGCAATGATGTCCAGCATCTCCTGGAAACATTTGAAGCCTGGACTCCAATCCCTATGGTTTATAGTGGTAGACGACATGCTGGCCACCCGCAGTGGATTACATCCGATACGGCTCTCAGCTTTAAAGTAAGTGTCTGCAATGTGATGGGGAGGATACACTACAGCATGGACTTTATGACTGGCCAGTTGTGGCGCCGATTAAGGGACGCCTTTTGAATTATCTACAGCAACTCTGTTTGACCCGATATGCCTGGTGTACCCCACACATTCTTCTTGAACCGAACTTCGTGATCGCACCGCTTGCCAGACATCGGGTTTCGGTGTGGTTACTAGCTCATACACGTACTGCAACATTCGGAGTATGTGAATCCCTTTGACTATGTGAGTTAGTTAAAAGCAGAAAACGCTAAGCTCCTGGTGATAGAAATTCTACAAACTTGTATAAGCTATATCAATTCTTTTTTGAAAGAAGGTAATTGTTTCTGTAGTTATTTAGTGTTTCTAGCAAACTCGTTTTATAGTCAAACAAGTTTGTTCTCTCATTTGTTTTTGTTCAAAATGTCAATATCAGAATGAGAAACAAATGTAACTGTCAGGACGTGAAACAAATGTAAAAATCAATATATTAATAAAAAGCCTCGAAAAATGAATAAAAGTTTGTGAACTTGTCCAAAATTACTACTGTAACATCTGTGTCTGGATATAATGTTTTTGGAATCGACATGCATAGTGATTGCTTTCTGTCCCTACAACACGTATGCACTGAGTTATCTACCACTCATCTATAAATTGTTCTGCAAATCCACCATTGAAAAGCATTCAGGAAAAGCGTAAGTCACATGTGTTCTCTTAGCGCGTTGTATAATTTCAAGAATAAGTTGTGGCAGGTGACTCACCTAGTATAATGTGGATATACCAAACTCAAAATTACTGCAGCCAAGAACTAGCCTGGAATCTTCAGAATTACTATTTTCTAAATTTTAATTAACCGTCAGTGGTGCACAAAGGTTCGCTGCACCTGTATCATCAACCGTTGAGGAGTATAAGCTACTATCCTTCCCCTCACCTAAAACTCACCCTTCACCCTGCATATCGATAATTCCTGTCACTACGTGGCCAAGTCATTCCTAGGACAGGTGCACGTATATCACACCTATGGACTGTCCGTCAGCGTTCCAACTCACAACGACGACAACGACGATGACGACTAAATGCTGCGTAGTGCAGTTCGTCATCAGCACCATTTGACTGAATTTGTTCCTATCTGAACACTTCTAGCGGGATTGGATTAGCCTGATCCTGAAATTTAACACTTGGGGTTTCAGATGGCATGTGTGAATAACAATCAATATTGATTGATGTGAAAGAACTTCATCTCAAAATTTGAAGATGTACTTTAGAACTACGGTTCTTCCCTACCTCCATTGTCTGGTGAAAGGAGAAGCAATAAGACAGCTTCTACCAATTTGTATCTTGATTGGTATGTTAATGACCAATAAGTATACGTTTATAAGAACAGTTATTCCAATATTACAGAAAGCCGTGTAAAGGCAATACGGAGTTGAGTAATCCGTTCCCCACTTGGGGCTTAAATACAATAAGTTACAGGTTTCGGTGCCGAATGCCTTCCGTAGTAACCCTAAGCTGGGCCAACATTATTGTAATAAGTTAAATCTGTACACTTTGAACATCTAGGAAATAATGAACAACCCATGAGAAATTTAAGCACTCTAAGAAAAGGTATAACAACAATATCAGTAATATTAATGATAGAAATACTAATAATGATAAGAATAATTATGATGTTAAGTTAACCACTGACGCGACAGCCATAAAAAGGCCAAGGCGTACCAACCCAACTGCCGGCCTCACGCCCACTTACGCACGGCAGAGTTGGGCTATCATCCAACCGATACGGGGAGGAGATGTGGTCAACATCTCGGCATCCCCCAGCCGAAACGTTGGTTTTCGTGACCAGGGCCGCTTACCTAGCGTAAGCTCCTCACTTTCCTCACGATGCTGAGTGAGCACCGGTCCTATACCAGGGACCTAAAAATCCTCACCCCATGGGAGGGATCGCCCAAGGAATGCTGCCCTAGACCGCTACGCCACGGTCCAGGTTAATGATGATCATGATCATGATAAGATGTGAGAGTACCAGTAGTACTAGTTGCATCATTACTGTTGTTTTATTAATAACAATAACTCTATTATTAAATTAAGTATATGTGTGTTTATACCTTTGGGAAACGTCACGTTATACTGATACCCAAATATAGCCTCGGCCTCCTAGTCTGCCAGAACAAAGCGGGAGGATTCAAGAGAGTTATACCGAAGTACACTTCGTTGTCTCTATTATTATTGGCGCTACTTTTTTATTATTGACGTCCTCTCCTGGGTACTAAATGCTGTTTCGTAGTATA
Organism: Mantis religiosa; assembly: GCA_030765055.1. Classification (NCBI taxonomy): domain Eukaryota; kingdom Metazoa; phylum Arthropoda; class Insecta; order Mantodea; family Mantidae; genus Mantis; species Mantis religiosa. Next base: position 5,766,503 of record JAUKNK010000099.1, on the reverse strand, counting down.
TATTCTAGAGATCTGTAGTCATTCGTTACATTTTAATTACCTGTGGTGCTTAAGTAAGTAATGGGACCGTTTCGTCACTTCGCAGACTTTAGGCAAACTACAAACACCTGAGATTAAACACACATGCCCACACTATAATTCGAATGACATGTCAATGCCACACAACCCAACGACAACGGCTACGAGGAAAGAGGTCTTCAAAGAGTGCAATTTAGAGTGTTTAGAAAACGGAACCAAGTATTTATTTCCATTAATTTTTTACCCCACAAATCTCCAATTTCTACCTATGTGGTCCTCCGTAGGTAAGTAGAATGCCGCTGATACCACAATGTGGAACGTAAACTGAAAACGGAAACATAAATCACTGGTTACTTACATGCGAACTTTTCTGGAGCAATTATCAGCAGTTCATATATCAGCCGTTGATCGACTGGCTGTCATTAATGCATGCTTCAGAGCTAAGTGACATGCTGGTTAATTGTGCATTTTTTTTATAATTTTTCAGATACTTTTATGTTCGTCCCCACATTATTGGACCAACTCTTTTAATTACAATAAAATGAACGCTATAATGTTCCAAATCTCCTCTGTTTAAAATACTGGAATGTTCGAATCAATAATATAATGCCCCATGGCGTAAAATGAAATATTTTTTATAAACTGCTTACATATTTTAAATCACTTATTTTTGTGTACCTTTTATGGTAAATCTATGATAAAGGTCCAAAAAGAATAATGCGACTGTGGTTTCGTGAAATTAAAAGCCCATTTGCACAAACCTCCAAATTAGTCTTCGTACACTTGCAATTCACAGCAGAATTACGTACCACACACAATTACGTAACCGACACAATTACGATCCACCAATATGCCGGTCCAAACTACTTGGCATCTTGCCGTAAACTCTGACTCAGAACTCCACAACCGACTCTAAAAAAACTGAGTAACTCGTCCAATTCATCGCTTATATAGACAAAACGCAGTATTTGGAAGTTTCCGGCTGTTGACGAAACATCACAGTCCTCCAAGGCGGCAGGAGAAGGGGGTCCAGTAGTATCTAGTTATTTCTCTCCACACTCCGTCTCTACTCGGCAGGTCGTTAGCGCTACGCATTACTGTAGGCGTGGCCTAGCACCATTCATCTCCCTTACTTCCACAGCAAGAGCCATTCGGTCACACGAGTAGGCGTGGTCCCAATGCCATAAGTCCCCTTCTATTGGCCATCTATTTCTGGAGCTGCTCGTATGCTCGACGATTGGGTAGCAATAACAACATCTTAATAGAATATCTGAAATGCATATTTGAGAATCAAATATTTTCTGCACAATGCATTTCTGGATTAGCGGAACTTCTTAAGAAGCTTCACCTTAATGTCCTTTAAAGTTAATTGATTAAAGCGTGAGTTTTTTATCCATCAGCTTTCTCACAGTTTCTAGATATACCATTTTGGTTTTAGGAGAACCCAAAACATGCATTATCTTTTGATATCTTGATGTATCATTTTATCTGTGATAGAGGGCTTCCACTACTGCTAGTAACTAACGGGGAGATAAGCTGTCACTACATTTGGCAACAGACGTAAATTATATAACATTAGTACCACATTTTAAGACTGGTATGAGTGTCTATCTTCGTGTGTAAGTAACTGTTAACTAAATATGTTTCGTGATTCTTTAAACTTTAAAAATAAATAAATTCGGAGTAATACTTCTTAAATTTCAGGTTAAAATAGTCTGAAATTACACTAATCGGGCGTTGTTTATAATGTATTTACATGCACCGTCGTAGGAATCCACAGGATTTTCGCCTAGTTATTGAAAAAAAAAGAAACGAATTTAATTAGCAAGCAAAATTTTTCTGGCCTCTTCAAATTTATCTTTATATCATATTATTACAGGGAACACGCATTCAGTATCACATTTCTCCCTCAACACGGAGGACAGGTTGTTAAAAATTAATCACAACAGTTACTGCAGTGGACATAGCGGGGAAGCACTATCACCTTAACACCCTACAAGCCTCACTGCGGAGTGGATACATACCGATGAACTAAACTGACAAGCAAAACTTTGAAAAATTATCCGTTAAGTGCAAATGGCGGTACTGGGTTACCTCACTTCCTTCTTTTTATATTCATGTGAAGTCCAAAAGATAATCTGTGGACACCCTGAAATTGTACGTCACCGGTGCCGCTCCAATTGCGTTCATGATTTTGAGACGCTTAAGTAATTAATAATTCTAAAAAGGAATATATAGTTATTAGTTTTCTGAATTTCCAGTTATCATTATTTTAAGTGGATCAAATCTCCACTAGGTTTCTGTAAACACTAACATTCGTAACGTTGGAATGTTATAATGTATGAGCAGATTCTGTTGGATTATTATATATTCCAAAAGTAATTCCCTAAAATATATATCTATTTTCTCAACTTTGTGTAAAACGGACAGTGAGTTCTAAAAGCAATTGCATGTAATGATGTACAGATTTCAGTAGGTAATACAAAAGTTTGCATACTAAACCATTACCGCCGTCTTTTTATGCTTTCAAGAATTGAAACAGAATAGAAACCTGTGTAATTTATTAGCTCAGCACACAGAATGTCAACAATATATTTTTTTCGCCTTTTTATTCGCCTAGGATTCCAAAATCACTTAGTCTACAAATAGTTCGCTAGAATATCTGCTCATATTCTCAGCATTACAGTTGCTTACCACTGAAGATTTGTTGTGTGATACAATAATTCGAACATTTGTCGATAGCTTATAGTATTACAGAAAACTGGTAGGGAAATAAAACAAGCAAAGAGAAATAATGTACTTTCACAAACACTGTGGCTACTAGCACTTTACTGTTCTAAATCAATAAACTACACAGTTATCTCGCGGCAACAGGCATAAAAGTTTCAGCAAAAATAGAAAATAGACGGCAGATATTGTTTCACGGTGGTAAAGAGCTTGTATAAGCAGTTAACAATAGCGCGGCTAGTGTAAACAAATAGCCGGCAAACCAAGATAGCTGATGTAAAGGACTTGCCGGCCCATATAGGGTTTCAGGGTTTGGAAGGTTACAGTGATATCTCGATTGACAGAAATATCTCGAAATTAGGAATGAGGTATTTAAGGAAGTGCCGACTCGCCAAGAGTTAGTTGTAAACAGAGTGAGTAAGCAGAGAACAGCTGAGAGCGTTGATGTTGTAAACAGTGGAAGTTGAGTAAGCTGTTTGTTTTTGTCACCGACCTTGGTAGACTGATTGTGTACGTAACGCAATGCTGCTGTAATTTATAAGTGTATTTCTACGGAAATAAACAACATTTGGAATATCTGCAAACCGGCCTTTTAATTCTACGAACCCACAAAGTCACTATATGTACATTTAAAAACACGATGTGTTCACATAATCAGATAACTTCGTGACGACATTCATGGTGAAGATGAACCTTTAAAGCGCATGTAAAATAAATAAGTATATGTAGCGTTCTCTAAACAGACCGCTGGGCGTTAATGAGCTAAGTAAAGTAATGTTGCATACCTTAGGGAACAGCATTGTGAGGTCCGTACACTTTCAAACTGTTACTAAAAATTATGGGCTCAGACTTGACAGGTAGAGGCAGAGGAATAAATGCTTTAATGTAAAATTGACCATCCTTTCTCGTTACCCAACTCCATATCACCCAGAAATAACAAACTGTGCGTGATTCTCCGGCAGGTTCTAATGGCTGCAGTCCAGGTACATTTCATAGCCACCACGAGGGACCTTAGTAAGCAGATATTTGCTCCGCGAAACGATATGTGAGCCCGTTTCGACAGTTTTGTCTATTGCGTGACAAGCTTCACACTGATAGCGAATCATAATACTTTGTACCCCAACCCACAGGATGTATTAAGTGGGAAAGAATAAGGCTCCTCTTGACAATGACCAACATTACCAATCTCCAACACACCTATACCTTATCATACTTATACATCTGGTGCAAGCTATCAGACAAGGCATATTCTAAATTG
>JAUKNK010000099.1:5637500-5757500 GCA_030765055.1 Mantis religiosa | reverse complement strand
AAATCTTCCGCCGCCATTTCGACGCAGTGGCCAAGCACAACAAATGGTCACCAGAGGAAGAGGGCACGCATTTAATAGTCAGACTCCAGGGAAGGGCCGCGGAAGTCCTAAACGCAGTACAGATAACGGCGGCGCTTAACTACATTTGGGAGGCCCTGGAGAACCGTTTGGGAAACCACCGCTTAGCCGCAGCGTACCGCAGCCAGCTAAAGGCAAGGTCACAGCAGCCAGGGGAGGCGCTGCAGGAGTTCGCCCTGGCAGTTGAACAACTGGCTAGCAAGACCCTAGTCGACCTACCACCAGAGTTTGGAATCCGGAAAGCTGCCTACACATTCGTTGACGGGGTGCGAGACACGGAGATTCGTCAGCACCTACGTCTCGGCGATTACAAAACCATCTACGAGGCGTTAACGATAGCACTAAGGATGGAGGCGGCCAAGGTGACAGCTATCCCGAGGTCGAGACCGAGGAGCGTCCGCTACACCGAAGACACCAGACCAGCCGAGGGACGCGGGCGAAGACCTAGTTGCCTGTGTTGGGGATGTGGACAGCCGGGACACCTACAGAGATCGCCCAGACGAGGAAGAACAGCCGGAAAACGAGTAAGGGCCGTCGTGGAGAGGGGCACGTCGGCGCCATCACCACCATCCCCTCGTGTGACACTGCGCGCCGTCAGCCGGCGTTTGGATGACAGCCTCATCGCGGACGGTTGGGTGGAGGGAAACCGAGCCGCGTGCTCGTAGACACCGGGGCGGCCGTTACCATCATCAGACCTGACGTGCCCAACGGTTTGCCGACGAGGAAGCCGAGCCGACCTTACCAGCTTGTGACGGCATCGGGTGACACCTTTCCTTTGGAGAAGGAGGCCCTGCTAAAGTTGACCTTGGGAGGGAGTGCTGCACATCTGTGGGTGTTCGTCGCGAAGGTGGCTGAGGAGATGATACTGGGATTGGATGCCCTCAGGAGCCACGAGGCGACGGTTGACGTCGGCAGGAAGCTCCTGCGGCTCTACGGAGGAGAGATTATACTCCTTCAACCCCAAGAGCGCCTTGGAACCTGCAGCGTCATTTGAACGAAGAAGTGGTTGTCCCCGCGAGGAGCGAGGTGATGGTGACGGCGCGAATGGAAGGCCAGAGAATCAGGGACATGATGCTGGACACGAAGACGCCTGTACACGGACTATGTGACGCTAGGGCATTGTTGCCGTGCCGAGAGAAAGTGCCAGTGAGACTGCTAAATCAAACGGACACAGATCACGACGTCCAGATAGGGACGGAGTTGGGAACGTGGGAGCCCGTGGTAAGCGTAACAGCAATCGACAAAACACAGGAGCCGGTGCCGGCGCAAAATCTGGGGCCCCGGCTAGAAGGCCTACTGGAGAGGGCGGCCGACCACCTAACCGCAGAGCAGCTGGAGATTGTGTGACAACTGTTGAGGCGATACGGCGAGCTACGCTTCTGTGTGGACTACAGGAAGCTGAACGCTGTCACCCGGAAGGACTGTTTCCCCTTACCCCGAATTGACGAAACCCTGGACACGCTAGCTGGTGCTCAGTGGTTGTCGACCCTGGACCTCAAGTCGGGCTACTGGCAGGTAGCTCTAGACTCGAGAGACAAGGAGAAAACCGCATTCTCAACAGGCCAAGTGCTTCGGCAGTTCACAGTTATGCCCTTTGGCCTCTGCAATGCACTAGATACCTTGAAACGCCTCATGGAGTCAGTGATGAGTGGGCTGACTTACGACGCCTGCCTGCTATAGCTGGACAATATCATCCTCGTCGGTAATACTTTTGAAGAACACCTCGAGAATCTGAGTAGGGTGCTAGAGAGACTGCAGGAGACCAACTTGAAGCTGAACGCAAAAAAGTGCCAGCTCCTCCGCAAGGAAGTTAAGTATTAGGGCCACATTATCTCAGCAACCGGAGTGGCCACAGACCCGGAAAAGACAGGTTGTGGTAGATTGGCCTCACCCAAAGGATAAGAAAACATTGCGCAGTTTCCTGGGGCTGTGCAGTTATTAACGACGCTTCATAAAGGGGCTCTCCAACATCGCCAAACAGCTCACCCGCCTGACAGAGAAACACCGGCCTTATGTGTGGACGGAGGACGCTGAAGACGCTTTCCAGCACCTGAAGAAGACCCTGTGCAGTGCTCCAAATTTGGGTTTTCCACAGCCAGGTGGCGCCTTCATGGTTGACACCGACGCCATCGACCATTGCATTGGAGGGGTCTTATCGCAGTTGCAGGACGGCCATGGGCGGGTGATAGCCTAGTACAGCAAGACACTATCCAAGGCAGAGAAGAACTACTGCGTCACACGACGAGAATTACTGGCGGTAGGAAAGACCTTGGAGTACTTCCACAAGTTCCTGTACGGTCAGCCATTCCACCTAAGGAGTGACCATTCCGCCCTAACCTGGCTATTGAGCTTCAGGAACCTGGAAGGCCAGACAGCACGTTGGCTCCAGAGGCTGCAGGAGTACAAGTTCACCTCGGAACATCGCAGAGGGAAGAGCCACGGTAACGCAGACGCTATGTCCCGAAAACCCTGTGCAGAAGAGTGTTGCTAGTGCAGAAGAGTGAAAGAGAAGGGGCGTGCCGCAGCAGTCCAAGTAGCCACGTCAGTGCCTGCGGATGGCTGAGATAGCGCAATGTCACCTAATTATCGGAAGGCCCTACCAGCTAGCAGCCGGGTAGGCGACAGGATGCATTCAGACCACGCCTACCCATTTATCCTCTAGCACTAAGAAGGGGAATGGTTGGGAAAACATCACTTGTCATTTCTTTCCCCCTCCCTACGTCTGGAACAGTCGGGAATATTCACTGAAACGCGAGACTTCCAGAAACGGCGATGTTCCTTATATAAGGCCTGCAGTCGACGAGTTCAGTTCATTTCTTGGCGAGCAGCCGTAGGAGCGCCGTGCTAGTGAACGGACTGGAAGACTGTGTACGTGTGTCAGAGGAGTTATACTTAATTGTGAGTGTAGTGTGGACCTGTGACAGACGTACTGGTGAATTGTAATTGTGTGCGCTACGTAATTCCATGTAATCGGCAAGTGTTCCAACTGTAATTCTGTGGAAATAAAGAACATTTTGAGTTTGTGCAATTGGACATTTAATTCCACGAACTCACAAAGTTACAACGTCAATGTTCATATAGAAAAACTGTGTTACCACAGGTGCCTTTCTAAGCTAAGTTTTCAATGGTAAACAAAGTAATACCTGACTTATCTCTGACTATAACACTTGCCTATGTGAACGACCAGAAACAAATTATAGGATTTAAGTTCAACTACTAAGCGATGTAATAATCACCGTGTAATATTCGGGCAGAGCGGGGCTATTCCGCCCGAAATAAGCGTTTTGGTTTACTGCCCAATAATCATGGGCAGAGATGACTTGCCTGCCAGTTCATTGTCGAGGTTGTTGTTTGTGCTACGTTTCTATGGATATACTTGAGGTTTTAGGCTGCGGTTTTAGTATTATTAACAGAAGATTACAAGTTAAGTAACTTTTGTTGCCTTTTTGCCATGAATAAGAAATATCGTTTAGTAACTACGGTCTAGTATCTGCAGATAGACAGATTTTTTTCTTGAAAATCAGTGTCAGTGTAGGTTATAATCTGGGTTACCCCCGTGCATCGCAGAAGGCGCATTTATTTTATCATAGCTCTCACATTGGGCGCAATTTCAAAATTTCAACATTTGGGGCTATTCCGCCCAAGTAAAGAGTGGTTATTCTCGCCCAGTTATTATATAGCGTTTTTGTACTCTTTACCGCTAATTATTTCTTATACAACTGTTACTTCATTTCATTTGATCGTTTCAGTTGCTACACACATATACTCAAAGGAAGCTGGAACGAAATTGGACGAGGACGACATTGCTCTAGCTGATACGAGCGTATTAAATGGCGATGTAAGTATGATGTTCATGCACATCAACGTCAAGAAGCATTAGTAGGAGAAGTGTACAAATCAGTTGGTCATCCTACAGTGTTTGTTTTGTAGGAGAAGAAATACTTACTTTCCAGATTAAAATATTTGGCAGCATGAGATGTACACCGGAACAAAAAGAAAGAAAAGCGTAGACATATTGTAAAACTAAACTGTGGGAGTAGTGAGTCAAGTGATGACTTGGTTCCAATCTAAACAGAATACAGAGATGAGGAGGATGCACCAAGTGGATTTTGTGGGTTAACGTTTTACTCTCCGAAATCAGCAACCAAAGGAGACTAGATCAAATGCAAGAAATGTGGACTATGGGTTTCACGAAGTGTGCGTTGGTGCAGTTGGTAAGGAACACTTCATTTGTGGAAAATGCCTGGCAGAATAGCCCCGTTAATTCTGAGATTTCCTTTCTGTGAAACATTCGCTGTTTTATTTGATGATAACTATAGCAACCAAAGTATGTGCGTTTATAAGGGATAAATAAAGACTGTCTGCTCTGTGTTTAACTTATAAAATTGTTTTTTATTTGTTTTATGCCACCATAAATTTAAAACTAGCGGAATAGCCCCGCTCTACCCCAATAGAGGGATACTAAAAATTAGGAACACAAAGGTTTTCTCATTTATGTGAAAGACCTCGTAGAATTAAGTTGGTGGAAAACATACTGGGAAAGAAGCTGCTTTTATTTAGTTGCCCTTAATGTATTACATTGCTTCAAAAGAACTTATATGGGCACATTGACAATAACGACAACGACAATAACAATAACGAGGAGACGGAGGAGAAGGAGGAGAAGAAGAAGATAATGAAGAAGAACGTGAAGAAGAAGAAGTAGAGGAAGAAGAACTAGAAGAAGAAAAAGGGGGAGGAGGAGGAGAATGGCCTCGGTGTATTTTAAAAGTTAAAAGGCGTTTTCATTTAACTGGAGTATTGCTATTTGTATTAATATTGTGACTGTGTGTTCGTAGAATTAAAAGTCCAATTTGCAGAAATTCCAAATGTCCTCTATTTGTACACACAAACAGCGTTCTGATTACATCGGCTCCCATTACAACACCACTTTACATCTGTTTACTCATTACTATGTTTACTACTGTTCACGACTGCCTCTTGGCGAGTCGTCGCTTTCTTAAATACCTCATTGAAAAATTCGAGAGACTTCTGGAGCAAATAAGAAAAACAACTATTTTCTGCCAATCAAGATATCACTAGAACCTTACTTACTTGAAACCCTATCTAGGCCGGCAAGTCACTTATCTCAAGCGCTATGTTTATCTGCTTATATAAGCACTCTCCGCCTGCTATCTTTATCTGCAGGCTCTTTGTGTACACAAGCCACGGTTATTTCTCGGCACCGAAATTTCTGTGCTTTTCACCGCGAAACTGCTCCCTCCTCAAGGTTCGCCGTCCCGAACAGCACCATAGTAGATGGCCAGACGATCCATATGTACCACCAACATCTTTCCTCGGGGCACCTTCTGGATGTGGTAGACCACGTCGTTAATCCTCTTCACCACCCAGTACGGTCATTGCCATGGTTGCTGGAACTTCCGGCATTGTCCCTTGGTCCGGGTAGGGCGGTACAACCAGACTAGGTCACCCTGCTGGAGCCCTTGGCTGTTGGCTTGCCTGTCGTATCGGGTCTTCAAGCGGTCGCTCGCCTTCTGGATGGCCTGACGAGCCATCTCATGCATATCATGGAGATGGTGCACCAGGATCCCCACATACTCGGTTGCTGGCTGTTTTGCGTCCGGGGGTCTTCCAAAAGCCAGATCACAGGGGAGTCGTAACTCTCGGCCGAACATTAAGCTGCCTGGCGTCATTCCAGTTGTGTCGTGTGTAGACAAGCGGTAGGCCAGCAAGAAAAATGGCACCTTGACATCCCATTCTCGCTGATGGCTGGCCACGACCTTCCTCAGGTGCTCTTCTAAGGTCTTGATATAACTCTCCACCATGCAGTCTGATTGCGTGTGTAGGGGTGCTGTGCGCGTCTTGTGAACCCCAAATCATTCTAGTGCCTAGTTCATCAGGTTAGACTCAAAATTTGTGCCCTGTTCGCTGTGGAGCTCTAACACCACCCAAAATCAGCAGAACACTTGCTCCACGAGGCAGTCTGATATTGTCTTTGCCTCCTGGCTGCGAATGGCATACACCTCCGTCCACTTGCTGGAGTAGTCCATGACCACCATCAGGTAATTGTCTCGGTCGGATGCTCGAAATGGTCCATCTATGTCAAGGGCAAATCATTTCGAATGGTGCTGGGACATAGTGATACATGTGATCCCGATTCCTATTCTAGGGGCCAGGACTCACATCGCACATGTGACATTCATGGCACCATCTCTCAGCATCTGTTCGGAGCCTCAGCCAGTAGCAGCACTGCCGAAGTTTGGCCAACGTAGGGTTTGCTCCCAGGTGTCCTCCTGAAGTACCGGCCTGCACTTCCTCTAAGACCTCCAGCTCCTTGCTTCGGGGAAGTACCAAATGTTCTGTCTGTGTCTTCACATCAGGCGATTCCCATACCCGGAACAGCACGCCCTCTCTTGTCTTATGTGAGTCACATTGGGCCCAGTACGATTTGTAGGTGGCGCTTCCCGATGCGATGCCCTCCCGGGTTGGGCTTGTCCATGCCTCCACTTCCCTCAAGAGTGGCCCCAAATCGGCATCCGCCAGTTGCTTCCTCCTCAGGCCTGCGCTATCTCAGCCATTCGCAGGTACTGCCGTGACCGCTTTTACAGCTGTGGCACACTTCTCTTCCACTCTTGTGCATTAGCCGCACTGCTCTTGGCAGGGTCTTCGGGACATGGCGTTTGCGTTAACGTGGCTCTTCCCTCAACGAAGTTCAGAGGTGAAGTCGTACTCCTGCAGCCTTTGTACCCAATGGACTGTCTGGCCTTCCAGGATTCTAAAGCTCAATATCCAAGTGAGAGCGGAGTAGTCAGTCCTCAGGTTGAATTGCTGACCGTACAAGTATTTGTGGAAGTGCTCCAATATCTTAACTACCGCCAGTAGCTCTCGCCGGGTGACGCAGTAGTTCTTCTCTGCCTTGGATAGCGTCTTGCTGTAGTAGGCTATCACCCGCTCATGGCCGTCCTGGACTTGGGATAGGACGCCTCAAATGCAATGTTCGCTGGCCTCGGTGTCCACAATGAAGATGCCGCCTGGTTGTGGAAATCCCAAATTTGGAGCACTGCAAAGCGTCTTCTTCAGCATCGGGAAAGCACCTTCGGCGTCCTCCGTCCACGCATAAGGTCGGTGTTCTTCTGTTAGGCGGGTGTTGGAGAAACCCTTTATGAAACGGCTGTAATAGCTGCACAGCCCTAGGAAACTGAGCAAGTGTCTCTTATCCTTTGGCCGAGGCCAATCTCTCACGGCCTGTGTCTTCTCCGGGCCTGTGGCCACTCCTATTGATGAGACTGTGTGGCCAAGCTAAACCACATCCTTCAGGATAAGCTTGCACTTCTTCGCGTTCAGCTTCAATTTGGTTGCATGTAGTCTCTGTAACAACTTGCTGAGGTTGTCGAGATGGTCTTCGAAAGTCTTGCCGGCGATGATGATGTCGTCCAAATATGGCAGGCATGCGTGATATCTCAATCCTCTCATTATTTCCTCAATGAGGCGTTAGAATGTAGCTGGTGCGGTGCAGAGGCAAAGGGGCATAACTGAACTACCAAAGCCCTTGGCCTGCCGATAATGCAGTCTTCTCCTTGTCTCTCGGGTCTAGAGCCACCTGGCAGTAACCCGACTTCAGTTCCAGGGTCTAGAACAGTTAAAATACTTCCTTCTGGTTTGTATCTCTGCAGTCTTTACCGCTTTAAACTGCACTCGAGAAGTTTAGTACTTTGCGCGTCCTTGTTACGTCCTGCAGTGACCTTGTTCATTGAGGTATTAGCCATAAATTGTCACTCTCTGTTGTCTAGGATAAATTTTGTCATAAACGTATGATGTTTGCCATTAGGAACCAATAACAATGTTAAAATGTGTACATGGTCCACAGAGCTTAAAATTGCCTGACATTCACCTTCCAAACATATGCATTCAAGCCACCCTGGTTCAAATGCGAACTCGGGAGCTCTTGAAATTGAAGTTAAGACTAACACCTCAGTAGCAGAAGTATAAGCAGAGAGATAAAGTTGGTTGCTATTATTATATTCTACAAGTTCAAATTGTACCACTTGTATTATTGTCCTGCTAGATTTTTGAATTCAATTAATACTTTCGGTAAGGGAAAACTGTTTATAAGTAGACGCTTTAGAATACACCCATTCTCAAACTCAATTATTTGTTACTTCGGCATTGCGTCTGTGTACATTCTAGCTACTTCCTGTTTTTACGCCATAAACAGCACTGAAACCTAAGTCACAAATGGAGGTCATAAATGAATGTCTTATAAAACTTTGAACAGTATTACAATTTCTTTTTCCTTGTGTAAGATATTACAGGTGGAGCCATCTCTGGACAGCAGAAACTGTTTATAACTGAAATACTGTTTCGTGTGTAACGTATGTTTCTAAAAGTAACTAAAGGTATTTCAGTGCGCTCAAGTGTTGGGTGCAGGGTTATTAATACATTAAAATGAGAGGATTTCTGGTAGTAAACCTTTATTCTCTACGTACACAAAGATAACGAAATTTAAAATAACAAAACACTGTCAATAATCAAATCCCTCTAGGAGAACAAAAGATGTAATTAAAGACTAGGGATGACGTAGGCGGCCTCAATCTCCCACATCCTCTCCACTGCATTGTCAAGTAACTCTTAGACAGCAAAAAAATGTAACATATATGTTCTCAGATGTAGTTTCACAGCCGGTTTCATTGTACATACAACAGGAATACAGTCACGCGTGTTTAAAAATTGGTCAACACTTTTCGCATCACAAATGCCATGCTGGCCCTATAGAACAGGAAGGGGGTTAGCGTATTTAATATTGTGACTTTGTGGGTTCGTAGAATTAAAAGTCCAATTTGCCGAAATTCTAAATGTTCTTTATTGGCGTAGAAACACACTGCGTAGAAGCAGAATTACATCACATATCACAATCTATAACACCAAGGTCGAGGACAATAACAAACAGATTACTCACCTTCCACTGTTCACAACACTGTTGTTACATGTCTTTGCAACTGTTTACTACTCACGACTGATTCCTGGCGAGTCGTCGCTCTCTTAAATACCTCATTGATAAATTCGAGAGACTTCTGGAGCACATAAGAAAAACAACTATTCTCTGTCAATCGAGGTATCACTAGAACCTTCCTTACGTGAAAACCTACCTGGACCGGCAAGTTACTGATCTCAAGCGCTATGTTTATCTGCTTATGCAAGCACTTTCCACCTGTTATCTTTATCTGCAGCCTTTTTGTGTAGTCAAGCCGCGCTTATCTCTCGGCATCGAAATTTCTGTGCTTTTCGCCGCGACAATATTCTTCTGGATATTAGCTAAAACATTATCAAATTATGTAAATGTAACCCCTGGGCAGTATTATTCTCCGCGCAAACTTAGCCCAAATCAACTGAAGCCCTTTACTATGCACTGTCATGAGCTTTTTTAAGTTTGAAAACATGTTTAAAAACTTAAAACAGAGGAAAGAATTTTAATTTTGGAATAAATAATGTAAAAGCCAGAATAAAATAATTTAATTTTGCGTTCTAGCAAATACAAATATTGTTTATATCATTTTCTTCTATTTATTAGCAGGGGCGATACTTTGTCGCATTTTGTCGCGAGATTGACTGACACTGGTGTACAGAATGGAGCTGTCCGTCTAACAAGCTGCAGTCATTAATTCATACCATTCACATACACAAATGCGCTCGAGACTGAGGCATAACAGAACTTTAATGGTGTCCCGCCCTCAGACCAGTCCGAATATGTCTCATTTCTGCACAGTGTGATTCAGTCTTTTTGTTTTGTGGCGTTTCTAAGTCACAGTTAACAGCCTGAGTTCGGGTGATATTTTGTGTGCAGTTGAGCGGTTTATGTTAAAAATACGTTTCCTTGAAATTAAATGAAGAAGGTATCAGACGAAGAAACTAATGTGTGGAAGCGTTTCGGGTTTACTACCAATAAACAAAAATTATTTTCATAATCATTTTTATAAAATTATTTCCATAAAATTATTAAGAAAAAGTTTCTACAACTATTACTTTGTTACAATTATTGTTAAAACAGCTGTATATAACAATTATTTTATTTTAATTATTTTAATTGTTTATACTTCACAACTATTTTGTGATTTAAGGTGATTGTAGCTACATAAATATATTAACATAATTGTCTTCATTATCTGCATTGTTTATTTGTATATCTTTAATACAAAACTAAGCTTAATATACAACCACTGCATAGCTTAAGATAGGTAAATCAACTTTTAAGGTAATTAACCTTAGTATTTATCAATTTTCTTGTAGTGTTTTGAGTTTAATGAATAATCGTTGTTTAATTTATGTATTATATAGCTTTTAACCTCGATTTAGCTACAACTGAATGGCCATACAAATACCTGAGTGGCTGTATTTTCTTCTCACCGAAAATCTGAATGATATATAAAATTATATGTGATTTTTTTAGAATGTATTAAAGTTATGCTTGGCTATAGTGATAGATTTGAATGGCATTTCCATCATTTGTGCAAAAGAATGTTGTAAAAGAAGTTTTGGTTATAACTGTAGTTCTTCAAGAAACGAGCAGACGTCATTTACGGGCCACATGAGACTAACCACTAAAGTGTATGTTCTTGACAGTTCTACCACGCAGTAAATGCGTTTGCTAGTAGATCAGAGCAATCCATCAATAACGCGTGGCTGTTCGGTGTTATAGATGGATCACAGAAATGTGCAACGTATATTGTAATAAGTAGCGTAACAGGCGACAGTGATTTACTATTAGATACGTATATTTATAAGTAGGTTAAATTAAACAGAACTATTTCCAATCTAGATAGTTGATGCGGCATTTAGTTACTATACACCCGGCGTATCAGCTTACCCTATCTACTTTGGAAGAAATGCCATTTTGAAGCCGCAATTGCGCTTTTAAGTATATTTTCTTTAATTATTAGGAAGCATGGTCAAAGCATTAAAAGTGAGATATATTTAATATACAAGTATGAGTAGCTGGCATGCCAATTTATAAGAGTACTCACTCAACTGTTTGATGTCACCTTTCCTCCAAAAGCGCTTTTCTACCATAAATATGAGCCATCTTCAGTGAAGTCTGATCCAACTACTGTTTAAGGACGATCGTCTGCCTCTCCAAGAAAGTTAAGGTTCCACCTACTGGGGGTCTCCTGATTTCTGATGCCAACCTTTGCAACTGGAACATTGGTACAAATCTTACTGCGCACAAGATAGGTTGTCACCTTTGATATTAACAGGTTGAAGTTGCATAGACTCTGGATGTGAGGAAATTAAATTGTTGGATGTTTGTGGAGGCAAATGTACATCTTCTACCTCCGTTTCCGGAACGATACCCTGGTTTCCAGCTGTCTGTTGAAGTAGATGTACTTTCTCTTCCATCTGCTTCATGGGAAGTTCATTATTTATTATGGAAGTTTATTCATTTATTATTTTTTATTATTTTTATTTATTATGGGAAATTTATTTTTTATTACGAGCACTGCAACTGCCACTACACTAAACTGCACAGAAGTAGGTTCGAAGAAGCACCGTGTTGAACTGCACTACATTTGCACGTCACACTGGAATCGTCTTGGTATTGTTGATGTTTGCGTTATCGGAACTGTACCTGCGGTACCCCGCCCACGTGTGACGTATCTATTTAGTAACTTTTCTCACCGAGTGCATTCGTATCGTGGCCGACTACTAGACTTATTCTTTCCAAAGCCAAGCCGCGGGACCTGGTATGATGAGCTTCTGGTATGTCTTCTGGCAGTGTGAGAACTGAGTCATGCTCTGCCAGCTGCACGAGATGCTTTGCTTTCCCCTACACTTCACTCTCTCTTTACACATCCTCGTCTCATGTGACTGAGCAAAGCATGCACTGCTCCCGATGAGTGAACAAATCTTTGATTAGTTAACCTTCTTGCTGAAGGTTTATGTTCTTATGCTTTTTGCATTCTTCAGAGCTCAAATACTACCTTTTTCCGTGAGTAATATAAATGTAGATCTCAAACCACTTCACAAGCTACTCTATATGTAACTAGACCGTGAACAAAATGCAGTTGGAGGCGTGGTTTATCAACAACGGAGTCCTCTATCTTTCCCCATCTACCGGCAGTTTAGGTTGCCTCTCCTCCATAACGCGGGCTGCATTGATCATCGGTTTCACTCGCTTTCGCATTCACTCTTTTCATTTTCAGCCGTATCACTGCTTTGTTCCTCAGGGTTTAAAGAATCTATGATTCTATCTATTTGTTGATCGATTGTGAGGCCGTGTCCAAGGTAATTACTTTCTGCTAAAATGAAAATCAAAACAGCATTAAAATACACGCGTTTCGTGTGGTTTGCGCTCTATCACATGCAGGAAGGAAGGGGAGTCACGTGATACTTGGATGACGAGAAGGGGAGAAGGCTCTCCTCGCGCATGCGCATCTATGTTGTGCCATTCTGGGGATAGGCTTTAAAACGTCTAACAGCACGCTCCAATCTCTCTAAGCAAAATACTCAACATTATCGTTAAGGCACCCGTGCGCTCAGAAGTTTTCCACCATGAATGTAAAATGTTATCCGTGAAACAATTCATAAAAAGCCTTGCAGCCTATCTCTACACTATCTGAGCGAAAAATCCAAATTCTATATTAAACACATAATTATGCTTTCAGGGATTTCTTAAGATTAAAGGTCTCACTCACTTCTTGACCACAACATATCCAATTAAATCCCTGTCGCGCTGGTCCTTCCTCTGGCACTTATACTGACTAATTCCATAACTTCCTCAGGCTAAATTAACACACTTCAAGTTCACAAACTAGTGTCTGAGGGCAAGACAAAACTATAGATATCACGAGTTCTTCAATGATCAACATCGATTCGGGCGCAGAGGCTCCGGAAAGGCAGACCACTACCACCAGGGTAACCACGTGAATTCACACCCTACAGTGATGTGGCACATACATGTCATCATAACCATGTCATCTCAGCTAGAACAAAGCCGTAGCGTTTAACGCATCGGTTAACACGCATCATGACTAGTGAAGGCAAATCACCTTGACACACACTCACACTTTGTATATGTGCATGAGTAGAAGTGACTGTCAATAATCGGATTGCTTGCAGGAGACCCTAACACCACTCTCATGTCTTCTTTGCTAAGCTAATTTACGTGCACTACTAACAAAGTGTGCATGTTTAGTTAGTAAAAGCATGTACATCGGCAGATGGTGTAGCCCCTGATGGTGATTGTGAGCGGTAGTGGGGTGATATCTCGGAAATGGTAAATGCCGCAAAATTTGCTTCGTACAAAAGGCGTGCTTTAATACAACATAATAAATATATTCCGAATTGGGAGACATAAAAATTATTCGAGAAAAAAGGCTCTAAATGCAATTTTTTGCCATGTAAAAACCATAATCTTAAGGCTTATTTGTAGAAACAGTTAAAGGCATTTTAGACAGAATCAAAATTAACAATGATGTTCCACGCAAAGCTTAGCTTAGGAGGACAATACCGTTGAAAATTTTAACTCGTAACCTTTAAGAAGGGGAATACCAATTTGCATTAAAGACAAAGCAAATAAACACATGTAAAAGTATAAATTCGGTTATGACGATCGCTAGCTGTTGTGATTCTCAATGTCCCAATCTAGGTATTTTCGCAGTCCACTCTGTGGGCGTGCGTTCCGATCCCACTCCTGACATCAATTGTGAATTTGTGGGTTAGTAGAATTAAAAGTCCAATTTGCCGAAATTCTACATTTTCCTTATTTCCATAGAATACACTGTTCAATTCTAACGTAACAACATTACATCACATATGCAACACAAGCTTCCAAGGTCGATGACAATAACAAACAGCTCTCGTTACAACAATACTCTTGTTACACACTTCACAGCTGTTTACTGTTCACCTCACTGTTTTAAAACTCCGCTGGCGTATCACAATCTCTTATATATCTCATTCATAAATTCCAGAGACTTCTGGAGTAAATGAGAAAATCAACTGCTTTCTGTCAATTGAGATATCACTAGAACCTTCCGTACGTGAAACCCTATCTAGGCCGGCAAGTCACTTATGTCAAGCGCTAAGTTTATCTGCTTAAGCAAGCACTGTTTGCATATTATCTTTATCTGCAGGCCGTTTGTGTACTCAAGCCGCGCTTATCTCTCGGCAGCGAATTTTTTGTGCTTTTCACCGCGACATTATATTAGGCATGGAAGACAATTCACTTTACTCCGAGAACCATTTATAATTCGTATCCTTCCTTTAAGTGTCGTAAATTTACGACACGGAACTACTGGCTTTACCTTCCTTCCGAAGAAAGACAGCTTAAATATTCTTGTGCCCGGAAAACTCCGCCGAGCTCAAACGCGCGTCCTCGTGAACCAGAGGCTAAGGAAGCCCTTCTAGAACACGGAGAATGACTAAAGAACGCAGACCATCTAAAGAAATTATAGATAAACTCAACTTTCCTTGAGGCTAGTTCGGCACCTTTATTTTATAACAAGTGAGTATGAACCACCATTCCTAATTTTACCCTTTTTTCTTGCAAATTTTAAGATTTATTTACACTAAAACACCCTTAAAGCCAGGAATTTATACTTTTGGATTTAAGTTATCTGAAAGTATTTTAAAGTAACAGACAATGAATTCAGTACCTTGTTTTCATGGATTACGTTTACATACATTAATTTAAATTTGCGTTTATGACAACCGATTTATGCATATAACGACAGGCAGAATCATGAATATGGCGTCAAATACACGTTTTAGTATGCTTTTAGGGCAACAAAGTGTTAATGTAAATAGAAATTACATCTAAAAGGTGGCAAAATGGAAATAAGTCCAGAGAATTGCATAATGACTTAATGAAGAATTGACAAAATTTAGACAAGATTTACGAGACAACTGTTAAAAAGTTGAAGAAGCCATCAAGAAAAGCAAAGATAGAACTGTTATATTTTAATGTTGATCATATCCACTGGAAATACCGTGTTTCTGCTGCCCTTCTTTTGTCTCCAAGATCTAAAGTGCATCGCAAAACTCGGTATTATACAAATGTGGAACTAGGAAACAAAAATTTTCCTAGTAAACAGGTTCTATTTACATTTCCTCCCAATATTCGCTAAATGTTTACGACGCATTTTAGTTCCAAATTGGCATTGTTGGGAAAAGCAGAGTGTGCACAAGCCGTTAAAAACGTTTATTAAGACTACTAAGCGAACTGCATGACCTGCTTTCGGATATACATTTGTGCAGACCTTCCTTTTTATTTCTGGCGTAAGAAAGAGCTAAAGATATCCATTCCCATTGTGGTCTTCACCTTCTTTCAGATGCAATATCTTTTACCTACAACCCCTAAGAATTCGTTGGTTTAAAATACCACAATGTTTTCAAAGCATAGAAATAAGCTGGCACATAATGGGACCTGAAAACATCCTGTGGATTACAGTATATTATACTAGAATAAATTGATTTAGGGAAACCAATTTTTTGTTGTTTAAATGTTGAGGATTTATTTCAACAGTGTATGATATGTTTATTGTTTGGAAATTTAGAAAATGAAATGTGTAGAGTTAAACTCCCGCTTTTACTACATACGGCACCGCAGGCGGTGACACTGATGATACATGAGATGTAGATAGAGCACCGGTGGAATGAGATGGCGGGGGAAACCGGAGATCCTGGAGAAATTCCACCCCAGCGCCGTGTTGTCCACCACAAATCTCAATTTGCGGCCACCTGGGATCGAACCCGGGCCGCCTAGGTGAGAGTCAAGCGGTCTAACCACTGAGCTACGGCGCGGCCTTTGGAAACTTAGAGCCAGAGTGAAAAATTCAATGCCATTGCCGGGCTTTTGACCACGGACACTACAATCTGCTTCCGGTTGCTCTAACCTTGAGCTATCAGGGCCACGTGCCAGCAAGATACTGTCGCGAAGCCGGTATCTACGATAGCGCGGCTAGTGTACACAAAGAGCCGGCAAATAAAGATAGCTGAGATAAAGGACTTGCCGGCATAGATGAAGTTACGCTTCTGAAATGTGATGGAATATTCGGTTTCGTTATTGTTCTGGAACAGTCTCGAATTTATATATGAGGTATTTAAGAGTCAGTTGTAAGCAGTAGGCAGCTTTAGAGTATTGTTTTAACGAGAGCTGATATAATCAGAACGCTGTTTGTTACTGTCATAGAGCTTAAGTAGACTGTGTGTACGTGACGTAATGTTGTTACGTGAGAATTGAACAGTATATTTATACGAAAATAAAGTACATTTGGAATATCTGCAACTCGGACTTTGAATTCTACGAACCCACAAAGTTACAATATTGAATTCGCCAACTGGCTCGCATTTTTCTCGGTAAATCACTAGGAAACATGAGACCACTACGTTGTTGATGACTTACAGTACTCTAAGCACCTATTAGGTCAATGAATTGAAATTGTTCCCGGATGAAACAGAACCGGTCGATTGACTGCTGTAGGGAGAAGAGACAATCACTGACGATTATTCGTACATCACATATGAATGCCCACCTCGGTAGCGTAGATGGTAGCGTGTCTGCTTCACGTTCAAGAGGTCCCGAGTTCGAATCTCGGTTAGGGTGAGTTACCTGTATAAGGTTTTTTCCAGGGTTTTCCCTTATCCTTAATGACGAATGTCACGTAGCTCTAAGCTCAATGGACCCTGGATACCTTTGAGCATCATTTCACCCATTTCATTCATCGTCCGATATGACTTAACGTTGCAGGACGTAAAATTACAATAACAATAAAAATCATATATGAAATGCAGCACATCTTCGTTCATTCCTTCATCTCTGCCATTGATGCACGAAGTCGAAGAAATATTCAATTATTACTATGACTACGTAACTTAACTCTGAAAAAGTGGGATCCATAATTATGAATATCACAAATATAAAACATAGACAAAGTAACTCTCTCTTTGAAAACAAACGGATACCGAATATCTCCGATGCAGACTATGATCTGCGCGTAGTGAAAGACCAAGGGTATCATATTGCAAACTTCGAGTAAGTTAAACGTAGACAATTCCTATGCTTGGCAGCTACGTTGCCAGTTAGGGTCACAATTTCAGACTTCTGTGTCCATTGTAAGAATAACTTATGACAGTTGTATAACGCGTTTTATGACACTAAGATTTTGAGAGATGTTAGTTTAAAAGAATATTGCTGTTGATCAAATTTGTTAATTAACTTGATAATTGAAAATCACCTTAAAAGTATGCAGCCAATTTTGCAATCATGTTTGTTTACACCTGTGATAGATGTAATAAGTTACTTCAGGTTTTGCTAAACTACACATCGGTTATAATTAGCATGAACGTAATTCGTTAAGGAAATTATTCCAGGAAATTATTTGCCAATAAATTCAGTTCAGCGAGCTAATACTTAATGAACAGTGTCACACATGTCATGAAAAGCAACCGCTAATAACAGATAAACACAAATTCGTGGATCATGGTTTACACGTAAATGTTCAGTGGCAACCTTCTCCAAGAAAATTGGAAGAATTATTGTTGTATAGAGGAGGCGGTGTTATGAAGAGCTAAATTAAGTACAATAACATTAATTATCATCTGAGAAAGGCAGGTTAAATCGTTTAATAGCAAAACGTATTGCCTACTACTAACAACAAAAAGGAAATCCCACTAAATTAGGAATATTTGTTGTAATCAACCCTGAGCAGCTTTAATATTACGTGCCCAGATTGGGAAAGGAGGTCAATTTCACTATGGGAAAAACTAACCTAATTGTGGCACCTGAGTGACTTCCGGGAGGTAGAGGGGAAGAGTTCTTGAGAGTAGCCCGATCTAGTTGTGACAAATAAAACGACGGTTACATCCCTAAGGTTATCAGATGTACGAGGGTCCTTCAATAAATAACTGAACTATTTTTTTAACTAACATAATGGTTTTATTTCACTAACATTTACGTACACACTTTCGAAGTATTCTCTCTCTGATGAAATACAATTATTCCAACGATTTACCCATTGTTCGAAACACTCATTGAACCCATTTTTGGACAGTCTGTTCAGGATACCCATGACAACATTGTTGACCTCGTTGTCACTTTGAAAATGGCAACCCTGAAGCTACTGTTTCACTTTAGGGAAGAGGTGATGATCGCATGGTGCGAGGTCCGGAGAATAAGGTGGATGAGACGTGATCCCAATGCCCATTTCTGCGATGACATCTTGAGTTGCACGAGCTCGATGAGCAGGGGCATTATCCTGATGTAAGGTCTATCCTCTCCCTGCGAGATCTGGTCACTTTTCGGCGATTTTTTTCTTCAGTGGCCCTTCAGTACGTGACAATAGTAAGCAGCAGTTACTGTGCGTTGATTAGTTACAACATGATCATACAGAATGCCCTGTTTGTCAAAGAATACGAGATGCATGACCTTTCCTGTACTTTTCTGAACTTTTGCTTTCTTAAGCCTAGGGTTCGATGAATGTTACCACTGCGAACTCTCCTGTTTTCTTAACTGGTCGTAATGGTGGAACCAACTCTCGTCACCAGTGATGACTCTGTTCAAGAAGTCTGATTCCCGTCGTAACCTTCTAAGCCGTTCTTGACACGTCATGAAGCGGTGAGCCTTCTTTTCGTCCTTCAGTACGTGCGGTACCCATTTCGCTGCAACTTTTCGATAGCCAAGATTATTGCGAATTATTTCGTTTACAGTTCCAACAGACAAATTCATCATATCTACAAAGTTTGAAATTGTTATCTGACGATCTTCTCGCACATTTGCGACAATTGTGTTAATGTTGACTTCCGGTTTTGCTGTTGCGGCTTTGTCAGGGCATGGAGAATCTTGAAGGTATTCATGACCTCCTTTGGAACGTTTATACCACTAAGAGACTTTCGTTTTGTCTAAAGCTTGGTGCTTGTATGCTTGTTGCACCATTTAAAAGGTTTCTGTAGGAGTTTTGTCTAACAGAACACAGTGTTGCTGCAGTTTCAGTTCCATGGAGTGTGCACTAAACACGACCTCACGTATCGGGCTCTAACTACCAAATGATTGACTCCGCATGACTGTCACTCACAGCACTGCTAGAGGAACGGTTCACCTTTCCACCACTAACAGCCATGGTGCTCCAGGGCGGTTTATGTAAATACAATTAAATCACTTCGGTTATTTATTGAAGGACACTCGTACTATCGCGGCACAGTGAATTTTGATGGGTAGTTTGAGCAGAGCGCTTCATTGCACGAAGAGTATGCAAATATTTCTTCAGAGCATTCTCAACGCTATACCTCGTTCGCAATTGTGTAACTGACAGGCCATTGAGCGACAGAAAAATGTATGGTGTATGGATTTCATAATAGTATGGGACTAGTATGAACAAGGTACTATTTGAATCATCTTCTCGCAATTAGTTTGCACATACTCCATATTTCGGTTGTCGCCAATGACAGAATTTTCTGAAGCAGATGGGGACTATAAATTAAGGCTAAGTCCTACGATGACAAATATGGAGTATCTGAACCTCTAAGGGATTTAGGATCATTTGAACTTTTATTTCGCCCATAACAGTGCTTGCAGATAAATACGTACATCTCTTTGTCCATTTATTCCTTGGGGGAGACAGCTGTGTCAGTCTCTGTCTATGAACTGCAAATTAAAAATTTAACAAACTTTATTTCAATTAAAAATGTTGCATGTGACACATACTTTAATGAAAACACCCTTCGAAAACTGTGCTTTGCAAGGACGATGTCTCATTACGTTTAGTATTCTGGGAAATGGAAAGCAATAGTACTTTTGCACATCATAACCCTAATGAACTAATTTTGCACAGCAACCTAATGGGCTTCCACAGCACGGATATTATATGGGATGTGATCGCACAAGGTAAGCCAAGTCGACGTAATTTTCCTTGTGAGAAGTGACCGCAGATAATCACCGTAAACCTTGAGAGAAATAAGCTTCTGTGTAACACACGCGGGAGAAGCTAGGATGAGAAGCTCCAGCACATGTTCTCAGGTGTCTCTCTGCCACACTTTCGGTTAAATGCATTTTTCAGGGAAAGCATCAAGTCTAAAATAATATTAGTACAATTCCTATAACTTGAATCAGAAAATTACACTGTTTTAATAAATATGTTAACAACACATTCTGTAAACCCTCTGCATCCTTTGTAATGGGATTTCTTCCATCTATCACAGAGAAGGTATTAAGGACTACCACAAATTGCGTTGTAGTTATTTCAATAGAAAGATGTTTCAGAGCTGCTTAATAAAAAAATCGGTAAGATTGTGAATGTGGTGTTGTCCACCAAAAATCTCACTTTGCAGTCCTCTGGGATCGAACCCAGGTCGTCTTGGTGGGAACCAAGCGGTATAACCAGTGAGGCCTCCTATATTAAAAAGAGACATTTAGGAGTGTCTTATGTGTTCTATGACATATATGTATGGCATGTATGTAGTTATTTTTTTATTTACTGAACTACAGCAAGCTCTATTAGACACGTAATATGATGTGTTCCTTTTACAGATTAAACAGTTTAATTCTCTATAAGGTGTTACTTAAACATTATGTACTTGTTTGCTAATACAGGCTTTGATTATGTTAATAGTGGTATACTAGGAATGTATAAAATTATAAGGATTGAATAAACCTCTAGAAAGTTGAAAATGTTTTGCAGTAGGTTTTTATTTGTCACCTAATTTGTTTCTTACATGCTTTATTGCTTTATATTCTGATACTCATAGGTTAAGAAATGGATTGTTTGTGCTGGTGTTCTGGACGAACAAGATGGATCGTCACGAAATCTGTAAAGAGAAGATTTTCTTTTCGTATGGCCAGTGACCTCTGCTCTGAATTCAGTGTATTAGTCAACCGCAGCTTGGGTATGTTTCTCACTTACGGGAAAAATGATTCACTCATTACCCTCTTAGTTGTGTTATTCCTTTTCATTTGTAATTTCTACAATATTAATGATTTGATTTATATTATGATTGTGGATTTTGGAGTCAATTGTAAGTTAGTTCCAGATTTTCATATTCAATAGCTTACTTTGCAGGAATGTCTGCTAGCCCATACTCTATTCGTATGTGAGGTTTCATGCAGCTGAAATGTATTTTCCATGTCCGGTCTTCTTCCTTGAATTCTTCCTCCTTCAATTGTTATTTTGCTGCCTCTGAATATAGCTATAGTCATTTCTTTTATCACATGGACTGCCGATTTATTGAAGAATATCAGTATTTGTCATTTGCTGTGCCTGATTATAAGAACAACTCGGTCTAATAAAGATTTTAGCCCTATTGAGATTATGTTTCCTGTATATTTTAGCAGTTCTATCTTGTTCTCCTTCCTGTAACCGTAGGTATATACTTCTGATTTTGCGCATTCTTTCCTGGTTCTTTGGTATACCTATACCTTTTCAGGTAGATGGCGTCATGTTATAGAGTGGCCGTAATGGAAATCGTTACATGATAATAAAAATAACAAACACTGATATTACATCTGAAGACTTCCTGGTGACGAATACGCTCACTTCGTTTTGGGCAGCCGGCCGGGTAAAAAGATGATTAGATATCAACGTTTCGGGAGTGTACATCTCTCCCATTATCAGGATATTTATAAAATGTTATATCGCAAATGAAATACTGGATGTAACACAACTATAAACAAAGACAAAACACTATCTAAATTCGCTTTACTGAACAAAAGACTGTTTTCAGTAAAGTAAGTGCCCGGTCAGGAGATGGCGTGAGTATAGAAAATTGTGTCAAAGAAACGTAACTGCTTAACTTGATTATCAAGCTGAATTGATCTTTGCTTCTTAATTCGATGAATTTCCATTTTTAAAGCCGGTTTCCAAGAGGAGCTGAACTGAAATCCAGCATCACGATTAAGCGTGCTCGTTTCAGAAGAAATCGCCAAAGCCTCCTTAATTCTCCGCTCGCAGCAACTGTTGCATTTTGCCAAGATGATTGTCTCCCATAAAGTGACTCTCTGGTCGTTATCAAAACAATGCTCTGCCAGCCCAGGCTTCTCAGGTTGCATTAAACGAAAACTCCGTTCATGTTCGATTATTCTAGTAGCGATGGTCGTTCCG
Source organism: Mantis religiosa (assembly GCA_030765055.1). Taxonomy (NCBI): domain Eukaryota; kingdom Metazoa; phylum Arthropoda; class Insecta; order Mantodea; family Mantidae; genus Mantis; species Mantis religiosa. The sequence continues at coordinate 5,735,340 of JAUKNK010000099.1, read as the reverse complement.
CTATGTCCTATATACGGTGTCTCACATTCACAGGGAATGCGGTACACTTGGAAGTCCAGCTTATCTTTCACTGACTTCAACAGATGTTTAATCTTCGGAGGGGGCTTGTGTATGTCCCTGAGGTTGTATTTTGCGAGAACTCTGCCGATTTTGCTGGATAGATTGCTGTTAAACGGGATGCAGGCTGTAGCTGTAGGCAAATTTGACGCTTGCTGTATTACAGGTTTCCTTTTCTAGCTTTGGTGATCGAATATGACGTTGTAGCCTCCATCAGAATTAAATAACAGAATTTCATGAGTCTTCTCCCCTCAAGTGAGCTTCTTGCAGCCCCTTTTGTGTACTGGATGCAGAAATACCACACACTCACACGCACACTACACACCTTCAAAAGCAGCACCGAGGTCAAAAATCTGATGACAGCAACACAAAGTAAGTAACTTCCTGTACACAAATAGCAGAGGCAGACTGAGACCTGTGCAGCTAATGAAAGAAAGTTAGTGCCGTGCAGACGAGAAGCGCGTGATTTGTAGCTCCTCCTGCTTTTTGTGTAGTGGTAGATTACAAACTGAGCGCACCGTCCATGTAAAAATTTTCCTTGCGTTTAAAGTGTAAAGATGTCCATTGCGGCAACTGTATCTAGGTGTGTGATAGTCCCTTCCTCCTTGTGTTTAGTCGTAGTCCTGTTTTCCGCCAGTAGTAAGGACATATAGGTTGATGTCCACATAAAGCACACGAAGAAAGGCATAAAATGGTCCTAGATGCCTTTGTTTATTTAATGCTGAATAGCCGTTGGTCTGTCTGAAGCCTGTTGGGCCGTTGGCCTAATTTTATTTGTGTGGAGTTTCTCCCCATACCAACAAAGCGCAGGTTAAAATAGGTTCATAACCATCGCTACAACAACAGCGCTTTTCTATGGAGTCAGTAAACACTGCTGGGGATTGTGTATTTTTCTTCACTATAAAAGCTGATTGATTATATTACATTAAGAGCTATTTCTAAATCTTTTCCACCAAAATTCAGAAAGGCTGATGGGCCTATAATTAGTGACAATTTCATTTCCTTTACAATTTCTAAAGTTAAACCAAATAATTCTTCATAGCTTTCATCTCTTCGACAAAGTACCATTTTTGAGATCCTCGTTATACAGAGATGGAAAAATGTAAAGAGAGAAAATGCCCTTGCCAGGAGGTATCTCGTGAATTCATCCTCTCTCGGTAGTTTATTGGAATCTAATGTCGTTAAAGCTACTGGTATTTCATCTTCTGCAAATTCTACATCTTTCTCTGTGTCCATATGTTCGGTCACTAATATTCTTATTAATTTGTTTTTTTCGGTGTCAGCTTCGGCGAAATAGTTCATTATGTATTCCTCTGTACTTTTTATATCTGTAGACAGGTTTCGTCCTGTTTTGGGGGTATAGTTGTTTCTCGTTTTCGATTCAATTTCCCAGCTGCTATTTTATACATAACGCTCCAAGAATTGCAACTGCCACTACTTTTGCAGAACTTTCCTGATTTAATAAGTTCGGCTTCCAATTTCGACTGATATTTCCTGTTAGCCTCCACATATTGATTTTCCTTCCCCTGTCGCAGTTGTTCATTAATCAATATTACTTTGTTATCGGCGTCAGTGTTCACCTTTTGAGGTTAACTCTATGTACAATATTGGACTGCTCTCTTGCTGATCCTGTCTATTTCTCTTGCTTGTTGTAAATGTTCCATTGCATGCCTGAGTTAAACACGTATTCCACGTGCCCGCCTCGGTAGCGTAGATGGTAGCGTATCTGCCTCATATTCAAGAGGTCCCGAGCTTGAATCTCGGTTAGGGTAATTTACCTGGATGAGGTTTTCTACCGGGTTTTCCATTATCCTGATAGACGAATATCTGGTAACTTTAACCTCCAGGGACCCCTGACACATTTGAGCATCATTCCATTCATTTCGTTCATCGTTTGTAATGATTTACCGTTGGAGGACGTTAATAACAAACAAAAAAACCAAATAACGTACTCCACAGCTCAACTAGCAGTTCAGTTTCTAACGCAGTTTTCACTTTGCTGCTAATTCTTCATGATGTTCTACTCTGTGTACCCGGGTCTTGCATTTACGGCATATTACATTACACCAAACCTGATAAAAAGGTCTCTGAGCCCCGTATAAAATGAGACTTGAGAACCACAGGAGTTGAGGGACAACAATAATAAAAGCTAACTTCAGTTTCTACCACTGAAAACCTCTATTTGGTATGATGGGCACTGACCACAAGACACCTAATTTGAGCTCATAAATAGGTAAATAATCAAGAATTTGCAAAGCCTATCCTGTACTTCAGAAACACATAAGGTTTGATAAAAGAGCATACTTGCGAAAAATGCTTCGGGTTTTGTTTGAAAATGTCATGTAGTAGGAGATAGCGTTGTTACTTCAAATAATATGAATTTAACGTATAAAAGCACCACTTATATATCATTAAAAACATACATTTACCCATTAATATTTCGCTTCAAACACAGCGCTGAACAGTTCGGAACCGAATTTGCCTATAACGGTACATACGTGTGCGATGGCAATGCCAATTTGTTCTTATAGGTATCATAAGAAAGCGTGTTTTCCAGTTCTTATATATGGCTACTGCATTTAAGATCGTTAGGAAGGCATGCTAAACGCTAGAGAGGTTATCCCAAATGGATTTTATGTACTGAATTCAAAAATAATTTTCATTTTATCCCATCATTTCAGGTTTTCAAATTATTCATAAACAGCAGAAATGAAATTAAGGGGGTGCCGCACTGAAAACCCCCAAATCCGTCAATTTTCAACTAATCCTGCAGAAAGGTTTACCACTTAGCTCTGATGCCAAGTGGATACAGAATTCCAAATTTGGATTTTGCATCATCAATAGTTTTTCAGAAATTAATTTATGAAATTCAAAATTTGGGCAAAATTCAAACCGCTCCACCTGATGAAAATTTCAAAATTTTAATTTTTCTGTTTCTTAAAATATTCAGATGGTTATGAAGAAAAGATCTATCATATGAATTTCTTATACTGCCTTTAGTTCCAGAGGGGAAACAATTAGGTATGGAGAAAACAAAAAGGACTGAATTATGATTAAACCTTTAAATTTATATATCAATTATTTTAAAAAATAATGAATATTAAAACTTCATATGATAAAAACCTTAGTTTGCTTTCTAAGAACATGTGCTGAAAATTTTAGAGGGACTGAATCAAAACGGCATCGTGTGGAACATTTTTAATGACAAAAAAATGTTGAATAAAGTATAACAGAGTAAATCAAATTTCTTTTGGACATTAACGTCATATCATGCTATGTAAACCAACATTTGCATTTTGTGTCTTAACCAAAGTACATCTTTTTAGGATTTCATCTGATGCCAGCCTTTGGTACACAAGCATTTGTTTCCTTACCACAACAGGCCTCAAGTATGTTCCCATTGTTCTGTCGTTATGTTTAGGCATTTCTTTCCGTGTATAGTTTAGCCTATTCATGATCCTAACTATAAACACAGTCAACAAAAGTTCAGTTGTTTCAAATAATGTTTTAACTATGACCTATATAACAGTTTTATGCACGTTTAGATGCATAAAACACCTTTATAAATGTTAAATGGCAAACTGAAACTCCTTAATTATATACAAACCGTATGCAGTTTATCGAGAAACATAAGAAAATCATGACCAAGCTAGAAACACACACAAAAACAACAGACAAACATTACTATTTGCTTTCAATGTTTGCAAACAGTGTTTTGTTTCCATGCTGCGGTACTGTGAGAAATAACCATCATAACGACATATAACATTCCACCAGGAACTTTGCCCGCTAATTTCAAATGTATTACAAATGACTGAATTCTGTGGATCCAACGGCCGAGATGCACATGCGCATGGGCATATAAATTTTCATGACAGGGTATTTAAATGTCTCAAACTCATAAATTTAATTAGATTGTGATTCTACAAGGTACAAAGTATTTTATTAACTCAAAAACAGAAAAAAAAATATTTTTCCCATATTTTTAGACAATTACGGTGCTGTGACAAAAACAACTTTCAACCAGAATTTTGTATAAAAACTAGGCCACAATTATAAATTGTTATTTGCGATGAATTAATGATTAATTAGAATTATAAGCACATTCATAATCTTACCTCAATATTGCACTTCAAATCTTCTTCTGTTCAGCCTTCTCGCATATTGCTCAGAACATCCAACAATAGCCCGCTATCATGTGAACACTCCAATTCCCTTGATATTTCATTTCCACATTTATATATCATGGTGAAATTTTTCACTCTATTCCTCACTAAATTCTCCTAAATCACCCGTATATAATTTACATGGAAATGTATACAATGTACTTTGACATTCAGGTTGCAACCAACCTGTTCGTAATTTTGTAGCATCACCTTCACTATGTCAACATAATTGAGTCTTTTTTATTTCCAAGGAAATTAAAACTAACATTTCGGAATGAATTTCATAAATCCTTCACTTCTCGACTCATAGTATTCTGGAACTGACCCTCCATCATCACTTTTCGAATTTGTGGGCCAACGAATACACTAGCTTTAATTTTGTCATAGGATAATGAAAAAACGTAACACAAAGTACATCAGCTGGAAACAATTCCCTTGAGGGATCAATAAGAGGTTGATATTTATGTTTTTCTGCCGATGAAAAACTACTTGGGCGCTACTAGGTGAACAACCAATCGGAGTCCTGCGATGTTGTCGTATTGCATTTCCCCTAAGTGGTGTGTGACGAGCACCAAACTAATCAATCTCTAATAAATACTATTCGTGCTAAGACAAAAAACTATATTTTGCAAAAACTGATCCATGAGGAAGGAGAGAGTAATATATTTAACATAACTATGAAAATTCCATATTTTTAGATCAAATAGTTTTACTGATACAAATAAAGTAGATACCATTATATTATTACAAGGCATTGACGTAAGCACTGTAATGAATACCATTATTGATTGGAATGTATGCGAGGACGTATATTTCAAATAACTCAGAACTGAAACGTAAATATTTGACATGACGTGATAAAAGAAATATGTACTTTGAATAAGCCAATGTGTTTGTTAAATTCGATGAGAGGAAACGATACACTTCTTGCTAGTCTGGCAGAACGTGTCTGGTCATATTATATTGTTTTTTAGAATGATTTGTAATCTTTTTACTCTGGAGTTCAAAGCTGAACTTCCATGAAAAAGTGTATCAGCTGGATCATTAACAGGCGATCCACATCACCGTCCCCCTCGGTTACTACTGCTAGAACAATCCAATAGCGTTAATGTGGGTTCAAATTATGTGGCAAACAGAAATAATATTTTTAAAATTACTGACCTTGAACGACTTATTCACGAAGAAATTGACAAGAAACACAAAACTGGTAAAAGTGTGTTAGGCATCAGATACACTACAAGAAGACAAATTTTAGAAAGAAATAACATCTAACGAGATTTTGGAACCTGTCATCATAAACTTGCGGTACTCAGACGTTGAAGACAGTGACAATTACGAACTATCTCTTAATGTAAGTAATATTCACAGCCTTACGAATGCACTGCTGGCATTTTCGTTGCATTAGAAAAATAAGCAATTCATAAACTATAACTGTAAACTAAATATTTAAAACATTTGCGTAATATACAAATGTTCATGATGCAATTGTCATTTCAACAACTGCATTATTATAAAACTTTTGAAAATTCAGTTTGCGTTCCCTTACGTCTAGCGCCACGAACACTGGCAAGTGTGCGACAGAGAGGGAAATATAAAAAGAGTGGGGATAACTAAGTGCAACGGTGAAGACTAACGCATCTGATTCACTACAGGCGGGAACTCTTCCCATTTGAAGCAAATAATAGAAGTGCCATCCCATGCACAGAGAAACAAGGATATTTTGTGAAATTAGGCTACTGAAAGTAATAGTGCAATAATCTGGAAATATTCTCAGGCTCGCAATAGTTGGTTTTCGTACTGTAATTTTTGTAACAAAAATTTAACATTTCATGTCTCCTTTAGAACACTGGAGAGTGGATAGATGAACGTTTCCATTATGAAGCAAGACTTGTTTAAGACATTTTCAAGAAGAATCAATGTAGAACCTAAACTCTTTGGAATTATAGTTTGTTATTAAAATTTCAAATGGCAGGAATACCTTCGCAATACAGCAAATTCTATTCCTCAGGAATGAGAGGAACAATTTCGTACTTACGACGCGTTTACAGTGAAAAACATACACTCAGCCAATACTTTTTCTTTTAACATAGAACCTATACATTCTGCTTATTTTTTTGGAAAGTTTAAATTCCTCACTAAATAACCAAGCTCACTTTAATTAAAACATCTATCATAATGAGAATTGCCTAGTTCATAAGTATGATCCACTGGATCCAGGGTGTATCGATTCAGGGTATAGGGGAACCGATGTCAAGACCATGAGATGCGGGCCCAATGGCAGAGGAAATGTTTGGTTATACAATATGTTTCTTGTTTCAGCATTAATTCTGTTACCTTAACTGTACAAAAACAATAATTTTCTCCATGATTTCTAGGTTCTTTTTAAAGGCATAGGCATACGTATGGGCAATGACCGTTTTTATCCTTTTTCATTGTTCCAACTCATCGACTCGTAACAGAACTATGGCACACTTAGAGCACATTAGGATTTATCGCGATCTCCTAACTTAGTACGTTATCTGAAGCTGTAGGTGTCACACACCAGATCATGTTTTAGTTATGTTGATTTCCCGCTATACTGCTTGCAGCGAGAGAATAAAGCAGATGTAAACAAAACCATGTGACCGTTGAACGTAGTTTGCCTTCTTCTCAATTTCCATGATGCTTCAGCCGTGTAAATAGTTCCTTGAAAAAGTACTACTACTGAGGTGTGTATTGTTTTATTCGTTTTGCTAAGGAGCATAATAAGTGTGCACTAAACACACTTCAACTATAAAACACATACTGTGACTTTGTGGGTTCGTGAAATTAAAAGCCCATTTGCACAAACTCAAAACGTTCTTTATTTCCTCCGATTCAGTCTTGGCACACTTGCAATTCACAGCAGAGTTACGTACCACACACAATTACGTAACACACACACAATTACGTAACAAACACAATTAAAATCCACCAGTTAGCAGGTCCACACTACTTGGCAACTTGCCATAAACTAACTCAGAACTCTACAACTGATTTTAAAAACTGACTTGCTTGGCGCACCGTGCTTCTATTTATAGGTGGCTAACTGGTTCTAGAAAATTCTATCCAATGAAGTGGAAAGATACACGAGAGATTTCAGGTTCTTTCCAAGGGGATGGCAGGAGGAGAAGAAACCACTTGGGCTATGGTTATTTCTCCCCACACCCCGCCTCTGCTCGGTACGTCATTAGCTCTGTGCATTAGCGTAGGTGCGGCCTAGATGCCGTATGCCCCCCCCTCTATTGGCCAGCTCTTACTGCTAGCTGATTGTAAGTTGGACTATTGGGTAACAATACTAATAGGTAGTTACATTAGTTTGTAATTAAAACAAATCATGCTGAGCGCGCATATTGAAGGAACTCCGTAAAACGCGGAAAGTTATTTCTGATCTCTGCCATCACCAATTTGCTTCTTTGGGCATTAATTTCAGCAATTCTTAAATTTTTACAATAATTATAACAATCAGGATTCATGGCAATGAATAGATTTATTTAAATTGATCATATTTATTATGTGCTGCATACTGCCCTTCTGCTCATTGATAATATTTCTTAATCATATTTGTAATATTTTGTCCTACTAATCTGCTGGAGGATGAACTTTGATGTAGACTAGACTATTCAAACTTCGAGACTGCTGATGTCTTCAAAGATTTACTTTGCTTTTTGGTGTTGAATGTTCTGGATGTAGATTCATTTTTACTATGGGATTCATAGGTAGCGCCTTTAACAAGGGTTTTGAAAACATTGATACCATTCTTAGAGGGTTGGGATTTAGAGGAATTTGTTTTAGGGGAGAATTGTTTGCTTTTGGAAGGAGTGCTGGTACATGGATATGATATTTTAGGGATAATAGGAGCGATGGATTTTGGAGTCTTGGATTGAATAATTTTGGAATAAGTGGAACCATCATGTCTAATGAGAGCATAGCAATATGGCCAAGGCTATGATCAATTATTATTTTACCATAGAATTTAACAAAACGGCTATGAATTTCTTCAAGATCAAAGAATTCATTCCTTCTACTGAAGACTGTATATAACAGATTTAATAATTCCTCCGGATCTGTTGTGACATTATGAACCCTTAACTCCATTCTGTCAATGGCATCAGGTAACGGAAAAGCAATTGATTCCCCTTTCTCGTGTAGTTTCCTTATCACATGTCGTAATGCTGCTAATAATATTTTTGTTTCCTCCAATTTACTAAGTTGCTTTGCATTTTCAATGCCATTATAAAAATTTATGGGGCATTTGGATGATGTGTCTGATTTTATACCAACGTCATGTTCGTGTTCTTCTATATCCATAATAGCTTCGTAATCAACGGGTATCTTTATTGGATTTTTTAAATTCCGACGCTAATATATCACATATATTAAAGATTAATTTTGGTTTTGGAATAACTCCATCTACAAAGGACACAGTTTCTGATATCGCTTTATCTATCTCTTCATTACAAAATCTTTTATTTATTTTACATTTAGGTGGTAACTGTGGCTTCAATGGAAGATCACGAGAATTATAATGATGGTCGGAAGGTGTATTGATATCGATTTGATCATAACTTTTAATAAAAAGAATGTCCATTTGCACTCCCTTGTCAGCTATATTACTTCTATTTAGTTGCGATAACTTGAGTTTATGTTCAATAACTCGTTTTAAATTTCTTCTAATTCTACTGGGCATATTCCTCTTAGGCTTTTTTTAACATTCATATTAAGTACTTGGTCCATTAGTCGTAATTTTTTTAAATAAATAAAATCTGAAAATCTAAGGGGGTATGGACAGCCCGGACACCTGGAGAGAGACTGCCCACACCAGGAAGTGCAGCCGGAAAACGAGTAAGGGCCGACGTGGAGAGGGGCACGTCGAAGCCATCACCACCATCCCCTCGAGTGACCCTGCACGCCGTCAGCCGGCGTATGGATGACAACCTCATCGCGGACGGTCGGGTGAGAGGAAAGCCGTGTCGCGTGCTGGTGGGCACCGGGGCAGCCGTGACCACCATCAAACCTGACGTGGCGAAAGGTTTGCCGACAAGGAAGCCGAGTCCAACGTAAGAGCTTTTCACGGCATCGGGTGACACCTTGCCTATGAAGAAGGAGGCCCTGCTAAAGTTGACCTTGGAAAGGAGTGCCGTACGTCTGTAGGTGTTGGTCGCCAAGGTCGATGAGGAGGTGATACTGGGATTGGAAGCCCTCAGGAGCCACGAGGCGACGGTCGACGTCAGCAGGAGGGTCCTGCGGCTCAATGGAGAAGAGGTGATACTCCGGCAACCCGATCAGCGCCTTGAAATCTGCAGGGTCGTTTTGAAGGAAGACGTGGTGGTCCCTGCAAGAAGCGAGGTGGTGGTGACGGCGCGACTGGAAGGTCAGAGAACCAGACACATGATGCTGGACGAGAACACGCCTGTACAAGGACTATGTGTAGCCAGGGCATTGTTGCCTTGCCGAGAAGAGGTGCCAGTGAGACTGCTAAATACAACGGACACCAATCACGACGTCCAGGCCAGGACGGAGTTGGGAACGTACGAACACGTGTTAAGCGTAACAGCAATCGAAGGGACACAGGAGCCGGTGCCGACGCAACACCTGGGTCCCGGGCTAGAAGGCCTACTGGAGATGGCGGCCGTCCACCTGACCGCAGAACAGTTGGAGAAGGTTCTGCAACTGCTGAGACAATACCAGCCCGTCTTCAGCCAAGGTGATAGTGACTACGACCGCACGGACAAAGTGCTTCACAGCATCGACACTGGGTACGCCCGGCCTATTCGGCAACCACCTAGACGCGTTTCGCTGGCAAAGCAAGGGGCGGTACGAGACATGCTGGAGGACATGCGATCCAGGGGAGTGATTGAAGAGTCTGATAGCCCTTGGTGTTTCCCTGTAGTCTAGGTGACAAAGAAGAACGGCAAGCTACGCTTCTGCGTAGACTACAGGAAGTTGAATGCTGTCACCCGGAAGGTCTGTTTTCTCTTACCCCGGATTGACGACACCCTGGACACGCTAGCTGGTGCACAGTGCTTCTAAACCCTAGACCTGAAGCCGGGCTACTGGCAGGTAGCTCTGGACCCGAGAAGAAAGGAAAAGACCGCATTCTCGACAGGTCAATGGCTCTGGCAGTTCATAGTTATGCCCTTTGGTCTCTGCGACGCACCAGCTATCTTCCAACGCCTAATGGGGTTAGTGGTGAGAGGACTGACTTACGACGCCTGCCTGCTATACCAGGACGACATCATCATTGTCGGTAAGACTTTTCAACACCATCTCGAGAATCTGAGTAAGGTGCTACAGAGATTTCAGGCGACCAAATTGAAGCTGAATGCGAAGGAGTGCCAGCTCTTCCGCAAGGAAGTGAACTACTTGTTCCACATAGTCTCATCAGCCGGAGTAGCTAAAGACCAGGAAAAGACACAGGCTGTGAGAGATTGGCCTCGCCCAAAGGATAAGGAGCAGCTGCGCAGTTTCCTGGGGCAGTGCTTCATAAAGGGATTCCGCAACATCACCAAACCCTCACTCGCTTGACAGAAGAACACCGACTATATGTGATTACGGAAGACGCCCAAGAAGCTTTCCATCACTTGAAGAAGACCCTGTGCAGTGCTCCCATTTTGGATTTTCCACAACCAGGTAGCGCATTCATTGTGGACACCGACGCCAGCGACCACTGCATTGGAGGCGTCCTATAGCAAGTCCAGGACGGCCACGAGCGGATGATATCCTACTACAGCAAGACGGTATCCAAGACAGAGAGAAACTACTGTGTCACCCTGCGAGAACTACAGGCGGTACTGAAGACCCTGGCGCACTTCCACAAGTACCTGTACGGTCAGCCATTCCACCTGAGGACTGACCATTCCGCCCTAACCTGGCTATTGGGTTTTATGAACCGAGAAGGTCAGACAGCACGTTGGGTCCAGAGGCTGCAGGAGTACGACTTCACCTCGGAACATCGCAGAGGGAAGAGCCACGGTAACGCAGATGCTATGTCCCAAAGAACCTGTCCAGAAGAGTGCAGCCAGTGCACAAGAGTGGAAGTGAAGAAGCATGCCGCAGTAGTCCGAGTAGTCACGGCAGTGTCTGCGAATGGCTGGGATAGCGCAGGCCTGAGGAGGGAGCTGCTGGCGGATGCAGACTTGGGGCCACATTTGAGGGAAGTGGAGGCAGGGACAAGACCGACTTGGGAGGACATCGCACCGAGGAGTGTCACATACAAGTCGTACTGGGCCCAGTGGGACTCGATGAAGATCAAAGAGGGTATGCTGTTCCGGGTGTGGGAATCACCCGATGGGAAGACGCAGAGAGAACAGTTGGTACTACCCCAGAGTAAGGTCCCGGAAGTCTTGGAGGAAGTGCACGCCGGTGCTTCAGGAGGACACCTGAGAGCGAATCGAACGATTGACAAACTACGGCAGGGCTACTATTGGCTGAGGCTTCGAGCAGACGCTCAGAGATGGTGCCGTCAGTGTCACGTGTGCGCGGCGAGTCGTGGCCCCTAGACTAGGACCCGAGGTCGCATGTAGCTGTACAACGTCGGAGCGCCCTTCTAACGGATCGCCATTGACATAGCTGGACCGTTCCCAATATCCGACCGAGGAAAAAAGTACCTGATGGTGGTCGTGGACTACTTCAATAAGTGGCCGGAGGTGTATGCCAACCCGAACAAAGAGGCAAAGGCAATCACAGACTGCCTCGTGGAGCAAGTGTTCTGCCTATTTGGAGTGCCGTCAGGGCTACACAGTGACCAGGGTACCAATTTCGAGTCCAAACTATTGAGGGAGGCACTACAAAAGCTTGGGGTGAACAAGACCCGCACGACGCCTCTATATCTCCAGTCGGATGGAAGGTCGAAAGATACATCAAGACCTTAGAGGAACATGTGACAAAGGTCGTGGCCAGCCATCAGCGAGACTGGGACGTCAAGGTGCCACTTTTCTTGCTGGCCTACCGATCGTCTATACCCGACACAACTGGGATGACGCCAGCCAGCTTAATGTTCGGCCGAGAGTTAAGTCTCCCTTGTGACCTTGCTTTTGGAAGCCCTCTGGAGGCGAAACAGCCAGCGATCGAGTATGTGAAGAACCTGGTGGACCACCTCCTCGACATGCACGAGATGGCTCGCCAGAATATCCAGAATTCGAGCGATCGCATGACGACCCGATACGACAGGCAAGCCAACAGCGTAGGGTTCCAGCAAGGTGAACTGCTCTGGTTGTACTGTGCTGCTCGGGACCACCAGCTTTGAGGAGGGAGCAGTGGCACCCAATTATCGGGAAGCACGACCAAATGACGGCGGATTGAGGGCCGGGAATTATTCGCTCACGCCTACCCATTTATCTTGTAGAGGTAACGAGGAGATGGTTGGGAAAACATCACTAGCCATCTCTTTCCCCTCCCCTTGCCGTCTGGAACTTTCGTGATTATTCAGTGAACCGCGAGTCTTCCAGAAACCGCGATATCCCTATAAAAAGTGGCTGCAGTTGGCGAGTTAGTTCAGTTCTTGGAGAGCAGCGGTGAGGACCTCCGAGTGAACGGACTGGGAGACTGTGTACGTGTATGGGAGCAGTTCTACGTAATTGTGAGTGTGGAGTGGACCTGTTACAGACGAACTGGCGAATTTAATTGTGTGAGCTACATAATTCTGCGTAATCGGCAAGTGTTTGGAATTTAATTCGGTGGAAATAAAGAACATTTTGAGTTTGTGAAATTGGACTTTTAATTTCACGAACCCACAAAGTCACAGTATTTTAGTATTTGATAAAGAGCGTTTTTTTTAAATTGATTGTGTAAAACAGCAGTATTTTTTGCATTTTTCATTTGTTTAGCACGTTTTACCCTCCATTATTTGATATGAAATATGTACCTAAATATTTGAACCCTAGTTAACATATTGGAGATATAAATGCAGAACCTGGAGTATTCCCGAACCACTAACTCCAATTAAGAAGCAAAGAAAGAAAAAATTAAAGGAAAAGGAAATCAGACACAAACTGTGAATGATAATAATGTATAATTATAAATATTAATATATCAAATTAAAAGACAAACAGGGAAACATGAGAAGAAAAAAACCTGAATGCGAATGCAGAAGTTGAATGCTCAGGTGCAAATGCTAAAAATTAAAGGAAAAGGAAATCAGACACAAACTGTGAATGATAATAACGTATAATTATAAATATTAATATATCAAATTAAAAGACAAACAGGGAAACATGAGAAGAAAAAAACCTGAATGCGAATGCAGAAGTTGAATGCTCAGGTGCAAATGCTAAAAAGTAAAGGAAAAGGAAATCAGACACAAACTGTGAATGATAATAATGTATAATTATAAATATTAAAATATCAAATTAAAAGACAAACAGGGAAACATGAGAAGAAAAAAACCTGAATGCGAATGCAGAAGTTGAATGCTCAGGTGCAAATGCTAACACATATCATGCACATTATAATAACTCATTTAGAAAACGTTCCATACAAAATTGGGAAACGGTAGTTAATTTGATATAAAATAGTGATCATGGTAAGTTTCAATTAAACATGAATGCTATGCATAGTAATAGGAAGCAAAGAAGAAGCGAAATAAACATAACATTGTATATTCGTTTGCTTTATAGCACTTCAAATTCTACGAGATAAAGGCCTCGTCTTATGGGAGGCATTGCATTGCTACTAGAAACAATTGAACATAGCGAAAGAAAAGAATAAAGAAGTGCAAAGAGCTTTGTATCCTTTGCGGCTTTTAGCAAAGATGCTTGATTGCGCTTCAGTTATACCTGTCTTGTGAGATAACAATTACTTAAATGAATAAATAAGTAAGTAAATAAAAACAATGTACATAACGTTGTATAACATAAAGAAGAGCAAACAAAACTTCGAATATTAATTAAATACCAAAATTTACAGCGATGATCTTGCTTCCTTTACCTATGTTGAAGTAGCAGCTTCTAGAATTAGTCTGAGTACCATTTCTCATTCAACCAGATTGTTTCTTTTGATTACGTATCATCACTATAAACAAAGAAACGGAAAGGAGTTACGCATATTTATCTCTTGAGCCGTGAGTTAGATCTAAAATTTATATAAAATTCCGACACAAAACACACGTTCAGAATTTCCCAAATTTAGGCGTGTACGGGAAACTTTTCCAATGTTTCTTTCTGTAGGATCCTAATTCGGCTATCAAAAGCATTTGAAAACGAATTATTTATTGCCAAATCGGTAGCTAAGTGGAAAGTAAGAAAGAAAGAGGGAAAATAACGAAGCTACATAGAAGGGAAAAGGGTTAACAGAAAAGCAACTCATACAAAAACTGTGAATGATAATAGAATAGCTAAAACACAGCGAAATCTCAACGGAAAAGAAACGTTTGAAGTTCGCGGAAGCTTTGAATAAAAAGGGGCAAACAGATCTAAATCATTTGGGGGACGTAGAAAAATGGTTGATGCGCTTTAATTAATTCTATCTAGTTAGAAAAAGAAACAATCAATGAAGTAAGGTTTTGCATAGCGTAAACAATGAATGGCAACATAATTTTCGAATTTCAATTGAACACCAAAATTTACTGCGATGGTTTTCTTTTGTTTACGAATGACCATGTAGCGCCCAGTACTTTGAGAACTAATTCTTGTTCTTCCAGATTGTATCTTCCGATGACATCATCATGACCATCACCAAAAGAAAATAAATAAATAATAAATAAATATGTAATGCTGAATAACCCAAAAGGTAAAGGGCAACCCAAATTTCGAATATGAAGTAAATATAAAAATTCGCCGCTATTAGCTTCTTTCGGTTATGAATAGCGAAGTAGCACCCTCTAGAATAAGTTTTGCGTACTATTCCAAATTCTTTCAGATTTACTCTTCTGAATACTGCTTTTTCTGTTTCATTACTGCCTTACAGTTATCATGATAGTTTTAAGTGGTACTTAAATATGTATATTGAGTAGTCAAATAAAGAGAATAATAAGAAGAAGAAGCTGAAGAAGAAGAAGAAGAAGAAGAAGAAGAAGAAGAAGAAGAAGAAGAAGAAGAAGAAGAAGAAGAAGAAGAAGAAGAAGAAGAAGAAGAAGAAGAAGAAGAAGAAGAAGAAGAAGAAGAAGAAGAAGAAGAAAGAGGAGGAGGAGAAATAAAGACCATAAATTCGTTTAGTTTGTAGCGCTTCAAGTTCTGCGAGGTAAAAGCTTCGTTTTATGGCGACATTGCTTTGGGACTAGAAACAATTGAATATCGCGACAAAATGGATTTAAAATAGTTAAAGAAATTTTATCATTTGGGGCTCTTAAAAAAGAGGTTTGATTGCCTTTTAGTTATTTCTATATGTAGAGATAACAAATAAATATATGAATAAATAAGTAAAAGAATACATCATATTGCATAACGTAAACAACGAACAGCAAAGAAAATTGCGGGTATCATTTAAATATCAAAATTTATTGCGATGATCTCGTTTCGTTTAAATTGCGAAGTAGCACCCTCCAGAATCAGTTTGGAGTAATATTTCCTATTCTTCTAGACTTCTTCTTCTGATTACTGCATCTTCACCATAAACAGACAACGAAAGCAATTACACATATCTGTTGCTTGAGTCTAAGCTAGGTGTAAGCAAGAGTCCTACAGAGGAAAGTACGTCCAACATTTACGAATTTATACATTTTCGTAAAAATCTAATTCGTCGAAACATTTCTCTCAAACGTCTTAAAAAAAAAATCTACTACCAAATCAGTACCACTGTCTTTAAGAGGAAGGAAAAAAAGAAAAAAAAAAGAGATAAAGTAAAGAAAGCACAAAATAAAAAAGTATAAAGGAATAGTGAACCAGACACAAACTATGAAGGATAATGAAGTAGCTAAATCATAATCAACATTTTACCAGGTGAGTCTTCTGCCCCTACTTATTGTGATCTATGCAACCCGCAGTTGATAGTCTAAGGGTACATCGATCCTTTTAACACAAAATCCATTATTGCAGCTCTGCCCTTCTATTCGGTACTCTAGTTACCCAGCATTAATACTTACAGCCCTGAATGAGTACCAAGAATTTGCGAAAAACTTAAACTGTTTCTCATGCATATAATACGAACCTCTGTTTCATTTAACCTTGCCCCGCTGACATGTATCACTCCGCTTGCAACTACCTTCTCCCTCACCCTAACTGGCTAATGCTTTCGCACCATAGGCCATAACCTGTGCCTAACCGTCACACTTAAACCTGCAGTAAACATCATAATTGCCAGGAAGATATACAAAATCATAAAAATAAGAATATGAAGGCATGCAAAAGTAATGAAGTTTATAAGGAAACTGAGCACGGTGAAACTGAATGAATGAGCAATGAAACTGAAACAAGTTTATAATGAAAGGACTTAGGGCCTCTTCCACTGGGATATTTTAAAACCAGCACATATACCTTGCAAAAATGCTTGTCTTTCAGTCTTAAAACTCGTGTCACACCATACTTGTCGTGTGTCCTTCAATCACCCAAGTCTCGTCAAGGTAGTATATTTTGCTACTTCTAACCCGGTACAGTCTGATTGTTCTTAAATAACGTCTTCGCCACACAGCAATACCGCCCCTGCAGTGGCAAGCTTTCCTGTTGTCCCAATCTCATATCGCAATGTTCCTACGCATGTAACACACCTGTAAGTTCAGAGCACAGCTGTTCGACTTCTCTGACTGACAAAGACGGATTCTCTGTGAGTACATTAAACACATGCATTACAATTCTTTTTTTCGCCACTTTGTGAAGGTTTTGCCATGCGATGCTTCAGCGAAAAACTGGCAGTAGACTCTGCCATTATACATATAATAAGACACGTGCCTTAGGCGGTCAAAAAAATAATTTAGCTCTAGCACTCGGCACAACACACCTTCCAATGGCGATATATGACAAATGCAGTTCAAAACAAAGGCAGTGATAAAATTCATATAAACAAATATGTCACCACTACCGCCAAAGCACGTGCTATCGTGCCATGTGAAAGACAGGCTTCTGAGCAAAGGAACCTGCTTTTACCTCATTTAAGAATTAACATGCGTTTCAGATAAATCAACTCTGTTGCGAAATATATTTTATTCCAACAGTTACGAAAATATAAATTTGACAATTTTCTTCCTACATATCAAGATATATCACCATATCGAGATTTAACTGTATTGGAACACCACAGTGAAGCGAAATAATTATTAATTTTTAAATGAGTCATATTTATTATACATCTGCTTCACTTTCGAAAGTGAAGCAGATGTGTAATAAATACGACTCATCTAAAAATTAATAAACATATCACCATGTTAAATAACGAACTAATTTTTACCGCACAAGAGTTTATACTACAATAACAGCCAATGAGGGGTGATAAGTTCACGTGGCCGTTTATAGATACGGGGAAAGCTTATGTGAAACAAGGTTTAAGTAGGTGATAACCGAATGGTTACCTAAAGAGCACCAGAGAGCACGTAGCAGCTGGCGGAGTGGGTTAGGTTTCTGGAATGTGGTGATACGAAGGCTAGAATCGAAACGACATCTCATAGTTTCGTTTTTTTTCTGCCAATCTTTATTGCCTGTATTTTAGTTACTAATTCTTATTGCTACTATTGGTTCACTTTTGAGCCAAAGGGGAAAGAAATACAATCTGATAATTAGGAACCTATATGGATTTGCTCGCCATATAAGTTGGGCTGAGCTCATTCTAACGTCAGGTAGTTGAGGCCCTTGAATTTTAAAGGAAAAACACGGGCTATCTTTATCTTTAAATAGGGATCATGTTTAACTTTATGACCCTTATAATCTGTACGGCATGTTTAACCATTTTCCATAGTTGGCTTTTGTTTTAGCAGAATATCGACCACATTACATCTAATCGATTTTGTTTCATGCTTATATTTTATGTTTCACTTTCATTTGTGGAATGTTTGAAACGTGATTGAATGGCTCAAGCACAATACCCACAGTAATAAAATATCTGCTAGGAACTACACATTTATAACTATATTCCAGCGGAAACCATGTCTATTACTATATTTTGTAGACAGCTATAATGCTGTAAAAGTTTTATTTGTATTATCATATCAAATTATAATCCACAAGAGATAAAGCAAAGGGCAATACAACTTTAAACTCATCACGAAGGATTTGAACCCAAGTCAAACGGGCATCCTAGTGAAGTAACTTGTACGATACCACTTAGCCAACAGTACCATGTTAGGGAAGGTTTTTATATGAATTAACCACAGACCTAAGACCCACCTCGAAATTTTACACGCTTTCTAGAGCATTATGCAGTGTCTTGAGCTCGTTTTGATAGTTTTAGCACAGATAGAAACCTGCATCTGCCATGACAATTACTGTATGAGCTAAAAAGTGTCGTAATTTGTGACAGAAGCGAAAACAATCTATCTAATTCTTAACATTTTTTTACATGGCTGTACAACGGAAACACGTGCTGGGTGAAGATTTAAATCAACTTGCTCCCACTGTGTAGATCTGCTATTTTGTGTTCCAATGTTATTGTCAACTAATGCATAGGCTATACATTCAGGGGCGTGTTTAAAGGTGTGTGTGAATGTAGGCTAATGAAAACAATAGTTAGTAATCTCTCTAAAATTATTACTGCAGCTTTCTTACCTGGGTAAGATGTTTTTGGAACCGACATACATAGTGATTGATTTCTGTCCCTTACAACACTTATGCTATGAGTTTCCTAACCATCCTCTATAAACTATTCTACTAATTGCCCATTAGAAAGCATTCAAGAAAAGCAGAAGTCACATACACTGACTCCCATAAATAATCGGACAGACTTTGCAGTTCACTATGGAGTGTTCTATAAAGCAGGATAGATTATGCGTATCAATCTCAAGGTACTCCTTGTGTTAAGAAAAATCATTTGCTATGGATATCCATTTTAGCGATTGAAAATATGGCTAAACTAAGAGCTTCCACATTCAGCCTTATTTACATCGTGAGTTTACGACACACAAAAATCGGAGAGAACAAATGAAATGCAATACAAACGAGTAGGTGAAGTCTGTCAGTAGACAAAACAGTATCGTAGAAGTACGTCAAGTGTTCACCAAGAAGAATGTAAGAGCATAGTATGGGCCCAGAAGTGAGCAGAGTACCTTTGAACAAAGACATTGATCTATCGCTATGAAAAGAACAATACATAACGGGAAATAGCAGAGATTGTAAATCTTAGCAAAAGTACAGTTACTACATAATCACCGGTATAAGTATGAAGACAGAATTGAATTTCGAGCAAAGCTAGGGGGACCAAAACTTCTTACCTATATGCAGGAGTCTTATATTATGTGGAAGGTAAAACGGAATCCGCGTATAAGTGCTCCGGTGATGTGTGCTGAGATTAAGGAAGAACTGGCACTGACAACCCTGAAAGGGTCAGAAAAGCCATGCGAAAACAAGATTTTAATGGTCGTGTAGCCAGAAAAAAGCCATACATTTCCAGCAAGAATTTGTCGAGTGTTTTTGAACCAGACAGCCGATTGGTGGGACCAAGTCATATTTTGTGACGAAAGCAAATACAACCTTGCTGGTTCCGATGGCAGGATGGTTGTGTGGAGGAAACCAAACACGGAGCTGGAAGAGCGCAATTTACAAGGCACAAACACGGTGGAAGGAGTGTAATGGTATGGGGCTGTATTTCCTCTACGGGATTGGGAAAGCTGGTGTTCATAGACAAAACCATGAACAAGGAAGTCTATCTTAGACTATTACAGCAAAATTTAAAACAAAGTGCAGAAATGATGGTTATTTTTAACAGCTTCTCATTTTATCAGGATATTGATCAGAAGCATACGTCCCACATTGTGCAGCTATGATCACTGTACAACTGTCATGTTCTATTCGACGTCCTTTATTCCCAGACTTTATTATTTGCGTTTAGTTTATTTATTAATAGCCAAAAAGTCCTGTGTTGAACATCTCATACAAATGTACAGCGTTCTAGCACATATACTTGCATATTGAACACTAGTCACACTATTTGTAGGCAATATAATTATTGTGATAGTTATGCAAATATATTTCACTACAGATTAGTTTGTATAATCCGCTGTAGATTACAACGCACGCTATATCTGTGACGTATATACTGTAATATATCATATTGTCATATTTTAACAGCGACTATGAGCCAAGTATACAGGAGGATTGGCACCCGGTAATACACAGCTAAGCATTCCAGTAGAAATAACCCAAGTTCTGAAAGCTTTCCAGTTCTCTGCCTCTAGAACATTCTTGAAATCTCATCAAGATCAAACAGATAAGATAGCTCTTGTGTTTCATTCCCAATCGGTCTCTTTGCTGTTTCGAATGTATTTTATTACGTCGTGCATCATTAACAAAATGAAAAGAAAACCTGCATATTAAATCCTTTAAAAGCTGGTCGCTCTATGATCCTTTGACATTCTGTTCTTATGGCATGACCAGGGCATAATACACACAACCACACACACAGACACACACACACACACACACACACACACACACACACACACACACACTTGGACACTTTGACAGATCAAACGCGGATACCTAGAAATTTACACGGACCATTTTTTTTAATAAAAAAGACATTTTTATTGAATGGACGTCAAAAAAATTACTATGTAGAATTTCTGGGTAGAGAGCTAAACCTCCTCTACCTATTATAGATACTGACTCTTAAGTAAACAGTTATTTAAAGTGTGTTATGAGAAGTAACTAACTAATTCTCAAAGTACAGATTTTTAGATTCTATGGTCTTGAGCCATCATTCAGCGAGGTTACTTTCAAACGATGGTACCAGTCTCTGGTTCTTGATGTGAAGAATTCGGTGACCCCCACTTGCACTGCTTCAATATGAATATTTTTTCCACGTAGAAACTGGGTCATCTATCGGAAAAGAAAATCTGATAGAGTGAGGTAAGAGCTGTATGCTGGGTGTAGTAGCAGTTCGCTTCCTGCCCAACTCCTGAATTTTTTCCATGGTTATTCATGTATTGTGAGGTGTTGCATTGTCTTGTTGCATTAAAATTGGGCATTTCCGTCTTAAAAGTTCATGACCTCGTTCCAGTTGTTAAGAATATAGATCCGAATTAATCGTTAAATTAATTACAAAGCGGTTAAATTAATTACCTGATTTGTATGGTATCTAAATGAAGAACGAGAGAATGCTGTAGTAAACACTGATATCAGTTATGAAAAGCAAGCATCAAATTGTAAAACAATAGTAGATGGAGTACTGCAAGATTCAGTGTCAGGGCATTTACTACTTCTGATATATATGAACGACATCTCACTTTATATAAAGCATATCTCAGGTGCAACCTTATCTGCTTCTGGCAATAGTGTCCAGGTAACCAGTAAAAATTGAAATAAGTGTGTAATTAAATTCAATTATGTTTAGAATTTTGTGTCAGCTTGGTTTTAGTTAAAGCTAATAAATTATCTGTGAACTTAGACAAAACAAAAATTGTTACATTTACAACTCATCGTACTTCACACTCGCCGAGAGAAATTCGGATTAATAATGTGCTATTAAAAGAAATTGAATGTATCATATTTCTGTTCTTTCAATTAGAAGGATATAACGATTGGCACGCTGACATAAACTATATCTTACACAAAATCAGCTCTGTCCGTCATACTATCTGAGCACTAGTGAACGAAAGTTGTTTAGATACAATTATATTAGTATTCTTTCGATACTGTAACTCTATTTTGGAATATGATACGTTATTATGAGACAACTCACGAGGACTTCACTGGACTGGACTACTTGGAGGAGGGGAATATACACGGAGCCACAAATGCGGTCTCTTGTACCTATACCCCCAATCGGGAACATCTCCGGGAGCAAGGATGAGGTGAAAGGAGAAAAGGGCAGCCTTCCCAAAATGGTGGGACAGTTTAAAGGGCACGCTTAAGTACATTCTACGACCTGGAAACTCCCCGGCAGGCCAGGACAAAGCATATCTCAGTTTTCTGTCACTCGGATACACACCCCCTTACAACAGAGACGTTTTTGAAAAACTAAACATTTTCCAAAACTGTTTCAAGTACAGATTTATAAGCAGTGGTTTGATGCTCTTGAAAGTCTTCATGTTGCATTCTTGGATGACAATGGTCTTACATATCAAGTTTGGTATTTAACTGGCTTTTCGTTTTCTGTTTATGCTGTTAAAAGTTCAGGTTTTTCAAATCAAATCTAATCCAGCTAGCAGAATTTCAAATTACTCCTGTTTTCTTTACAAAGACACTTTTGTACAGCCCTGAGCAGCAGAATTACGCAACATACACAAATACAACCTTCAAGGCCGTCTGCCACACGACGAAAAACGAAACAAATCAGAGCAGCACTTACACCATTATGGAGTCCAATTACGACCGTAGCGTGACAAACGGGCCGCGCCTTCTTTTATACCTCCACTCATTGTTCTAGAAATTAGTGAAACGTTCTGTAAGAATCAAAACAGCACCAGAAAGAGACGAACCTTCAAGACATATATTCTTTCTCAATTTCGGCAAGCTTTTATCTCCGCGCTGAACTGTCTGTCACATTGCGCGCGTCGGCCGCGTCCATCGAAAGAATGCCTCGCGACAATATCTTGAAATTTACTGAGAATGAAACCTTTTATTTAATAGAATAACGTTTTTGTGTATATACATAATACCAATATAATGACTGAATAATTATGCTCCAAGTAATGATAATGTTTTCATATTTTACTGTATTGATGGTCCTAAGTGAAATTAAACACCGCAACAATGTTCTAACGGTACTTTTAGCACTCTGATAATACTGGATAAAGATGATCTTACTTTTTAAATTGAATTTATGAAAATTGATCATTTTTCACACTGGCCCTATATGGACTAAACTTTTACAAAGTCCTGAAAACCAGCGTGAACCTAAAAAATTCCATAAATTAAATAAGAGTTAAATGATGAAGTCTGGAACTCAAGTATTTACAATAGTAAGTGGCCACAAACGGTGCATCTCGAATATGGGATGTTGATAAATTGTAAAGAGCTTTCTTTATATTTTGGAAGATATTATTTTTCGATTTATCTCTAATGCTTGGATCAAGGTATTTAATGTTTAATACAAAATCAGAATGTACAACTGTAATAATTTAAAAATAGGCTCGATTTCATTCAAACATAAATCTTGTTGAAAAGCACAATATATGGCAACTATATTTAATTGACGGTTTTGACATTTTCTGTTCTTTAATTCAATATCTAATACCTTTATATCTTAACAAAGCTAATTTATAGCTGTAAATTTGTAAGAAATGAACTACAATTTAAAATGTGCTGGCCCTATGTATGACGGCGTTCTTGTATCGTAAAATAAAATGATTAATGAAACACTTCTGTGTACGTTATTTTTCTTCAATTAGGAGCTGATGGAATAACGACGAGCCTTAGTGTTAGAGCGGAGTGACAGAGTAACACGTTTAATGTCTGCAGTCGACGATCCTTAGAGTGATTATCCGCCAGGAGAAGTAGCAACCAAACTGGAATCTCTGTCCAGAGATAGCGCCACAGGTAATAAATATCTTATACTGAGACGTATTATGTGTATTTATTTACCACGTTTTACAACATATTATAAGTATGTACTTCAGATAACGCTTATATTTAATTGTTCTTTGTTAATTTAAGACAAAAGGCAGCTTCAGTGAATACAGCGAAAACTTGAAATAAAATATTGCAATGTACGGAATCATGTCTTTG
Organism: Mantis religiosa; assembly: GCA_030765055.1. Classification (NCBI taxonomy): domain Eukaryota; kingdom Metazoa; phylum Arthropoda; class Insecta; order Mantodea; family Mantidae; genus Mantis; species Mantis religiosa. The sequence continues at coordinate 5,711,354 of JAUKNK010000099.1, read as the reverse complement.
AAACTTTGTTTATGTTGACCGTTTTTTCATCAAGCAAATATTGAAAAATTATATACAAGGTCATGAATATAAGAGAAGAAATCGTTGGAAATATTATAGCGTAATATACATATTTAAATGGGTAATGTTTGATATTTGACTTTTCATTATAAAACAAACAAAACTGAAACCTAATATAAATAAATTGTATGTGCTTAAGACCACACGACACAGGTGAAAACTTGAAAATTATTCATTATAAATTATTCTTAAAAATTATTTTAAAACTTTTAATGATTCTCATTGTTGCGAAAACAGACCAGTTGTAGGCTAATAAACAATTCATGCTTTACGCTAAGCGTGCTCGCAAATGAATGACCAAGGACTTGCGACCGTGTGAAGAGGGTTATAAATAAAGGATGTATAAAGGAACTAAAAACAAATCACATAATCTACTGTTTTACATTTATGTTATTTTGTATTAAAATACATGCTATTTCACAATCATTTTTCAGATTTTTTTCTAGCTGATACACGAATTTCTATGAATTGTTATTTTCAATAAAATACAAGTTCATACATATCTTATAACAGCATTATATGATATTTGTTTGCTTATCTGTATATTTTTTGAATATCCTGAAATGTTTGGTTACGTATACATTTTACACATGTTATTACATATTCGTACATATACTCCTTACTCACCATTTTATTACACGTTCGTACACATTTTATTACATGTCATATTCATTTCAAATGTTTTTTCACAATTCATGCTACTATTAATACATTTTCAATTCAACTTTTCACTTTTATAATTTTTTATTCTCCAAACGGGAAAATGCAGTACAACTTCAAAATAAAAAAGAAGAAAAACTGTACAATTTAACAAACAAGTATGTATGATTATGATATATATAGATGTAAAACTAGAAGAACAAAAAACCCGAACGATGATTCGAATCATTTATTGCATATTGGAGAATAAGTTAACTATCTTTTTATTTTCTCATCCTTCAGATACAGAAAATATTCAAATCGCCAAAAATTTCGACTTTGGACCTTAATGTTTCGTGACATTTCTTATAGTGTATAGTAGAAATAATAATAAATAAATAAATAATTGCCTAAAAATTACTCTAATGAATTTGCCCTGAATGGCCTTCATCTGCAGCATTATACTCTAAAAATGAAATTATATGTTTGTGGTAATAACTGCTATATGAAATGAATATTTTTGAATGAAGTGTATTTTCTAAATATCTAAAAAAACTTCGTTAATTGTTGTTCCATATTTCATCGTACTTTCCATAGGATCATTTGACATATTTAAATTTAATGTTGATTTCAGAAAATCCACTACAGACTTGGATGAGTATTTTGAGAACTCAACATTGAAATCTCCATTCAAAATCATTGGCAATCTGTGAAAGTTTTCATAGAAAAGAGCAGATACGGCTTCGGTATAGATAAGTACACAAATATCTCCTATTGATGATAGGTTAAATCCTAGTGATTATGAATTTTGGGATACAATATTCATGTGCGCATTGGTAATAGTGGCAAAACGTCAGTTTAATACGTAAAATTTTGTTAATTACGTGTTATTACATTTAATTTATTGATGTTTTACGTTTTACTACTCACAATAAAGAGAAACTGTCAGTAAAGATAACCAGTTGTTAAATGACACATCCCATTCAAAATTCCTAACACTTTTATTTTCGATTACCACACTCGTTTTATTTTTCGTTATTATGATTTTTATTCTTCAAATACCGAACTTCGGTAATATTATCCGTTTCTTTTGACTATTTTTATTGTTTAAAGTGGAATTTGACATGTCTACTTGTTAAATGACACAAGGTTAACGGCACTTGACTTTCATTTGTAAGAACGGCCCTAAGGCAATTATTTGTTTAATGAAACTCCTGTAGGGTTTCTGAATTTTTCATAGTATTTGATATATGTTAAAACATACCTGGATGCGTGTTGTTGATACGCTGTTGAGTGCGACAGGAAATCTACGGTGTATAGTGGTATGGACAACATAAGACAAATAACGAATGAGTGTGAGCGGGTTAGTCCTGACTGAGCCGACTAGAGCCGACTTCACCCGAATAAGCGGCACATATTCCAGCGTGACGGCTCAGTTTAATTCACTACCCACAAAAAGTGCTAAACGCGCCTAATAAAGTTTCCACTTCAAAAACATGCCCCACAGGACGAGCCGTAGAAGTAGTGAACGCGATCCATACAGTATCGGCGCCCACGGACATCTGAGACGCCCTGGGAAATGAGCGCTGATTGGCAGACAGCTGAAACGTGGGCCGCAGCAGCGAGAGTGTGCCTGTCAGTCGAACAGCTCTCCAGCAAAGCCTTATTCTTTCTCGCTCTCTAATTCGTAACCCGGGAAGCAACCCACACCTTCGATGACGAGGTACGAGACATCAAGATACGTCACCACCTAATGTTCAGTAACTACAAGATTGTCCACCAGGCGCTAACGTCCACATTAAGGATGTAAGCGGCCAAGGTCACGCTACCCCGACTTGGAGATCAAGAACTATCTGCTTCAATGGAGACCGAATACCAGACGAGGGACGCTAGCGGAGACCAGCTGACGAATGTTGGGGTGTGGCCAGCCGGGACACCTAGACCGACACTGCCCACATCACGTAGAACAGCCGGAGAAACCAATAAGGGCCGCCGTAGCAAGTAGCACATTAGGGTCGTCACCACGACACTGTGCGCCGTCAGCCGACGGATGGATGACAGCCTTATTGCGGAAAGTTGGGTGAGAGGAAATTCATGCCTCGTACTTATGGACTCCGCGTAATTATGGACTCAATTCGAGGAATCGCTGATTACATAATGTAATACGTGTAGATTGCAACTACAGAAAAAGATTTGCCAAGCTCTTCAAAATGTGAGAAAAGGACATGCATAATTTATAGTAATTTCCAAATGTCAATATCCTTTAGGTAAGTAAACAGTGAGTGACCAACTCGTAGACGGGTGAGAATGACTTGTTCCTTTCTAGTAAGTGGCTTGTTTGGGTGAAGAGCGATGGATCCTTTTCGTACTTGGTGTAATTTTCAAGGTTGTTGTTGATTCCATTCAGTTTTCCATTTTTGTACTGGTTTTGTGGAGACATCATTTATAACAAAAGAATATGGAATTTGCACGTTCATTTGTTGACGTAGTGATGTGGCATCTTTAGCAGCTTTGTCCGCTCTTTCATTCCCTGTTATTCCTTGATGGGAAGGGATCCAAATGAAAACCACGTCTTCACCGGCGTCAGTGATGTTACTGAATAGTGTCTGTGTGTCCTGAACTACTTTGTTGTCTGTTGTGTAGTTCTTCATGCTCTGTAAGGTACTCAAAGTGTCAGAACATATCGGACAGCAGTTGTGGTGTGCTGTCAATATATAAGTGCTTGATAAATGGCGAATAGTTCAGAACTGTAGGTGGAATAATAGTCAGGTAGCCGCTGCTGTAAAATTTTATCAGGAGTTATTGTTGCACATCCAGTACTATGATCTGTTTTTGATTCATTGTTGTAAATAGACTGATATTTGGGGAAATTGTTGCATATTTCATAAAATAGGGTTTGGTAAACAATTACAGCAGTATTCCATTTCTGGTGAAATGTTAGGTCGGTATATTGTGACGAGTGCTGTCGAGAGGTGCAAGAAACACACAAACTTTGGACATTTATTGGGGATCATAGTAATTGGTTATTCTTGAGAAAATTACATATTTAAAATTTTCTTACTTTCTGGAGTTTCTCAACTCTTTGTGAATAACAGGAACTTTGTGGGTTTCCGCTTTCCATGGCACTCCTAGTGCTACCATGACATCAGCCTCCTATAGGATATCCCGTCACGTAGGACTTAGGCTAGTCATGTGTCTCTGGAAAGTTTACCGGATGTTCTAGAACATCCACTTTCTGTAAGAAACCCCAGTCATGCAAGACTTTGGTACTGATCTTGCGTCTCTGGAAAGTTCTCCGGAAGTTCCAGAACCCAGACAGGCGACACACCATATTTGGTAAATCTGCGCCATTGTCTGGGGACCCCCGCTAGGCAGAATTGGCCGATATAATAGAGCTACTGGCCCATAGTGGGTCTCTCTCGCTGACTCGCTGCTCGACCGGCTCAACGTACCCTCGGGGTCCGTGAAGCCAGGGGCTCTCGACTTCTCCGAAGCCACTCCGTAGACGGCTGCACCCACGACAGCACCACCACACCTGTCCAAAGGTAGGCCCCTTGGGGGACAACCCATATTAGCGAGTATGTAACTTGTTCATTACAATTGTGTTCCAAAGCCATCAATCATTACTGTCAACACTGTTAGGCTTACGCATCTATTGCCATAATAAAGTGGGCCATTTAGCAGCTTGCGAGTAATCTCTACCCCTGAAGATTCCTTCACAGTTACGTCCCTCGTCACAGCACCATAAGCGTGACATATGGTGGAGGCGCCGGTCTCTCTTTTGGATGTCTAGAGAGGCACGGTTCGACCCCCGGTCCTCACTAGTTTATGTGTTATTTCAAATCTCAACCTGACATTATTGCTGAAGGTGCGATCTTTGCGTCTATTACATAATATACCCTTTAATTCCGTTACTAATGTACCACATATGGGGTAGTTTATTTGCACAACATGCCTGGAGGCGTAAACCTCTAAGGCTAATTTTGGGAAAAGTTCGACCCCAGTACTTTGGCTAACTGCACCAATGGTACGCCTCACGTTTAGGTTGTGATATAGTCATGGTTAGAAACCTCTTACTTCTCTGTTTCTTTTTTTTTTACAAGGTGTGACTTTAAGTATTCCATGGTACAATGTGACAGCAAAATTGTTACACGACTGTGTTGAAGATATACTTGGTCATGTTTCTCCCCTTACTTTGATTTTTGAAAACAATGGCAAAACTTATTTTCTGGATGTATATTTGAATACGGTACTGACTTTAACTACTTTTTCTGAAAATCATATTAGCAGTGGTGAAATCTTTGTTGTAGGGAACCCTGAAATTTGTCAGTATTTAGGAATAGTGCGAGGTAACAGAAAATCTTGGGTAACTGTTTCAACATATGATGGTTTGAAAGGAGCTATTTAGGACGGAAGTGAGGTTTTAAATTTGGGAAAACTAAATCAGAGTAAAAACTACATTTCACATTTCAAACCTGTCCACGAGGACCATTTGCCAACCGCCTACCAAAGAACATATGCACATTCAACCTTTAAGGAACATAGTAATATTGGGTTTCACAAGCATAATCAGGTTAAATATAAAATAAAACGAGGTGCGAATGACATTAAACTACCTCCTGGTTTTAATAATAGGCCGCGCATTCTGGAGTTATTGTTTGTTCTGGATTATCCACTTTATCACAAATTGACAATGAATCAAAGAAGCCTAAGCCAGCATTGTTTGCACTTGATCAATCTTGTAAATGCCCTGTATGCCCCTTTGAACATAAAAATTGCACTGACAAGTGTCCTCATTTGGTCTAATTGTAACCAAATACATGTTACTGATAATAGCCATCAGGTATTGAATGACTTTTTGTGCTATCGTAGAGAATTTCTGATCCAGGCGTTTCCGAATGATAATGCACTTTTACTTACTGCCACTACATTTAGCCGTGGAGTTGTTGGAGAGGCGTATCCCTATTCGATGTGTACATATGGACATTCTGGCGCAGTAATAAATGATGATATAGAAAATGAGGAATTAGTAGCTGTAACTATAGCTCATGAATTAGGTCATACCTTTGGAATGCTACATGATGCGGGTTGTTCTCAGTGTGAACGTTGTTGCATTATGGGAGGATCAATATGCTCTAATATACCCACCCAGTGGAGCCCCTGTAATTTAAAAGAATTAAATGATTCGTTAAGCCATAATACTGATTTGTGCCTTAGAAATATTCCAGTAAATACATATTCGAGTCCCGTCTGTGGTAATGGTTTTGTAGAACACGGGGATGAATGTGACATTGATCATTCATGCTGCAATTCTTCCACATGTTTGTTGCACCTGAATGCTACCTGTGCAACAGGTAAGTGCTGTAATACTGAAACATGTCATCCTAAAATTCAAGGTGCAGTATGTCGTGCTGCAGTTACTGAATGTGACTTTGCAGAATATTGTGATGGTGTCTCGGAATATTGTCCCGAAGACGTTTATAAAATCAATGGCATCCCTTGTAAGAAAGGGCAAGCATTCTGTTATCAAGGGTCATGTACAACACATACTGATCAATGTCGAAAATTGTGGATAGGGAATGTTATCAGAATAACGACCGTGCTAGTATAACTGGAAATTGTGGGTACGACTTTCTTTCTGATCGTTGTACAAAATGCAGTGCGAAGGATTTACTTTGCGGAATACTACAATGTGGCCATCACAACAATACACTTCAATTTGGTATACATAGTTATGCTAGAGTAGGCAAAACGCTTAAGTATAGTACTGATGAAAGATGTACTACTGTTATTGTTGATTTAGGTGTAGACGTTGTTCAACCGGGGCTTGTGCATAATGGTGCTAAATGTGGGAAAAACAAAATGTGTTTACATCAAAAATGTGTTTCGGTTATATCAGTTCAAAACAAAACATGTCATTGTTATGGTGATGGCGTATGTAATAATAAACAACAATGCCATTGTAATGCTGGATTTGATCCTCCATTCTGTAACACAATATTAAATAGTAGCGCGATAGATGATGCTCCTATAACTTCTAATGTTCGTGCAGTACCACAATTGTCTTTCTACGCAATTTTCCTAGGAATATCTCCTCTGATCCTAATAATGTATACAATTCGAAACTATTGCAGGAATACACTGGGTAGTCGTGGCACTAATTCTCGTGCTGAGAACAATGAGTTAGGAAATTTTTCACAATCAGGCACATTCCCATTGCTACACGATCAGGTTTCTGGTTTCCAGGCAGAAAGCCACCCACTACACATTATGCGACTTGTATAAATACCATAGTAATAACCTCTTGGTAGCCACTTCGGACTGCTTTTGGAGAAGTCGATTAGCGAGGTAGCCAGCACGATTAAGTGTAAGAGGACCTAAAACTATCCTTAAGGATAACCCTAAGAATAACTTTGTGTTATTTGTGTATTAATTGTCCTTTTCCTTTATCATTAAGTTGCATGTATAGATGGCTCTTATTTTTAATTTAAGTTGATGTATTTTAATGTAAAATACTAAAGTATATTGTAATAGCGAGGTACACCTGTATAGCAAGTTTGTCATTACGCTATCGGTTATCCTGAGTAAGCAGCAGTTAGAAATGTTAAAGTGATTTTTTTTCGGAGTAACTTATTTTCTGTATAACAAATAAACCCTCCCCCCACGGGATTAAGCATATGAATCCATGCGTCGATAACAACCCAAACTATAGAATGTAGTGTATCACGGTAGGTACAGGTTAGAATATATCTGACACATCATGTATTGAAATTAAGTTATATGTCATAACATGAAATAAATTATGATATAAACTAGGAATACAGGAATATTCCGAAAACACGTTGTATTTTCAAGGAATTAGCCAATACATTTTTCTATGTTTTGTGTATTAGTAACCAACGTAAAACGTGGCATAGAAATGACAAACCCCGAGAAAATCCCTGCTTTTCTAAAATAAAATGCTTCTATAGATAGGTACAATGCCAAGCTGTTATTCACTAATGCTTTGGTACCACACCCCACTACATAAAATCAAACTGTGATATATTGTATAGAATTCATGACATAAGTGAACATCATCAATAAGATCAATCGAATAGATCGATACATGTGCCTTCTGAACTATTGCAAAAATAATTCCAGTTTCTTAAAAAATAATCTTAATCGGCAGAATATATTCACTGTTAACTGTCCCTATAATGCTTTGCCTATAACTGTTTATGTACCATAACTATGTATAGTTGCATAATATTTTTCATTAATGTTCATTTTGTTATGCTGTTATATATGCTCTGTGTACATGCGAGTAAACTGCCAACACGACAACCGCAGTAATAATAATGCTTGTAATGCTAATAATACCCATATTGCATTAAGCATGTGAATCGTAATGATACACTGTAATAACTACCTTATCTATGTCAGCAATATAAATTTAACCTTTAGTGCAACCGCGAAAAAGTAGGAAAATTTCCAGCAAACTGTTTCTCTATTTATTACTAAATTACCACGAAGTTTTCAAAGTTGGCGAAGAACGCAAAACCGCAGCACTAAAAGTTAGCCGGAAATACGTAACCGATTTAACAGACACTAAAATGCAAATATCTGTCGCTAACCTTAGTCCAAACGATTAATATTTACCACTGTTGTTGCCTAGAAGTGGTAGCATAAAACAACTATAACAACGTATCGTTCATAATTACAGTTAATAATTGTAATAGCAGTCACACATTCAGTCATATAAACTACATCACTTTGTATACCCTTTGTTAAAATTGCCGCGAATTAAATGGTTTCACTCACCTCATACACACGCTTGGAAACAATACACAGCCGGTATTATTTCACGACTTATTCTTCAATTGCCTTTGCACTATTAATAGTTTCCGCCTTCGCATATTTCCTTTACATTAATAATAATCATAATAATGATAATAACATTACTGGCAGTAATAAGCAGGCTTCCTTTTGTTTACAGTAACCAACATTTATCCCAACTTTCATTTGTTACTTATTTATCCATAAATAAATAAAAATGCATACTTTATACTTCACTTTCTTATACAAAATGCATATTGTCACTCGTATGTATATCTTATAAGCAAATCTTTTGCAATTTTATAGTAGTACATTGTATCAGGTGGAATATTTTGGCATGAAAACAACGCTTATTGTTAACACCGCACGTATTAATGGTCTACGCGTAGTTACTTTAATTAACACACTTTCTTTATAACAATTCTTTCCTTTATTTCAATATTTATACCCGCTGGAACTGCACGATTGTGAAATAGCATATTATGATCAAAGATTGCCTATATTAATGCTTCATTAATTGCACGGTCTACGGCTATAAATACTTGTAAGCTTAACACTGGCCGTGGAAGAACGCATTACTTAGTTACGGCAGATTATTGGTTGCTTCACCATCTTTACGCATAATTCTTCTGTGAATGTTATCGGTTTTTTTTAAACACGTTGCACTCTATAATCAAAAGTTTTGTACTCACTTCTTTAGATGCGCAGATGTTGCACTAGCAGTCCCAAATTGTTGTAAATAATTCTGCATAATTGTCTTTCGCTCGGCTGGCAGTCTTTCGTTGATGTGGACATCTGAATGCATTATCCACCACACTCCAGCTCTCTTACCGGAAACTTGTTATCTTCCTTACTTCCTTTCCTGGTTTTGTAAAGTTCTCGCGCAATCACATACAGTCTTCGCTGTGTTCCATAAATTTTACGTGGAATGCGATACTTTCATTATTACCTATGACTTATTAGACTATTGAATCATTCCCCCCACCCTCATTGGATTATTTCTACTGCGAGTTATACTAGTTTTTCTTCGCATTGGAGTGATAGGCTTGTGTGATCTAATGTAAATGTACTTTTCTCGTATTAAGGTTACCTTCTCCCCAAATTCCCGCAACTACAGTACAGTGTCGCGATCACCCATCCTGGCTACTTTTTGGAATAAGCTTTGTAGTGCATTTAACTGCAATATTTATTATATAATACAGATATAATACAGATTATATAATTTATATAATACAGATATACCTGTAATACTTCTTTTTCCACATTTCTCGCCAGAGTTTCTTGTGTTTTTCCCATGGCTCAGTGGCGATGTTACCGGTGCCCACATCCGTTGGCACAGCACACCTAGGCTGTACTGTTTTAGTGTTACACAGAGTTTTCATATCAGGGAAAACCAGTTTATTCACACAGAAAAATACACAGTTAATCCGACGATTATATTATGTTATTAATATAGTTCATTTTGTTTTTATTTCAAGCATAAAGAGACTTAATTTTCTCTTCTCTTTCATTAATGCATTTTTGCTTCACCAAATATTGTATTTTTTTTTCTTTGCATTTTCTTTTTCGGATGAATTTTCTACCTTTTACCATCATTGCGTCGTATAAATTCCTTACCGCTCTGAATGTGATTAATACCGCACTGTTTATTTTCATGCTTTGCTGTTTTCATTCATCATTTCGCCTTCTTTCTGTTATCTGCTCTTTTTACAGATATTTGTATCTCCAATAACCCTCCTATTGATAACTGCCTTTCTGCACACCGTCGGTATGGACGACACGTCAGGTAGAACAATGTGCATCGCTACTGGAGCAGCACTTCAACGGCTGCCAAAAACCATTGCGTACCAAGTATCTATCCCTTTAAGTTTTCGAGTTCTTCGCCATTCATATCTCTATTATTATTTGGACCATATTTTTAACATTTGATTTTTAGTTGTGCTGTGGCTTACAGATCTCTTAAGTTATGTTGGCAGGTTTACCACCTACATCGAACCAGTCGACGTCCAGGAGTTTCCAATGCTGAGGAGCATTCTACTAGCGGTGTTCTACTATTCACGACACCACCGGTAGCCGCCAGGCGCATGCCACCCACACCTTTAGAGGCGATACCGGAAACCGAATCACTGTAAAATTTCTTTTGCAAATTGGTAATGTCAATTAGTTTTAAACATCTTCTTAATCTTCCTATTAGAGAGGATACCAGGTTTTTCACAGGAAGTGGACGCGCTCACTTCCTGTTATCCTGTTTACTTACCCGCTGTCACTACTCCTTGGGAAAATTTGTAGAATCCTTATCATGCAATGTCTTACACAAATTGCCAACTCACAGTTGAAATCTTTTTGTGACTTATATTGATTTCCCACTAAAGTTAGGGTATGCCAGATTTACTTCTTTGCTATGATTGTTGATTTTAAAGATTACGACTTTATTCCTTGGGTGCTTCGTGAGAACCCCTCGGTGGTAAGGCTCGTTAAGTAATAAGTTACGATGATTGCTTTCTACGATTGAGATGGCCGCAGGATTTTATACATTACCAACTTAGCGCATGGCATTTTTTTTAAGTGAATATCTTGTGCCAAGTACCGCCCTAGACTACTCATTTTTACGCCCTTAATGCAAATTTAATTTTTGTCTTTAGTTTGCTTGCCGTTTGCATTGGACTTTGCTTGGATGATTACACCTATAGTATGCGTATTTTCTACTTTCTGTTTTTCTACCTGCAATTAAATTGCGAGTATACTTATAGTGGAATAATACTTTATACTCTATTTTAGAAACTTTATTCTGGGAGTTATAGTATTGTGAAATCTTTTCTACGTATGATTTTACTGTCATTAACCATTTATGTTGAGGTATATATACACTAACACAGCCTTCAAAGTATTTTCTGGTAATGTAATTTTTTTTTCTTACGCTTTCATCAGTTTCTTGTGAGATACAACAGTTACAGCTTTGTAATTTTTTTTCTGGATGTGGTTGGCCACTTCTTGTTATTGTCATTACGTTAAGCTTGGCTGTCAGCGTCATGGGATCATGTTGCTGTTATAAAGATATAATAATATATGAATATTCAAATTTTATTGTTAATACGTAGGAGGGGTCAGAGGTCGTCTTATTAATTTTTTAGTATACAACCTCACTTCAAGGGTGTGTCGCATGACCCCCATGGGATTGGGGTTGTTCGTGTGATGTGCGATTAAAGAATGTTTGTTTGATTTTGGGGATTATCATGATATGATAATTAAGGGAGCTAATGAATTATTGGGGCAAATGAGTTTTCTATCTGTCAGGGAAACCGCAGGGTCCTGTCAGGTAAAGAGCCCGGATTATATCTGAGTTATTTTGAAGTAATGTGTTTTTGGTACCAGAATATTTATTTTGAGGGTTTCGGCTTAACTACCTTGGTACGTCGCGAGACTCCTTGGTGGTTTAAGTCAGGGTAAGGAGTAAGTGGTTAAACTCCTTACCTCTTGTGGATATACCGTAAGGTCCCACAAGACGAGTTTTTGACAAGACATTAAAGAGAATGTCTTTCTTTGAGTTGTTATATGCGTGCACAAAGTCTTATTGAGTTTATTATTGTGTTTATAAGATCGCTCCTTTGTTGTAGTACTACTGAGTAATATGTGTGAGTTATGAGTGTCTCGAGACGTTTACATTGAGTTATTATTTTGTGAATGTGTGGATATGGCCACCACGACTGTGTGATTGTGTGTAATACTGACTCTGACAGCTCCTCGTATATTTAATTGTACGATCCCTTATGAAAACTTTAATTATGTTGACAGCCCTAATCTTATTTCTATGTTCAGTTAATAATGACATTCACATCAATTTTATATGTACTACTGATTATATTCTCTGTATGACACATTAACTAAAATATTAATGTACATTCCGGATGCTTGATGTATTACGGCCTTTGGTTTAGCTTGTAATTTAGTTATGTCTGATACATTCAGACAGTATTTTACTGCAAGCTCGTTCATAAATTCTTGTTATTACAATGCGATACTTTATTTTGCGACAGTCTTGGTTAGTCGTAAGGATGCGCGTCATTATTTTTACTGGCGATTGGTAATATATTATCTGATTTTGGCATAGTATATGGTCTGAATTATGAATTCTGCTCTTTCGTGAAGATGTACCGGTTGGAGCGGGACGCTGCTTCAACCCTACATTCCTCGCATCTTTCTTTTGGACGACATTTCTTCGATTAGTTTGAAAGGAGGATCTGTGGCAACTTAGTGTTCTCATACTAGTTTTAAGGTTTTGTTGTCTCAGTGCTATTTTCCAAAGGTTGGTTGTTGCTTACTACCTTTTGTGTACTTGTGCTTTTAATATAGCACATGCTTCATAGCTACTTTGTTCACTGTGGCATCCTTAAGACTACTCAACTGTATTTGTTACTATTATCAGGTACATTGCTCACGTTTATTGTAGTAATTGTGACTTCCATAATTGCTCAAAGTGTAACTTTGCAACCATCAAATCTATGAGAGCCTTCTCCGATAGACCTATGTCCCCTAGTTTATATACCACTGTTACGTCACGTGTAACATTCGTCATTTGTTTTTCTCCATGTCAGTCACTTCTATTTGCTTCTTTAATCATTTACTATATGTTATTAGTTTTAATAACGGAAGTTTAATTTGGTTTAACAATTTCTCTTGTGCAGGTGAAACACATGTGGCTTACACATAATTACAATGAAGTGTAGTGTGGCCCTCTGCCTTACACGCTTTGCAATGGTAGCCTAATTGAAATTGTCCAAATTTAATATGGCTATGTACTACTCCTTTGTTTCACATTGTTAGCCATTGGTATTTTAAACCTTTTTCGATAATTATCCACATAGGTTTCACCTCGTTTCTCTGAGTTTTTGGCTGTATATATTCAGTTACTCAGTTATTCTTTATTTTTACCCTAGACGCTAATTCCTGTTTGGCGTAGCACCTTCTCCGTTTTATTCCTGAATGATCCTATTACATCCTAATTAATTGTTTTTGTTATGTTGCCTTTGACCCAAGTCATCTCCTCCATATTCCAAGTAATCTATTCTCTTTTATTTTTTGTTTCTGTTACACGACCTTATTTACACCGCCTGACACACCTGGAGCGCCTCGCGACCTGGAACTTCACGAACCTCCCTCCGTACTGCCTGGCTATCTTCGGGCGGGAGAGGTCCTGCCCGCCACTATCATCATGGGAACATCGCGAGGTCTTCTAGAGCCCTCAGGAGCCCTTGTGACCTGGTTTACTGTATCATGCTTCGCACGTCTACCATGGACTAACACGTGTGTTTGCTAACTGCATGATTGGCCTCTATATTGAAGGCACTTCGTTGCTCAACGTATTGGTGCTCCGAAGAGTGTTGGTGTTCCCAAGTCTTGTTGGCATATTGATGTGCAGTCGAACTTTGTCATCGAACAGTTGTTGATGTGAGCGCAATACGTGCGCCTAGCGACAGCGCTTTGGACATAGCGAACATACTGTAACGGACCTCTGGAGCACCCTGTACCAGCTGCGAACGGAAGGCAGGGGGGAGGACCGCGTTAGCCACACCTTCTCCTCGTTTGTCTTGTAGTGGTGACAGACTTGTGGTTAGGGGAAAACATGACTGGTCGCCTGTTTTTTTCTCTACACCTGTTTCTCGACCTTTCGTTTACGGGAACATTCTCCTGGTCACTAGAAACCGGCGATATTCCGATATAAAGAGGGTTACAGACAGACGGAGTTAGTTCAGTTGTTGGTTTGAGTTGGTCAATCAGTCGGTTAGTGAATGAGGACAGTTCTTGGTGTAAGAAGGCAGTGTTAGTGACGTGTTAATGAACGAAAGGGTTGTGCAACGGAAGACTGTACGAACTGTGTATGGGTATCGGAGTTTATGTAATCGCGAGTACAAGTGAAGTTGTAACGGACGAACTGGTAAATTGTAATTGTGTGCAGCAAGTAATTTTGTGTAATTGGCAAGTGTTAAACTGTAAGACGGTGGAAACAAAGAACTTTGTTGAGTGGTGTAATTGGACTTTTTATTCCACGAACCCACAAAGTCACACTGGCGTCAGAAGTGGGATATAACACAAAGTCACACTGGTGTCAGGAAGCGGGAAAACAACATCACCGAACATTACAACGATGGAGGCAGCATTAGAAAAGATTTTAGCGGAACTAACAGAGATACTGGAGACTAGAAATAACCTGGCCGCGGAGCTGAAACTAATCAGGACGGCTAGGGACAACATCGCCGAGAAGATGGAACAAATGAAGGCCGAGTTAACCACGGAAATGAGAGCAGCGAACGACGGTCTGGCTACCGAAATGAAGGTGGCGAACGAGGCTCTCGCCGCCAAGTTTGAGGAACGGTTGGCCGGCGTGGGGATGACGTCGCGAACCTGGGCAAGCGGAAGGGTCAAGTAGACGATCGCCTTAATGATTTAGAGGAAAAGGCCGACAACTTCGCAAAACCCCTCACCCGCCTGACGGAGGAACACCGGCTTTACGTGTGGACGGATGACGCCGAAGGCGCTTTCCAGCACCCGGAGGGGACCCTGTGCAGTGCTTCAATTTTGGGTTTCCCACAACCGGGTGGCGCCTTCATTGTGGACACCGACGCCAGCGACCATTGCATTGGAGGTGTCCTATCGCAGATCCAGGACGGCCACGAGCGCACAAGAGTGGAAGAGAAGGAGCGTGCCGCAGCAGTCCGAGTAGTTGTGGCAGTGCCTGCTGAAGGCTGGGATAGCGCAAGCCTGAGGAGGGAGCAGCTGGCGGACGCAGACTTGGGGCCACTCTTGAGGGAAGTGGACGCAGGGACGAGGCCAACCTGGGAGGACATCGCACCGAGGAGCGCCACCTACAAGTCGCACTGGGCCCAATGGGACTCGTTAAAGACCAGAGAGGGCGTGCTGTTCCGGGTATGGGAGTCACCCGATGGGAAGGCGCGGAGAGGACAGTTGGTACTTCCCCGGAGCAAGGTCCGGGAAGTCTTGGAGGAAGTGCACGCCGGTACTTCAGGAGGACGCCTGGGAGCGAACCGAATGATTCACAAACTACGGCAGCGCTACTTCTGGCTCAGACTCCGGGCAGATGCTGGTGGTACACCTGGACCGCCTCGCACGCTACGATGGGGCTGTTCGTGGGCGAACAGCTTTGAGGAGGGAGCAGTGTAACGGACCTCTGGAGCACCCTGTACCAGCTGCGAACGGAAGGCAGGGGGGAGGACCGCGTTAGCCACACCTTCTCCTCGTTTGTCTTGTAGTGGTGACAGACTTGTGGTTAGGGGAAAACATGACTGGTCGCCCGTTTTTTTCTCTACACCTGTTTCTCGACCTTTCGTTTACTGGAACATTCTCCTGGTCACTAGAAACCGGCGATATTCCGATATAAAGAGGGTTACAGACAGACGGAGTTAGTTCAGTTGTTGGTTTGAGTTGGTCAATCAGTCGGTTAGTGAATGAGGACAGTTCTTGGTGTAAGAAGGCAGTGTTAGTGACGTGTTAATGAACGAAAGGGTTGTGCAACGGAAGACTGTACGAACTGTGTATGGGTATCGGAGTTTAGGTAATCGCGAGTACAAGTGAAGTTGTAACGGACGAACTGGTAAATTGTAATTGTGTGCAGCAAGTAATTTTGTGTAATTGGCAAGTGTTAAACTGTAAGACGGTGGAAATAAAGAACTTTGTTGAGTGGTGTAATTGGACTTTTTATTCCACGAACCCACAAA
Organism: Mantis religiosa; assembly: GCA_030765055.1. Classification (NCBI taxonomy): domain Eukaryota; kingdom Metazoa; phylum Arthropoda; class Insecta; order Mantodea; family Mantidae; genus Mantis; species Mantis religiosa. The sequence goes on along the minus strand of JAUKNK010000099.1, from coordinate 5,695,107 downwards.
GTCACACTGGCGTCAGAAGTGGGATATAACACAAAGTCACACTGGTGTCAGGAAGCGGGAAAACAACATCACCGAACATTACAACGATGGAGGCAGCATTAGAAAAGATTTTAGCGGAACTAACAGAGATACTGGAGACTAGAAATAACCTGGCCGCGGAACTGAAACTAATCAGGACGGCTAGGGACAACATCGCCGAGAAGATGGAACAAATGAAGGCCGAGTTAACCACGGAAATGAGAGCAGCGAACGACGGTCTGGCTACCGAAATGAAGGTGGCGAACGAGGCTCTCGCCGCCAAGTTTGAGGAACGGTTGGCCGGCGTGGGGGATGACGTCGCGAACCTGGGCAAGCGGAAGGGTCAAGTAGACGATCGCCTTAATGATTTAGAGGAAAAGGCCGACAACTTCGCAAAACCCCTCACCCGCCTGACGGAGGAACACCGGCTTTACGTGTGGACGGATGACGCCGAAGACGCTTTCCAGCACCCGGAGGGGACCCTGTGCAGTGCTTCAATTTTGGGTTTCCCACAACCGGGCGGCGCCTTCATTGTGGACACCGACGCCAGCGACCATTGCATTGGAGGTGTCCTATCGAAGATCCAGGACGGCCACGAGCGCACAAGAGTGGAAGAGAAGGAGCGTGCCTCAGCAGTCCGAGTAGTTGTGGCAGTGCCTGCTGAAGGCTGGGATAGCGCAGGCCTGAGGAGGGAGCAGCTGGCGGACGCAGACTTGGGGCCACTCTTGAGTGAAGTGGACGCAGGGACGAGGCCAACCTGGGAGGACATCGCACCGAGGAGCGCCACCTACAAGTCGCACTGGGCCCAATGGGACTCGTTAAAGACCAGAGAGGGCGTGCTGTTCCGGGTATGGGAGTCACCCGATGGGAAGGCGCGGAGAGGACAGTTGGTACTTCCCCGGAGCAAGGTCCCGGAAGTCTTGGAGGAAGTGCACGCCGGTACTTCAGGAGGACGCCTGGGAGCGAACCGAATGATTCACAAACTACGGCAGCGCTACTTCTGGCTCAGACTCCGGGCAGATGCTGGTGGTACACCTGGACCGCCTCGCACGCTACGATGGGGCTGTTCGTGGGCGAACAGCTTTGAGGAGGGAGCAGTGTAACGGACCTCTGGAGCACCCTGTACCAGCTGCGAACGGAAGGCAGGGGGGAGGACCGCGTTAGCCACACCTTCTCCTCGTTTGTCTTGTAGTGGTGACAGACTTGTGGTTAGGGGAAAACATGACTGGTCGCCTGTTTTTTTCTCTACACCTGTTTCTCGACCTTTCGTTTACTGGAACATTCTCCTGGTCACTAGAAACCGGCGATATTCCGATATAAAGAGGGTTACAGACAGACGGAGTTAGTTCAGTTGTTGGTTTGAGTTGGTCAATCAGTCGGTTAGTGAATGAGGACAGTTCTTGGTGTAAGAAGGCAGTGTTAGTGACGTGTTAATGAACGAAAGGGTTGTGCAACGGAAGACTGTACGAACTGTGTATGGGTATCGGAGTTTATGTAATCGCGAGTACAAGTGAAGTTGTAACGGACGAACTGGTAAATTGTAATTGTGTGCAGCAAGTAATTTTGTGTAATTGGCAAGTGTTAAACTGTAAGACGGTGGAAATAAAGAACTTTGTTGAGTGGTGTAATTGGACTTTTTATTCCACGAACCCACAAAGTCACACTGGCGTCAGAAGGGGGATATAACACAAAGTCACAATACAGTGCAGTACGTGATAGATGCGTTCGGCAGCAGAACTCAGGGGACGTCTCCCTTTCCTTGTGGTGCGCTCGATGTGTTGTGTCACAGTGTCGGAACCTGAACCTCGCTTAGGTGACCACTGGTGTTGTGTGGTTCATGGACGGTGTTTGTTTTACTTCATAGTGTAACATTCCCTACTTTTGTCCCATCCTTACTTTTTTCAGGTGCTACACTTATATCCTTATGTTTTTCTATTTGTATTCAATGTTTAATTATTATTGTGTAAGACTTTGGTACTGTTTCAGACTTTCTTTTTGTAATTTTTGTGATAACATTTATTGTACGTGCCTTCGCTCTGAGCGAGGTAGAAGTGTTGTCTTATTCCTCGGCGAGGGCGCCGAGTTTACCGGTGGGTTAAGTGCGACAAGTGCTGTCGAGAGGTGCAAGAAACACACAAACTTTGGACATTTATTGGGGATCATAGTAATTGGTTATTCTTGAGAAAATTACATATTTAAAATTTTCTTACTTTCTGGAGTTTCTCAACTCTTTGTGGATAACAGGAACTTTGTGGGTTTCCGCTTTCCATGGCACTCCTAGAGCTACCATGACATCAGCCTCCTATAGGATATCCCGTCACGTAGGACTTAGGCTAGTCATGTGTCTCTGGAAAGTTTACCGGATGTTCTAGAACATCCGCTTTCTGTAAGAAACCCCAGTCATGCAAGACTTTGGTACTGATCTTGCGTCTCTGGAAAGTTCTCCGGAAGTTCCAGAACCCAGACAGGCGACACACCATATTTGGTAAATCTGCGCCATTGTTGGGGACCCCCGCTAGTCAGAATTGGCCGATATAATAGAGCTACTGGCCCATAGTGGGGTCTCTCTCTCTCTCGCTGACTCGCTGCTCGACCGGCTCAACGTACCCTCGGGGTCCGTGAAGCCAGGGGCTCTCGACTTCTCCGAAGCCACTCCGTAGACGGCTGCACCCACGACAGCACTACCACACCTGTCCAAAGGTAAGCCCCTTGGGGGACAACCCATATTAGCGAGTATGTAACTTGTTCATTACCATTGTGTTCCAAAGCCATCAATCATTACTGTCAACACTGTTAGGCTTACGCTTCTATTGCCATAATAAAGTGGGCCATCTAGCAGCTTGCGAGTAATCTCTACCCCTGAAGATTCCTTCACAGTTACGTCCCTCGTCACAGCACTATGCTCGTGACATATGGTGGAGGCGCCGGTCTCTCTTTTGGCTGTCTAGAGAGGCACGGTTCGACCCCCGGTCCTCACTAGTTTATGTGTTATTTCAAATCTCAACCTGACATTATTGCTGAAGGTGCGATCTTTGCGTCTATTATATAATATACTCTTTAATTCCGTTAATAATGTACCACATATGGGGTAGTTTATTTGCACAACATGCCTGGATGCGTAAACCTCTCAGGCTAAATTTGGGAAAAGTTCGACCCCAGTACTTTGGCTAACTGCACCAATGGTACGCCTCACGTTTAGGTTGTGATATAGTCATGGTTAGAAACCTCTTACTTCTCTGTTTCTTTCTTTTACAAGGTGTGACTTTAAGTATTCCATGGTACAATGTGACAGCAAAATTGTTACACGACTGTGTTGAAGATATACTTGGTCATGTTTCTCCCCTTACTTTGATTTTTTAAAACAATGGCAAAACTTATTTTCTGGATGTATATTTGAATACGGTACTGACTTTAACTACTTTTTCTGAAAATCATATTAGCACTGCTGAAATCTTTGTTGTAGGGAACCCTGAAATTTGTCAGTATTTAGGAATAGTGCGAGGTAACAGAAAATCTTGGGTAACTGTTTCAACATATGATGGTTTGAACGGAGCTATTTATGACGGAAGTGAGGTTTTACATTTGGGAAAACTAATTCAGAGTAAAAACTACATTTCACATTTCTTACCTGTCCACGAGGACCATTTTCCAACCGCCTACCAAAGAACATATGCACATTCAACCTTTAAGGAACATAGTAATATTGGGTTTCACAAGCATAATCAGGTTAAATATAAAATAAAACGAGGTGCGAATGACATTAAACTACCTCCTGGTTTTAATAATAGGCCGCGCAATCTGGAGTTATTGTTTGTTGTGGATTATCCACTTTATCACAAATTGACAATGAATCAAAGAAGCCTACGCCAGCATTGTTTGCACTTGATCAATCTTGTAAATGCCCTGTATGCCCCTTTGAGCATAAAAATTGCACTTACAAGTGTCCTCATTTGGTCTAATGGTAACCAAATACATGTTACTGATAATAGCCATCAGGTATTGAATGACTTTTTGCGCTATCGTAGAGAATTTCTGATCCAGGCGTTTCCGAATGATAATGCACTTTTACTTACTGCCACTACATTTAGCCGTGGAGTTGTTGGAGAGGCGTATCCCTATTCGATGTGTACATATGAACATTCTGGCGCAGTAATAAATGATGATATAGAAAATGAGGAATTAGTAGCTGTAACTATAGCTCATGAATTAGGTCATACCTTTGGAATGCTACATGATGCGGGTTGTTCTCAGTGTGAACATTGTTGCATTATGGGAGGATCAATAGGCTCTAATATACCCACCCAGTGGAGCCCCTGTAATTTAAAAGAATTAAATGATTCGTTAAGCCATAATATTGATTTGTGCCTTAGAAATATTCCAGTAAATACATATTCGAGTCCCGTCTGTGGTAATGGTTTTTTAGAACCCGGGGAGGAATGTGACATTGTTCATTCATGCTGCAATTCTTCCACATGTTTGTTGCACCTGAATGCTACCTGTGCAACAGGTAGGTGCTGTAATACTGAAACATGTCATCCTAAAATTAAAGGTGCAGTATGTCGTGCTGCTGTTACTGAGTGTGACTTTGCAGAATATTGTGATGGTGTCTCGGAGTATTGTCCCGAAGACGTTTATAAAATGAATGGCATCCCTTGTAAGAAAGGGCAAGCATTCTGTTATCAAGGGTCATGTACAACACATACTGATCAATGTCGAAAATTGTGGGGTAGGTCTGCGAAAAACATGGATAGGGAATGTTATCAGAATAACGACCGTGCTACTGGAAATTGTGGGTACGACTTTCTTTCTGATCGTTATACAAAATGCAGTGCGAAGGATTTACTTTGCGGAATACTACAATGTGGCCATCACAACAATACACTTCACTTTGGTATACATAGTTATGCTAGAGTAGGCAAAACGCTTAAGTATAGTACTGATGAAAGATGTACTACTGTTATTGTTGATTTAGGTGTAGACGTTGTTCAACCGGGGCTTGTGCATAATGGTGCTAAATGTGGGAAAAAAAAAACTGTGTTTACATCAAAAATGTGTTTCGGTTATATCAGTTCAAAACAAAACATGTCATTGTTATGGTGATGGCGTATGTAATAATAAACTACAATGCCATTGTAATGCTGGATTTGATCCTCCATTCTGTAACACAACATTAAATAGTAGCGCGATAGATGATGCTCCTATAACTTCTAATGTTCGTGCAGTACCACAATTGTCTTTCTACGCAATTTTCCTAGGAATATCTCCTCTGATCCTAATAATGTATACGATTCGAAACTATTGCAGGAATACACTGGGTAGTCGTGGCACTAATTCTCGTGCTGAGAACAATGAGTTAGGAAATTTTTCACAATCAGGCACATTCCCATTGCTACAGGATCAGGTTTCTGGTTTCCAGGCAGAAAGCCACCCACTACACATTATGCGACTTGTATAAATACCATAGTAATAACCCCTTGGTAGCCACTTCGGACTGCTTTTGGAGAAGTCGAGTAGCGAGGTAGCCAGCACGATTAAGTGTAAGAGGACCTAAAACTATCCTTAAGGATAACCCTAAAAATAACTTTGTGTTATTTGTGTATTAATTGTCCATTTCCTTTATCATTAAGTTGCATGTATAGATGGCTCTTATTTTTAATTTAAGTTGATGTATTTTAATGTAAAATACTAAGTATATTGTAATAGCGAGGTACACCTGTATAGCAAGTTTGTCATTACGCTATCGGTTATCCTGAGTAAGCAGCAGTTAGAAATGTTAAAGTGATTTTTTCGGAGTAACTTATTTTCTGTATAACAAATAAACCCTCCCCCCACGGGATTAAGCATATGAATCCATGCGTCGATAACAACCCAAACTATAGAATGTAGTGTATCACGGTAGGTACAGGTTAGAATATATCTGACACATCATGTATTGAAATTAAGTTATATGTCATGACATGAAATAAATTATGATATAAACTAGGAATACAGGAATATTCCGAAAACACGTTGTATTTTCAAGGAATTAGCCAATACATTCTTCTATGTTTTGTGTATTAGTAACCATTTATGTAAAACGCGGCATAGAAATGACAAACCCCGAGAAAAAATCCCTGCTTTTCTGAAATAAAATGCTTCTATAGATAGGTACAATGCCAAGCTGTTACTCACTAATGCTTTGGTACCCCACTACATAAAATCTCACTGTGATATATTGTATAGAATTCATGACATAAGTGAACATCATCAATAAGATCAATCGATTAGATCGATACCTGTGCCTTCTGAACTATTGCAAAAATAATTCCAGTTTCTTAAAAAATAATCTTAATCGGCAGAATATATTCACTGTTAACTGTCCCTATGATGCTTTGCCTATAACTGTTTATGTACCATAACTATGTATAGTTGCATAATATTTTTCATTAATGTTCATTTTGTTATGCTGTTATATATGTTCTGTGTACATGCGAGTAAACTGCCAACACGACAACTGCAGTAATAATATTGCTTGTAATGCTAATAATACCCATATTGCATTAAGCATGTGAATCGTAATGATACACTGTAATAACTACCTTATCTATGTCAGCAATATAAATTTAACTTTTAGTGCAACCGCGAAAAAGTAGGAAAATTTCCAGCAAACTGTTTCTCTATTTATTACTAAATTACCACGAAGTTTTCAAAGTTGGCGAAGAACGCAAAACCGCAGCACTAAAAGTTAGCCGGAAATACGTAACCGATTTAACAGACACTAAAATGCAAATATCTGTCGCTAACCTTACTCCAAACGATTAATATTTACCACTGTTGTTGCCTAGAAGTGGTAGCATAAAACAACTATAACAACGTATCGTTCATAATTACAGTTAATAATTGTAATAGCAGTCACACATTCAGTCATATAAACTACATCACTTTGTATACCCTTTGTTAAAATTGCCGCGAATTAAATGGTTTCACTCACCTCATACACACGCTTGGAAACAGTACACAGCCGGTATTATTTCACGACTTATTCTTCAATTGCCTTTGCACTATTAATAGTTTCCGCTTTCGCATATTTCCTTTACATTAATAATAATCATAATAATGATAATAACATTACTGGCAGTAATAAGCAGGCTTCCTTTTGTTTACAGTAACCAACATTTATCCCAACTTTATTTTATTGCCATTTAATTAAACCGCTCCAGGTGATGCAATTTTAATTTTAGAAAATATATTAATTCGCTGTTGTACTTGTAATACTTGTAATTATTAGTAAATTTATGAGATGTAATTTTAATCTGATCCGTAGTTTATGATAAAAAATTATTCCATTCTCCCTTTATTAATTTTTAAAATTTTCTTGTGAAATGTGAGGTTTGTTATTTAATTGCACAAACACTGGTGACGTTATAAAAAAGTCATCTCATCAATTTCCTTTGGTACTGTTTTTCTCTAAGTACATTGTGATTTTCTCGTGTTTTTAATTTTCAACGCTTTTCAGAATATAAATTGCTCCACACGATGCAGCTTTCAAACTAGAAGCTTTAACATTTTTGTACTTGGATAAAAACAGCACCAAAGGAAATTGAGGAGATAATTTTTATAATGTCACCAGTGTTTGTGTAATTAAATAACAGAGATGATATATCACAAGCAAATACTATAACTTAATAAAATGAGAATTAAATAACTTTTTATCGTAAACCAAGGGCAGATTTAAATGTCTACTCATAAATGCAAACGCATTGTTGCGGCGAAGCGTTGCGAGGTATGAGTTCAAAGGGACGGTGAGTACGTTGCGGAGATAAAGGCTTACCTAAACGGTGGGGGGGAAAGAGACGGATTTCTGGAGAGTTCGACTTTCTTCTAACACCGTCCTGATTGAGAACATTCCAGGAATTTATGGCTTACTGAGTAGCTATAAAAGGAGCCGCCGCAGCTCCGGGCCATTGGCAAATGGAGCGCAAAATGGCGAATGGCAATTATCCCGGAGAAGAGCTCTGCAATTATCCTGGCGAAAACCAGGGCCAACCGGATGCAGCAGAACTTCTTTTTATGGCGCCGTAGAATCCCATGGGTGCAAACGGCGAAGTATCTCTGAGTGACGCTGGACCGTAAATTAACTACGTTCCACACGTCAAGGGCAAGGTCCAGCTGGGGCATATCGCGCTCCGGAACCTATATCCCATATTACATTCAACCATGACTCTCCGTCTCAAGCTCCAGCTGTTTAGGGCGATCATTCCGCCCATTATTCTGTACAACTGTGATATCTGGGGAACAGTGACTAATTACACTTTTGTCAGACTCCAGACGCTGCAAAACAAGGCGGTCAGGAACATCTACGATACAGACTGGAGATTTCCCGTTCATATCCTACATGAACACTCCAAGATCCCGTACATTGTCGATGTCATCCGAGAGAGGGTACGATCAATGCTCGACAATTTTCAAACACACAACAAGCCTTTGGTGAACACCCTGGGCAGGTATGACGAGAGGGAGCAAAGACGCTTGCCATCTTACAAACTTCCAAGGGATGTCACGGGGTCCTTGGTTCTCCCAAAAATCCCCATATATCTCTATATTCCCATACTACGCCTCATGGTTCAAGCGATATGCAACCCGTAACCAAAACGGAGTAAAAACATATCAAATCGCTTCTCCCGCAACGGGGCAACGCTACAAAGTAGCCGCCTTCTGAGATTTTTCAAGTGCATCCCAACCCAAATTCCCTATAACACACAACCTACCCCCAGCAGAACAAAACAACTTAAAAATAGACTCATATCGCAGGTTAAGCCGCAAAGCGGTTAGGTACTGCGGCATAAGACACCCAGACGAGGAAAAGCTCCGCCCGACTAGGACTACCTTTGGCCTTCTGGACAGTGAGGCCATGCGTGCGCGTGAACAACTGTGTGAGCTGTGTTTGTGGTCGATGACCTTGCAAGTTGTATTGAGTATGTGACGTAATTCTGGACTGTAAAGGTTTATAAAGGTGTGTTTCTACGGAAATAAAGAACAATTTTTAGTGATTGTGACCTGGACTTTTAATTTTACGAGCCCACAAAGTCACATTATTTATGAGTATAACCGCAAAGTTATTTTTTTCTGAAACTAAAATTTTAATAAAATGACAATAAAACACTCTAAACAGCATAAATATCACAAGAACTATTCTGAACAAAGTACTGAAAACTGGTATGTGAACTATTGTTTATACCAGTATAATTGCGTTAAAGTTTCAAGTCAATCCAAGCAAAATTGTAGATTTTAGTTTTTCACAGATGGATATCCTTAAATAGTCATATGCCACAATTTTTAAAGGGTTGCATGACATTAAAATAATAGGAAATTGAAGTACACGGATTACTCTACGTAACTAGGCAAAACAATTTTTGTAATTTTTTGCACCTTTTGTCCAGTTTTCACAGATGGGTCTCCTTAAACCATGCAGCCGTTGATGAAATGTGTGCAGAAGGTTTCCATATAAAATTCTCTAGATAATCATACTACTAACACCATTCCTTAAGTAGTGACAAGAGAGCACTATTTTTTTTTGTGTATGTGTGTAGATTCCTTCCTCCAACGTTAAGTCATATCGGGCAATGAATGGAATTCAAATGAGGCCGGGGTCCATAGTGTGACTTTGTGGGTTCTTGAAAGTAAAATTCCAGTTGCACAAACTCAAAATGTTCTTTATTTCCACGGATTACAGTTGGTACACTTGCCGATTACATAGAATTACGTAGCGCTCACAATTACAATCCACGAGTTCGTCTGTCACAGGTCCACTCCACACTCACTATTACGTACAACTCTCTCTAGAGGTGACTAAAATCTCCTCTGATACACGTTCGCAGTCTTCCAGTATGTTCGCTAGCACTGCGCTCTTCACGGCTGCTCGCCAAGAACTACCTGAGTCGTCTAACGCGCCGTTTATATAGCCAGATCGCTGCATCTCAAAGCTCGCGGCTCGCAACATCATTCCCATCGTTCCAGACGTCAGGGGGAGGGGAAAGAGACGGTACAGTGCCTCGTGACACTCTCCTAACCATCCCCTATGTGAGCGCCCAAGATAATTGGGTGGGCGTGGCCTAAATGCCTCCTGTCCCCTACCCAGCTCCAGTTGGTCATGCTTTCCGATAATTGGGTGACAATAGAGTTTAGAGTTACTCGACATTCGTCTTTTAGGATAAGGGAAAACCCCGGAAAAAACCGTATCCGGGTAACTCGCCCTCACCGATTTTCGAACTCGGGACCACTTGGACGTGAGGAAGATATGCTACCACCTACGCTACAGCACAATTGTGCTCTTGATTAAAGCAGTTTCTCAGGTGTTGGCGAATTTGTGAGCAAGTCTGTGAACAATGTGTCTGCCTGTGTGTGTACCCTAACTTTAAAAGGCTTATGTACCCGTGGTCATTCTCATCTGCTAGGCCATACATTTAGTCCATATTGGTATACACACTCATAGAGCATATTTTATTTTAGTTCTATGCTGTGCAACAAACAAGCAAACAAAAACCATCAATCAGTAGACCACAGTTTAGTAAAATCAATTTTGCAACAAACCTATTAGCCAAACGATGAAAGCTATTGGAATAAAGCATGAAGTTTTCAGAACCATGAAGTGGAATTAAGTAACTATCATATTCTGAACTAATGGTTGACAGTGCATGTCCGTATACATTTGTGATATAGATAGACACAGAGCGAAATAAAGGAAATAAGAACCAGCACACTTAAAAGAAGGAATATACAACATACATGGTCACTACATTTTGATTTGATTACAGATAAAGCACTTATATAAACCATTACTTGAAAAATACAATATTAAAGCAGAAATAAGAACCTATTTCAATCAGAGTTAATTTACAACTGATACAATTTGCAGTATAATTTCAAGGACATTAAAAATACTGTGTCTCTTTAGCAGACCGAGCTGAATGGCTTAGCCGTAACTTATGAAGTCCGCATTCGAGAGGTCGCTTGTTTGACCTTCTGGATGTCGATGCGGAGGCAGGATTTGTGTAAACACACTGATGTGCTCTGTTAGCAGTATGGATAGTTTGTACACAGAAACCTAGGTTCCATCGTCCCTATAAGACTTTTTGGTAATCTGCCCCTTGGTCTGACATACCAAAAGGCGCATCAGTTTCCATCACTTGAAAGTGGAGGTGAAGCGTTTAAGAAAGGAAACCATAACAGCTCTAGTGGAAAACTCATTGAAACTCTAACGATGCCTTTCGTGGAGTTCAAGAGGAAGCAGGATTTCCATGGTAGCTCTTGAACTGAGTCCCAGCTCACAGACACACATTTACACACATCTAATCATGATTTTGGTATATTTTAAATTTGTAAACAGTCCTGAATGATCAGCAATGATCATATGGGAAAACTAAATAGTTTGAAACGACATGGAGTTTGAACGTCCTGCATGCCTTGGTCCCTGGCCACGGAAAGCATCCCGGGTTTGATCCCGCCCATGGGGCACGGATTTAAAGTCCCAGATATAGGGCCGGTGCCCACTCAACATCGTGAGGCAAGTGAAGAGCTTACGGTAGGTAAGCGGCCCTGGTCACGAAAACCAACGTTCCGACTGGGGGATGCCGAGATGCTGACCACATCTCCTCCCTGTATCGGTTGGTTGATTACCCCTCTCTGCCGTGCGTAAGTAGGCGTGAGGCCGGCAGTCGGGTTGGTAAGCCTTGGTTCTCTTAGGGCTGTCACGCCAGTCGTCGTTATCGTCGTCCTCGTCGTCGTCCACGTCATCGTCCTCGTCGTCCTCGGCGTCCTCGTCGTCGTCGTCATTATTATTATTGTGTTCGAACATTATAATTAATAAAATTGCAGACTGCTTAACATTCCTGATCCTAGTGAACTCTGTTCCAAAAGCATTAGCATGTACTGCAAACACCCTCCTTACGCGCGGGAGCCAGACTAACAGAGATCGATGTCATTAAAACTTATTCCCACTGAGAGCCAGATATGTCGTCGGCTGTTTGCATCAGTGAAGACAATTCCAAACGTAATGGATTAAATATCATCATCTTTCTGAAGGGAAAAATGGACGGAATTGGACTTTTGATTAAAAAATTTGTGACAATGGTATATTTCTTTTATGGAATTACACTAAGAGGCAAATTATTATCTCATATAGTCATATAGTCATATAGTTTATCAGGCTTTGTATGTCCTGAAAGGCATTGTATTAAAGAAAAATATTCCCTGGATGTTATCTTCAGTATGCATTACGTACGTCCATTTTATGGCGGCTTTTCTTGTTAGAAAAAAAAGATACATTAGTGACAAATAACGCCACGACTCCAGAAAGAAAGAAAATATTAACTTGGTCCACGGAATCACGTGTAGTTCCTCTGTCAGTTACACAGAGATGTGCATACTTAAATATTACTCTTAGATAAAGTATTTTATTGTAAGCATTAAATTATATAAGTACTAGACATTTTAAGTGTGTAAGATAGATGAAGCATTACGTTGTTACTTTTGACAAAGTCGAAGTCTGAGCTAGTCGGCAGTTGTTTCCTTATCATAAAACATGAGCCTTAGTTAGAATGCAGCGGATGGACGGGTTTCTCAGCGGCACTAATGAATGCTAACACTTTTCAGGTAGCTTGAACCATGACAGGCACCGTATCGCCACTAGAAAATCTCCGGCAAGACAAGCCTCAACTTAAGGTATTCTTTCCTGTGACATCTACCGCAGTCTTGTCTATAGTTAGAGTTCGCCCATGTGCAAGTGAATGGAGCATGCCGACTTGCACTATAAAAGGAAAACACAGAATAGTATCTGCAAATATCTTGTGTTCCTTACAAAGATAAGATATAGGAGTGTATGCATAATGCGCATGTACTGCTTCCTGTGCGTTGGCAAAATGTAGATGAGTGACTGAATTTGCAGGTGTCTTATAATGAATCGCGTTTGGGCAAACTCCTCAGCTCTTGTGAGATGTACTATCTCTCATTCAGATAGCAGAACTCCTGCGTTTTCTGAATTTTCTTTTACCCAATATAGCTAGTCGAGTATATAAAGTCAAGCGCCTGCTACCAGAAAACACAACACTACTAAAGATGAGTGCCGCAGAATCAGGTCACAACATAGTTTTGTACATAGGTGGTCTGAACATTTTCCGACCTAATTATGGTATAAAATTTTTTTCCGAACCTTTATTATTTTTTTTAATTTTCAACATTGTAACTGCAAACATTTATCCCAGCGATGCTCCCATCTCTGTAATCCGTCCCGTTCAAATAACAGTCGGCGGTTTTCTCTACAAAATAATTCTTCACGAAGGTGATTGCCTCCTCAATGAACGAAAATCTGTCCTCCGAGCGCAATTTTTAGATGAGGGACCAAAAAAAGTTGCTTGGGGCTAGATCTGGTGAGTAAGGCGCATGGTCAAGCAGTTCAAACCGTAATTCGTGGATTTTCGTCCTTGCAACCACTGAGACGGTCTGCAAATGTGGCCGTTTTGTGCAAGTGCTGCCTTCAGCTTTACAAGTAACGATGCGTAGTAAGCTCCTGTAATGGTTTTTCCACTTTTAAGACAGTTGAATAAAATAACTTCATGAACATCCAAAAAAAAAAAAACACTCGCCATCACTTCCCAGCCGAAAAAAAAACAGCTTTTGATGTTTTGGAGGCGGTTCCCCTGTTTGGACTGTATTTTTGTTTCCAGCGTATAATGGTGTATCCAAGTTTCATCTACAGTAAATAATTGGCGCCAAAACTCGGATTTATTGCGCCTAAATTGCGGCAGCAGAGCGTTGGAAATGTTCATTGAGCACGTTTTTAGTCTAACGTGAGCAAACGCGGCACCCAAAGTACGAAAAGCTTTCTCATGTCTAAATGTTGATTTAATATGTGACAAACACGTTCTTTTGACATGTTCATAGCCTCTGCTATCCCTCTCACTTTAAATTGGTTGTCATCTAGCACCATTTGGTGAACTTTGGCGATGTTTTCGACGGAAATTGCAGGTTTTGGACGTCCCAAACAGTCGTCTCCTAAACTCTTACGCCCAAGTTTAAATTTAGTTGCCCTAATTTTCACTGTGGTAAATTATAGTGCAGTGTCACCATACACAGAATCCAACTCATCTTTGATTTGCTTAGGCGTATTGCCTTTCAAAGTCAAATATTTTATGAGAGCTCGATACACGATTTTTCCATTTTCATAAAAACACTCACATCAACTCACTCAAACGCCTGTTACATAACAAATGAGCGTCCAAAGTGGATGAAACTGTCAACTGCTGGACAATGAAATTCATTAGCTTTTATTTACGAGTGCTGCCATCTTCATTTTGAGGTAATAAGCTTTTCAGACCACCCTCGCAACGCGTAACAGTCTGCTTGCCTATTGTACATCTGGATAACAACCATTTAGAAGAATTTTAATATTTTAGTGGAGCCAACGTGGTTCAACATCAGGATTAGGATTCTTATTTCAAATATTAGCTTAATTTCACGTAACTTCTATTCTACTACCTTGGACTGGAATTCAATATTTTGACATAAAACCTTCAATGAAACTTAAAATAGCTTCATAGAATTTTATGTTACTGTTAATAGTATTGCTCTGCTGGTTGCTTTTGACAAGAACTTAAGATTAAATAATTAAAAGTTACGCTCGGGCACATCATGTAGAACACTTAACCATTAATCAGTAATTAATTAAGCCTTTTGGATCAGGTGATACACAATTAAAGTTGAACAACGTAAACCTTTTAAAGAAATGGGCTTTGGACATCAGCCAATTAGTCGATAAGCAGAGCAGTTGTGAATTAGTCTAATTGAACATAAAGAGGTCAAAAATGTTCTAAAAATATCATATATTATTTTATTTTATCTATATATATTTTTTGTTCATTGTCTGGTATACTAGGTGAGTCAGCCGCGCCTCACTTTCTGTAAGGTAGGCCACCCGTCAAATAACTTGTGAGCCTTAGCTCAGTTTTGCGCTTACTAAACAGTATTGCTTGACGATCTTAGAGAGAGAGAAATGCACAAAATTCAGAGGAATAGCAGTTTAAGGGGCAAAACTTACTGCTTGCTAAAGTACACCTCAACAAACGGCTCATTTTCTCAGAGCGAATTCCGGCTACCAGGCCATTTTATAGATTGCTTATTAAAGTATACATGGCAAGGTAATTCAGCAAACGCCTCGAAAAATTGGACCTATCATATGAGTACACTAACAACGTCAGCTAGAAAGAAAATGATGGATACTTGTACTTCGAGCAGCGGTTGTCTGCCAAAAATTAGGAAAAAATTAGACATGCCTCATCCATCATGGACCCGTACAGTCAAAACGGAATTATTATTAAACAACTATTTATTTACAAGTTTGCTCAAACCATGTATCGTGCATTTCAATTAACATGCATAAGAGCTTTTGCCATTTATGTAGTAACATTACAACACCCAGCAAATGACTAAAAGTTTCTTAACATGCTAAATCAAGCACGAGAACTCGCGAGGTGGCAAAGGTATAACGCCAAGCATACAAGTCGTACTAATGAACCCAGAAACTGCTTTTAGCCAAGTCTGGAAGTAGCCTCTCCTCTGCCCTAATCCCCAATGACACAGGTTCCAGTCTCAGGTTTCTTATGTTCATCAAAACGTGGAAACCGAATTCAAATTAATCAATTATAAAGTCCCTGAGGGCGTGCATTACCCAAAAAGGTCATCAGTTCGAGCACTTTCATCGTTAGAGGAGTCGTGTTCCAGGAATAGAAAAAGGGTCATTCCAGCGCCAAAAAAACTTACCAATTTGAAACGAAATTTTTAATAGCACAATAATTCTATGTCTGCAAAATTGTGTTTAACTTCCATGTCAAACTCTGATACTGTAATGTCCATGTTTTCTGTGTTCAAATGTGCATAAATGATCCTTATTTTAATTGCACCTACCTATAGGTGTGCTTAAACGACTACCAACTTTAGTTCACCAATAAAGAAACATCAAACAATGTCATAAAACATAAATAAAACAATTAAACATCAAAATAATAACAGTTTTCAGAATAATAATTGCAAATTATGAGTATTACACGGTGAAAAAGTGGCACAGCTATGAGGAGGATTCGAATCACCGTTACAGCAGACAAATGAGATTAAAGTTCTGCTCTCGTTCAAACTGAGCTACCTACGAGTAAAATAAGCAGTCCATCTAACATTTAGTATTCGCTGATTCCAGGGAACATTTACAGACGTACAAACGTCACCTCTCTAATTACGAATATATTACAGGCGATGCGATAACATCCATATTAGTACTAATTTCATTGAGTGCTTAAAATCTTTGTTAAATACGCGGGTAGAACTTAGTAATGGGGTCGATGTTTTTATGTTGGAGTATAAAATGCGGATTGCATAAAACTCTAGAATAAGGGGCAGCTGACTCACCTGGTATAATAGCATTTACAAATGGGAAGAAGAGCAGTTTTAGCAGTAAACTCCCTTCCAATTTCTGACAGTTTCAGAAGAGCTGAATTACCTAGTTTAAGATATGAGGGGTTTTGTTTGATTTTGTAATTTACGTCCTACAACGTTAAGTCATAACGGACGGTGAATGAATTGGAAGAAATGATGTCCAAGTGAGTCCAGGGTCCATGGAGATTAGAGTTACCTGACATTCGTCTTGAAGGAAAAGGGAAAACCCCGGATAAAACCTTATCCAGGTAACTCACCCTGACCGAGATTCGAACTCGGGACCTCTTGAACGTGAGGCAGACATGCTACCATCTACGCTACCGAGGCGGGCCCTCTGCGTGTGTGTGTGTGTGTGTGTGAGAGAGAGAGAGAGAGAGAGAGAGAGAGAGAGAGTCCCCGCTCACACACACACTCTCTCTCCCTCTCTCTGCCTCTCTTTCTCTCTCTTTCGAGCAGGCATCAAATGCAATTAGCAATGGCTACTATTTGTAGAACTAAATAAGTATTATCAGGATAATTTGTCACTTTGATAATCTTGTGCAGAATAACATCATTTTAAGTACTATAGGTACTCTTCAACAGCAATTTTAAAAGAATTTCTCTTAAGATCATTAGAAAGAGCATAAAATATGTTTATGATTTTTATGTACACCTTTATGGAAGCAATAATGTTAGCTTTGAGGTGTTAGATGTTATCCTTTTGACCATTGTTTATCTCATGAATTTTATTGTTATAAACATGGTTTGCTTGCATGCAAACAATTTTAAGATCAAGAAATGAGCATACTAACAAGAATTCAGTACAATGAAAGAGGGCCATACATGCCTTTAGAGGCTATTTGAAATGAAGAGAAGAAATCCCTAAGGAATTTCATAAGATTCGATGCGTCTTGAAAATAGTCTCAAATGAAACCACCAGAAGAATTAATTGTCATTAAAGATGTTAAGACATTTTTATTTATAAAGTTTTTGGATGATCTTTCCTCTTAGCAGTGCTTGTTCCAATAAAAAATATGAAAATGTGATTGCTGGAAGGACCATCATTTAGCAGTTTACATCAAAAGTAAGATTTCAAAATAATCTTATGAAGATAATAATATGCCTTAAGTTTAGATATGAGAGAGCTGGTTTAGAATCCAATATTTTACATTTTATGATTTTCTTCTACAGCATCAAAAGAACCATTATAAATACTGTCAATATATCGTGAAGGTGATATTCAGTTTCCAAGAATTACAATGGCTGTTCAATAACGAATGATCATAATTTTTTACGGTCCAGTTTTTTCGAACTACAATTAAATCTTATTGTATTCTCTTGGCTCAATGTAAAACAAACACGCCGTAATAGTTTCATTGTTGGTACTCTTCGTTTCCGCCTGTAAGAACCAGGCAAGTTCAGACATGTTCAGGCCTATTGCTGCAATGGAGATAACATGCGAGGAACAATATGCGGCTTTGAAATTCTGCTTTCGTCTCAAATCTTCAGTTGAGGCCTATATAATGTTACAGAAGGACTATGGAGAGTCTGTTCTTCCCTACAGCACATCTTGAAGGTGGTTTGAAATGTTTCAAACGTAATCACTGCTGATGAAACTTGGCTACATCATTTTGATCCTGTGAGCAAACAGCTAATCTCAGTGTGGAAATCTCCTTCATCACCAACCCCCCAAAAAGCAAAAGTGGTTGCTTCTGCTCGGAAAGTTATGGTCATCGCATTCTTTGATATTCATGGAATGGTTTATCAGCATGTTGTACCTGCACACACATTAGCAACTGGACAGTACTACAGGGATGTCCTGAAAACATTGCAAGTCCATATCAGTGACAAAAGATCACATTTATTTGAAGCAGACTGGATGCTGCACCACGATAATGCGCGGCCGCATATTGCCAATGTTGTTGCTGAATATCTTTCAGAAATCAACGTAAAGTGCATCCCTCATCCTCCCTATAGTCCGGATTTATCCCTATTTGACTTCTTTCTATTCCCTAACTTGAAGATACGCCTTCGTGGGAGGCATCATCCTTCATCAGAAGTAATGTTGAAGGCTGCGGAGGCGATTTTTAAGGATCTCTCAAAAATTATTTCCAGCATGTCTTTGAAGACTGGCAGAAACGCTGGGACAAGTGCATAGCATTCAGGGGATACTATTTTGAGAAGGATCAATAGAATTATGAGGAGGAGTAAAGTTACGTTGTCAAAAAATAATTGTGATCATTCCTTAATGAACAGCCCTCGTATTTGATTTAATAGTGGTAGATTTTGTGGCCCGGATTTATGTACACCCTTTCATAGGATGTTCCGTTCACTTAAAGTACAAAGATTGCTTACTTTAAAGTAATAAAAATAGTGCGGAATTTGATGAAGCAGAACAAAAGAAACTATTTAACTACACCTTTCACTAATACTCATTTTACAGAAAAACTACACTTACTGTCCTCCACAGGAGAGAAAGTCTTCAAGACCTGAGACGCAGGGGGATTGCAGAAGGTTCCCACACCCTCCCTGGACAGATTTATAACACACCATGCCAGTTCAATTACAAACCATTTAAAAACATTTTGACGGCTTGAACTTTTGTGAATGAATATTCTCGGTTTTAGTGCACAGAGCGAATGGGGCGCATGTTTTTTAACGGTTCTGCTCCTTGTGCAGCATGCGTTCTCTGTCACACACATTCGCTGTCCTTGGCCCACTGTGTAAGGGAGCACATTCCTCTCAGGGTGCTTTTTGGCGTTGCTGTACGGCAGTAATAAAACAGAAGGAGGCAATAGATCAAAGAACCATCTAACATTACTTGCACTCAAACAAAATTGTTTAGTGACGCTGTGTTGTCATTTCACAGCGGTTGGTCGGTTCGCAGATTGTCATGTCTGAATATACGATATGTGGAGATTAAACATTTTGATAGTGATAATTTTTATTTACCAAATAATATGAATTTTATATGTTTGATGGGGAGTGGTGTGTTTTATAGGTATACTTTATGTTAAATTATACCCAGTATTTATAATTAACTATTCCCACACACACACACACACACACACACACACACACACACACACACACACACACACACATATATATATATATATATAAATACAGCAGGCGTATACTCTACCTAAATACACGACATGGGTGCTAACTCCCAACAAGATTCTAATCCAATATTTAAATTGTTTCATTAAAACTTACGAAAACCAGCGACTATATATTATAAATGTAATTTAAACAATGATCAAACGTTTCTCTTTTAACCTACACCCAACACAGATCTCTGTGTAAATTCATTTAGTTAAAACGCCATGATGACAGATATAGGTTCGGCGGCGTTGAGGTGAATGAGCTCTAAACTTCCTAATTTTTTGCAAATAAAACTATTTCGAGGCTATTCAAGCAAGCACCTTAAGATTTGATGGCGGTAATATGATAGTGCTCTTGGAATTCTGGATAAAGTTGCCCTCATAACTCAGCTATCTTATGAATACATGTCCCTTCAAACATATCGTGTCCTTACAGTCATCCTCAAGGTATTTACAAACAAAGGCAATAAGCAACATCTCCAGGGTCGTAAAATTGAACGGGCTATTAAAATTATATATATCTTTGCTTTTACGCTTGTTTTACAGCTTCGCATTAATAATTCTACTAGCATGTTCAAATTATCTTCCAGCAGATCAAGCATACAGTTTACAAAGGGCATTCTCTTTCTGCATCGATGAATAAAATTATATGCATATGGACACAGTGACATTTACGAGAGCGCTTGGTGCCTTTTAAGGGTAGTGGTTTCGCACAAATCACATTTAATGGTTTTATGAACAGAGCCTGATGGTCAAGCTGAGTGTCTGAAGAAAAAAATGGATGTTATTTATTACAGAATACTGGTCTTCATAGCAGAATTCAGCTGGTTAGTGCTCCTGGCTAATCCAAATAGCAGACAGTTTAAACAGAAAGTGGTGAATAAGAACTCATTATCCGCTACGGGTAATACATTAAATCATTTTAAGTATGCTTGTAAATACTGAGTAAAAATCAGAGAAATAGAGGCATTGGGAAGGCTCAGTTTGATTCGGGGATATAGCTCCTAATCTCTGCATGCACTGAATATCAATGGTGTACAAATAGGTATAACAAAAGATGTTTATTGATTTTTTGTAAAACACTTGCACATCTAATTCCTCATATGAGTTGGATCTCAAATGGCTTAAAGTTCTGTAGCAAAAAAATTATCTTGAAGAGCACATCAATCTCCTTTTAAAGGTATGTATGACTGAAATTTTCAAATTCTGAACTAATAATGCTAGCTTTTTCAAATTTACACCATAGGTGTAGTATATTGTAAACATGTTACAACCTAAATTTAAACCATTTTTCTCCAGCAGTTTAGAAATTATGATAAATGTTGTATGTTTTTTGTTACGTCACTAAAAAAGTCCCTTGCGACAAAATATTTTGAATTTTGGTCTAATATTTTAACCCTATGTTCATAATACACATACTTTTTGAAATTGCTCTGGGTTTTTCTGTGTCTCCTTTAGTTTAGATCACAAAAATTTTTTAATTTACAAATATTCTTTTTTTGTCTAAAAAAACTGTAAGTTTTGTGTTTGAAAATTAAAAATATATGCTTATATACATTTCACAATAAAACCTAGGGCAATTTCCATTCCTCATGATATTCTGAACCTATGTAGGAAATGTCATGAATGTAGTACAAAAACTGCATCGCAAGGAGCATTTTACAGGAAGAAAAATGCTGAAAATATGAACATTGAGAAAACAGCGATTAAAGATTTGATTGCATAATTCACATTAAATTCCACCAGGCTGATAGGTTGGACCCTCAGATTTCTTTTTCCTCTCCTCTGTTGCTGCTTTTTGCACCTTTTTCTTCTTAAGATGTTGCTTTTCTTCTGCACAACTTCGCTTCTTGCTTTGCAGGATACGAGTCTGATCTCGCTGCACTGAAGTTTTCCTTGCTGAGTCTACTACACTTTCTCCTCCGATATTTTGCTGCAGCTCCAATGACTTAAGACTACCCATGTTAAACTCACTGATGCTTTTAATAACAGCAAGATCCAATTTTTGTTTTGATATGAAAACTTCCTCTTGGCACTTATTCCATATGACATGATGCAAAGATTCATTGGCATTCTGTGTTTCTCCTGTTTTGCACCTCTCTAGTAATGTTGTAGAAGCCAGCCTCTGATATATTGGCAACATTTTATGAACTATTTTGTCTGAAAGCCTTATTTTTCTTTACTTGAACTGAAAATTTAAGAACGGAAAACAGACAAAGAATGTGGATGTAGGCAAAAGAGGGCGTGACTCTGACAGAGTTTAAAGGCTACCGATATTTAAATAAGCATTTAAAAATGGCCTCCGGAGGCAAATTATGCATTTTTCACATTCGGGAATGTCTAAATTATTTTATAGAATTAGAATAAAAAAGTCGTTATTTTCACGATTTTCATGAAATTCTAGTCATACATACCCTTAAGTATGCAATTATCTTGAAAAACAAAAGCACTTTAAGACATCTGCCTTTTCCCCCTCCTCTCCCTTGTGTGTTAAGGAAAACGAAGTATTTGATTTAACTTTCTGTTTATCAGTGGTAAGTAAAACTTTATCATTTAATTTCCTCTTTCGTTTATACCGTCCTTGCACTATAATTATTATACCTATTCCTAACCTTTCTAAGGATACCCATCTGTGAAAATCCTAAAATCTACAATTTTGCTTGGATTGACTTGAAAATTTAACACAGTTATTTTAGTACTAACAATATTCAGACCTTTGTGCAAAATATTTCGTTATATTAACATATTTATGGTGTTTTATTGTCATTTTGTTAAATTGTTCCACATGATGCAATATTAGCTTCAGAAAAATAATACTTTGCTGTTATACTCATAAATACATTATTAGTAAGTTTATAAGATGAAATTTGATCTGACCGTTAGCTTACGATAAAAAAATATTCAGTTCTCCCTTTATTCATTTTTAATATTTTCTTGTGAAATATGTGCTTTGTTATTTAATTGCACAAACACTGCTGACATAAAAAGATCATCTCATCAATTTCCTTTGGAACTGTTTTAATCCAAGGACCAATGTTTTTAAGTTTCTAGTTTGAAAGCTGCATCGTGTGGAGCAACTTATGTTTTGAAGGGCGCTGAAAATTATAAACACGAGAAAATAATCAAAATAGGCGATATAAAGCAATGCGCTCCCTTAGAGTGACCCACTTAAATAGTCATATGCCACAATTTTTAAATGGCATTAACATAATAGGAAATTGAAGTGCAGGGATTATTCTATTTAATTAGGCAAACAAATAGTTTGTTGGAAACGTAGCGTCAGACTGAAAAATTCAATACCATAGCCGGGATTTGATCCACGGATCTTCTGGTTTCCGTCCAGCCGCTCTACCATTGAGCCTACTATGGCCAAACGTGCCGATATGACATTAAATACGAGTCAGTTGGAGCATTTAATGTCACATCGACATGTTGGCCATAGTAGCTCACTGGTAGAGCGGCTGGACGGAAATCAGAAGATCCGTGATTTAAATCCCGGCTATGGCATTGAATTTTTCCGTCTGACTCTACGTTTCCAAAATTTAGCCTACACATAGCCAGTGTGAAAGAACAATTAATTTCCAAATATTTGCTATTTTCTGCACTTTTTGACCAATCTTCACAGATGGGTATCCTTAAGTACTGCAAGTTGTATATGTTAGTGTAGTTATTTTCATTCTCTTCTGTCATGATGTGTTTATCTGTATACAATACAAAAATACTCGTCTAGCCAAAAAGATTGACCAGATATTTGGCTTAATGCTTCGTTATGAATGATAAATACGGTTACCATACTTCACAATTACTTTATGCAAAATAATCAGTAACAAATCCTAGGTTCTTATCGTAAGCATTATGTTTGTTACACTTCTATGATCAAACAAATAGTTCACAATTTTCTTAACTGTGTTCACAAAACTTTATTTTCGTCTTGCATAGAAAGAAATGATGTTTATTGCAATTATGTTGGGCAGCTCAGTGGTAAAATTAAAACTTAATTGTTTGAAAATTGTAAGAGTTAGCTAATAAAATTTGATAACGTGTTTCCCTGTGTGTAACATCTGGTGCAGCTATGAAATGTCAACTTTTGATGAACCTGCTGCTGGCTGCCACAGTGGTGAACTAAGTGATCTTTCTCTCACGATGTCACAATAGACAACCCAAGTAATCTGACTGACGAAAGCCAATAAATGAATTATTTGAAGCGACCAGTCGACTGTTTGGAGATGTACAGTTACATTACTTCTGAATTTTTACACCCAAAACTATTGAGATAATTTTGAAATAGCTTTTCGTTTCTTTGGATTTTTGATTTACCATTTTTCAGAATAATGTAAAATTTGTAGTTTTAATCTCTCATTTTTGTACTCTAGGGCGTCGGAAGGACTTAAACGATAAATGTATAGTTAGGAATTTATAGTTCAGCGTATTTTATAGCCATTAGAGTGATAAAGCGAACCCAAGCCTCCTGACTAACAGTCAGACATCATAACCACTTGACCATACAGGAAACGTGTACGTTTCGATCGCAATATACCTTGTATACCTTGTCGCTTTGCCTCTTCGGATGTACCATATGAATGATTCTGTTTATATGAGATATTCAAATAATTATTACCTTTACTTTTTGAAACGAAATCTGTATATTCACTTCTATATGAATGCACTATCATGACATGGCATCCAGTTTTATATCCACTAAAGGCTTTTAATCCAGGATGTCCATTCAAATCTCACAGAAAACTGCATCATTTTTTTCTTCCCTTGTCTTAAGTTTAACAATCATCTCAATTATAAATGAAAATGGTTTAAATGTCATCTTTATTTATTTAAAAACATATAATATAAAAATATCTCTGTGTTATCTTGATGTTAATCTGTAGTAACCGTGGGAGTGTTTTTCAAGTACTCCATTAATACTTGAGTCATGAAGTGACTTACTGAAATTCATTGAATCCAGACAAATATCACGCTATTAGTTTCTGTAAAAACATCATTTTACGATTTAAATGACTTTTGATACGTATTTAATAACCTGAAGCAAATTCTTACAGTAATGATCAAACATATCCTACCCTTTCCCGTTATAAATTGGGTAAAGAACCTTAATGTCCTTAGTCTAGTTTTAAAGACCTAAGGGACAATCAACGAAGGAATAAATGTAGAGGCAAATGAGTCCCGAGCCCACAGTCCTTGAGGTAATCTATCTCATTCCCCTTTAGAAGTTAAGGGAGCACTCCAGACTATGTTCATTCAGGAAGTTGGTATAAGAAGAACTAAGGTTTTCGTTTATTTTCTCTTGCATCAAGCTAAATGACGCATCCTCTGGTTCTATTAAATGAAAATTACACTTTTAATCAAATCTAAACATATAAGATAATATGGAATCAACGCATGTCATATTTAAGAGAAAAAGTATCACATTCCTTAATGACTTACACTCTGCTGAGGTTATAATTGCATTATGTATGCGTGATTATTCTTAGCTTCAGGAGAAGGCCGCATCTTCTTGTGGCTTTCTCCTGATATTTCTCGAATCTTTCTTGGGCTTCTTCAAGGCCCAAGACGTAGACGGAAGTCACTGCATTCACATGGTTTATCTATATAGCATTTGTAATACATACCTAACATTCTTACATAAGTGTACTCTTTAGAAGCACATATATCATTTAAAGTGCGTAATCTGCTGTATTTTCTTCAATAAGTACAGTGGACTATCCAAACAGATGATTATTCTTTCAAAATTTTGTTGAAAGCTTTCTTGCTATTGCTGTTTTACAAGGGTCGGCAGAGAAGTCCTGGGCCTCATGTAGAGATAGTGCCACTGGGCCAGTTTGACGGATAGCATCATTTAGTTTAACTCTAGAATAGCTTATATCCATGGTCATAGGTCAATAGATTGTTAGATATTTGAATGATAGTATTTTGAACAGGACAGGGTAAAGGTTTCACGAATATTTTGGATTTGGAAAAACGAGAAGTCATTAAATATGTACTTCTATTTTAAAGGCTTAACGTCTAAAGAAGTCAAGGGGGAAGTTGACAATACATTGAACGAGGTTTCCCTTTCATATATAATGATTAAAATTTGGGTTGCAAAGGTTAAAATAGGTCGTACGAGAACTATTGAAGAGCCTCGCTCTGGACGCCCTGTGGAAGTCACAACTCCAGAGTTCGTTGAAAAGCAATCATCGTTTAGTACCAGAAGACCGAAGATTTAAGTTGTTTAAGATAGCGGAGGCTGTAAACATATCAAAAGAAGGTGCATGTATTTTTTATTTATTTATTTTATTTATTATTATTATTATTTTTTGTAATTTACGTCCTTTAACTGTTAAGTCATATCGGACGATGAATGGAATGGGTGAAATGATGCTCAAATGGGCCCAGGGTCCATGGAGGTTAGAGTTACCGACATTCGTCTTTTAGGATAAGGGAAAACACCTGAAGAAACCTTATCCAGGTAACTCACTCTGACCGAGATTCGAACTCGGGACCTCTTGAACGTGAGGCAGACACGTGGACAGCTCTGGAAGGCACACAACTCCCGGCAATAAAGGAGAGCGTACAACCCTGGCTAACTTCCTGCAGGGATAACCGGCGAGCCGAGGTGATACTCACCCGGCTGAGAATTGGGCACACACGAGCGACTCATGGCCATCTGTGAAGAGGTATACTGGCCCCTGTGTGTGCTCCGTGTTCAGTACGCCTCACTGTGCGGCATATATTAATCGATTGCCCGCAGTACGCCAGCGTTCGCCAGTCTTTGGGCTTGGGAGCTAACTTGATCAGTATTTTAGGGGACGACCCAGTGGCCGTGGTTAAGGCACTGCGGTTTGTTTTAGAAATAGGTTTTAATAAACAAGTCTGACTTGTATTTTATATTTATTACTTTTAGAGTTTTTAAATTATTAGTCTTTAGATCGTTTTTATGTCCTTTTAACGGTTGAGTGTTTCTATTATATTTTACCTTTTTAGCTGATTTTTTTTTTTTTTTTTTTTTTGGCTTTTAGGTTTTAGTGTTGACTTCGGGCCCAAATGACCTAGTTGTCGACGGGCCCTAAAACACCACACACTCACTCACTCACTCACTATATTTTTTGCCCTATATTTGTGACTCTCGGCATCAGGGAACGCTGAATTTAGATAATTTTCTCAAATTAAAGCATAGGTGTACATGTTTCTTCCCCCTTTTAGAAGTCCATGATATCCAACACTAGGGGATATCACATCTTCGCTGTGTAGGGAAATTAGATATAGGTAAAATTTCGTCAAAATGACAAAAATAACGTCATTTTCAGTTTTTTTGCCCTAAAATTATTTTTAAACATTTTAGTTTCAGAATATACCGTCAGTTACGCCCTAGCGCCATTTAAAGAGCCGCCACATCATTATTTAAATACCCACGCGGGTGGGCGTGGCCATTTATATTGCCTTTACTAGCCTGTCACAAAGAAATTGATGGAATTCTAACGTTTAAACTACGCGGTTTGATTCCATTTACTGTGGTAATCTGCAGAGATATCTTCTGGGTGTGTGTGAAAGCTACTGAACAGTTCTACTCAGCTTCCGCCACAGATTAGCTTCTGCTTTCGGTTTCATACATATGGTTTCTATTTTTGAAAGTAAACAAACATTTCCTGATGTAGTGTTTGTGAAATATGGTTTACATGCAAGTGACAGCTGCGGACAGAAGCTTATATTAGATTAATATGGTTTAGAATAGGAATAAAGCCTTATTTAACATTATATTGCTTTCTTGTTGTAACAATAGGTATATAATTCATATGTTTCTAGGGCAGGCAATGTCCTTACGTTACTTAATTTCTACTTAATTGCAAATACCCGCAGTTAATGACACAAAATCCTCCATGATAGCCTTGCTGGGTCGTAGTCTATCCATTTGGGAACAGCACCTATGATGTATTTCTGTTTGAGGTGGTCCTTGTCCGTAAGGAACCTGGTTGGGTCCTCCAAGCACTGAACACCTAATAATGAAGGGAACCTAATAATGTGACGGGCGAGAGCTAGGAATGCGGGAGGTTTACTTGACAGGTCAGTTTTCCTCGGGTTTCAATGTGCATGGACTCCCACTTCTCTGTTCCAAGGGTCTGGGATACGTCCTGACGGATGTGGTGTGATTAGCGAAGGAAACACCACTACTCTTCCATGATCGATTTATTCTCAATTGTAATCAGGTACCTTACTGGCCACCTGGAATGTCGCTGCTTGCACACTCGTGTGATCTCTTTGACGGTAACGACAGAGTTCTTTACATATTTTGTGTATTCGGGATGTTCTTGCAACACTTATATATATATATACGACGTGACTTCACTGCGCCCCGACCGAGAGAGAATGTGTCCCAGCTATCAAAATCACGAATTCGCCATCCCCCGGATTTCCTCCTTTATTGTTACATTTTGAACTTTGTGGGAATCACGTGTGTAAGTTCTAAACTGTAATTGGTTGGTTTCAATTTCTAGTTTAAACTATCGTACGAATATTGTATATGCGCATGTCTGAACGTTGGTAGAAATTTTTCCAGAGCGTCCACTTAATTCCGAAGCACGCACGATGCGAAAGTTTCAGGGATGCAGCCAAGCTGCAATGTAGTTGTATTGAGCACGTACGGAGGTTGGCATGAAAGAGTACAGAGCTACAGGCTGACGCTCCACATCGCTCGCAGGCATTTGTCCCTAAGGGTGGGCCTTGTTATGAAGAAAGCCGACCGACCTGTGCTCCCACGGTTTTCTGTTTCTCCGTTCATCTACATTTCTAGTGCGTCAGACACTTCTTATTTTCTATATATGCCGTATCTGCTATAATGTGTTTTTATAATAAACGTATTTCCTTCCAATGCAAAATATTCAGTTTCAAATATCTATGCTAACCGAATATATTTTTCATATAGCGCATATTCAGCGATTTTATGTTGGTGGCCAAGGGGAACAGTTACATGTTATATACATATTTAGGATCAAATTGGTGATGCCTTTTGGTTATACGAAATACTGGTTCGCGTCCGTTAATTGGTTGTTCATTCTCTACTCTAGTTATTGGAGCTCCACTGCCATTGTCTACTATCCCCTTTTTGCCCTAGCATCCATCCAAATGTCACCTCATCATGTCTTACTAGTCGCATGAGGCCCTGCAGACAATCTTACACCAACTTTAAGTTTATCCTGTCACTTGAAAGCCTTTAAAGCTCCTTAAGTATCTAAGAGAATCCAAATATAATTTGAAAAATATATAATCGGACACAGACAACTTTTAATTACCAAACACAATTAAAAATAATCATAATTTCTGAAAATCAGTAGTCAAGAGTGGAAATTACTCACAAAGGTACACATACACCAGCATCTTTTGAGTGTGCCTTATAGCTAAAACTAGCAGCGGTCTCAAAGTTGATTTTCCTTCAAGGGTTTAAGTATTCGGCTAAGGGTATTTTCCCACATATCCGACATTCATTGAATGATTTTTTTTTTGTAGTCATTTAAATTCCTGAAGTCCTGCTTAAACAAACAACCTTAAAATCGGTGTTGAGTTTGGAAATTACTTGATTCAGCTGGAAATTGAATATAGTATTTCAGACATATCTCATTCTCTCTGATGAAACGCGCTGTAGCTCCAATTTATCACCTAAATACAACGCTGTAAGAAGTTGACACAGAAAACAATCTTAGCTTAACCATCAAATAGAGCCTGCCTCAGTAACCCAGATGTTAGGTGTCTGCCTCAGATTCAAGAGGTCCCGAGTTCGAAACTGTCCGGGAGAGTTATCTAGCTAAGGCTTACTCCGGACTTTTCCCTTATCCTGAAAGATGAATGTCGGGTAATTCCAAGCAATTAGGAGCCTGGGCTCAATTAAGCATCATCTCACCCATTTCATTCATCGTGCCATGTGGCTTAACTTTGGAAGTACGTACATTTAAAAAAAAATATGGAAAAGTGCAATTAAGGTAAGGCTACACCCAAAATTCCAACTTCTATAATAATAAACCGCCCACTATAAAAGTTTATCTACATAATTAGAGTATTATTTTAAACCTGCATGCAAATTTTCATGTTGCTACTGCAAATAATTAATTATTAATTATTTTTTGTGAAAATATTGTAAAAATATTGCAAAAATTAAAAATGTTCTACGCATAAAATATTGAGCTTTTAAGCTGAATTTTTGTTTTTGGCTAGAACATGGCAATTTTGAAAGATCCACATACTTATTTTTGAATACACTTGCAGCATTTGTTCTAAAATATTTTTCATGTTTTAGCTCTCAAAAGTTTGAAAATATTAACTTTTTTTATTCCTTAACACAATATAATTTTCAAAACAGGAGCATTAAAAAGAAAGAGGAATTTGATGTTTCTTATTTACATATTATGCACCTATCCTGTAAGTTTCACGAAGTTAAATGAAAAACTGACGTGTTAGGCATTTTGTGTACTGAAAAGGGTTAAAAAAGGCTTCTCAGAAAATTAACTTTAAAGTAATGATTTTTACTTTTCACGATTGTTAAAGGTCTCTTTAAATTGCCACTTGATGGCTTAAAATGTTGCATATGATAAAAATATGCACGTCATCTATTATTACACACCCTAAGCTACCAAAAAATGACAAAACGATAGAATTACACGATATTAAACATTTTCGGCGAATTTTTAGCGTAGCCTTGCCTTAAATAGAAATCAGGTCGCATATGGTAAGCAAAGTACGTGCGGTTTGAACACAGTCCATTCCATGTTGTGTACAAAAGTACTCTTACAATAAAACATGTCGCGCTTTAAACAAATTTAATAATTAGAAAAGTGTGTTCCCTTAAAGAAAGAATTTAACATTTTTAAAATAAATTTGAAGACATTGCTTGGATTTGAGTCTGAGGTTCTACTCCCATTAGTCCTGGAACCGTAGCACCAGAACCCGGGCCTCCCAGGCTTTTTACCGTAGGACAGTAGCCATTTTATAAATTGCCCGCCCGCCCCCGCTGCACATGGCAGCAGGACGGAAGTGGATACGCCACTTTCGCGCCAATCCAAAATGGACCGGCTACCAAATAACCTTGATAGGGCCGCCCGTGATCTAGCACAGCAGCTACTAGCTCTGCAGGCTAGTACCCGGGACTTATGAGGCATTACTCTACCCCCTCCGGGCGGCAGTAGCCTGGCCGGAGGTACCCAATTTCCCGTGGGTGGGGGGAACACACTGCCCCCTCGAGTTCAACCCAATCCGAGCAACTCACATTCAGGGAGGGGCTCGAATGTTCGGTCCGAGGTTCCTCTGGTAACGTCAGAGGTACCACGAGCGCTAAGGGTCCGCAGCGCCCGCACCACGGCAGCTGTAGGGGACCGATCCCCTCCCCTACGGGGATTGCTTGGATTGTGTCATGACGGTTATTTACCGCTATCATGTAATTAATGATTTCAAATAATCAAGCAATTGGAAATAATCATTTCTTACACACTTGCCGCGTGTAGGCTAAGGTTTGAATGAATAGTACCAGACTGAAAAATTCAATGCCATAGCTGGGATTTGAACCACGGATCTCCCACTCTCCGTTCCGTCACCCTAGCCCACTGAGTGACTGTGTGCCCACGTGGGGCGACATGGCATTAAATTCGCCAACTGACTCATATGCAAGCAATTATCGCAATTAAGCAATTATTGCTAAACACACATCTGTTTAACAAGAAACGTTATAAATTACCAACATAGAAATAACTTGTTTGTACGCAAATAGTTCTGAACAACAAGTGTAAGCCCCGGGTTTCATGAATATCTCCCTCATACATCCTGAAAGCTTATAATATCCCCAGCTACTCTTTTTGTGATCTGTTGGACAACCGAAAGTTAGAAGTGTGTGTGTGTGTGTGTGTGTGTGTGTGTGCGTGTGTGTGTGTGTGTGTGAGTGTGTGTGTGCATACTCCCCCACAGAACAAACCTTTTAACTCCAAGTGGTATTGATTTGGGTAAAGAGACAAAGCAATGAAATATAAATGAAAAACTTCCAGTCCAACTACATCGTATCATGTTTTATCCCACAAGGGGAGTGTCCCAAATGAACACGTCCTCTTATTTGAAAATTGTTGTATAACCAGCTTTTTGCGCGCAAGAAGGAGGGTAAATAGCTTTTTCTAGCTTCATCGTGTCTTGCGTGATAATGTTTGACTTTAAATCTCAATGCATGTGTCGAGGGTTACTTAACACTTAAAAACAGGTTTCAATTTTTATGTTACAGACAGAAGTATAATCTACTTTCCTCTGTCATAACAGAAAAAGTGGGGGGACGCACAACTAAAAAATGTTCCAGATGCTGGAGAAAAGACCAGAATTCTGCACTTGTAGATTCGCCTTCCTGCTTTGGTTGATCTCAGCATGCGTACGTCTTTTTATCCATTCCTTTATGTAATTCTCTGGGTTCCACATATGTATTGGAGGTCTGTTATAGTCATAACCATTATTTGAATGTATATATATACATATAATTTACGCCCTCCAAAGTCAACACACATCGGACGATAAATTAAATAGGCGAAATAATGCTCAAATGAGTCCGGGGTCCATGGAGCTTAGAGTTACCCGACATTCGTCTATCAGGATAAGGGAAAACCCCGGAAGAAACCTTATCCAAGTAACTCACCCTGATCGAGATTCTAACTCGGGACCTCTTGAACGTGAGGCACACACGCTACCATCAGGCGGGCTATATATATATATATATATATATATATATATATATATATATATATATATATATATATATAGATATAGATATATATATATATTGTCACCCAATTAGCGGTAGGCATGAGGGCAACAGCTGTGAGGAAACGAAAGTGCAGCCGTGCCACGCCTCCCATTAGTCTCTGTCACTAACTGAGGGGTCGTTAGGGAAATGTCACTTGACCCTGGGCGCTTCTCTCCCCTTCTGCTGCCCTCTGGAACTTTCGTGAAACCAGAGACTTCTAGAAAAACAGTGACATTCCTATAAAAAAGGATTTCAGCGAGACAGTGAGTCAGTCAGTGTTTGACGTGCTAGCGCCGTGTTAATGAACGAGAAGACTGTGTGTAATTGTGTACGTGCATCTGAACGGTAACGGACGAACTGGTGAATCGTAATTGGTGTATTACGTAATTCTGTGTTAAACTGTAAGTCGGTAGAAATAAAGAACATTGTTGAGTTTGTGTAATTGGAATTTTTATTCCACGAACCCACAAAGTCACACTGGTGCCAGGAAGCGGGAAAATAACATCACCGAACATTACAGCCATGGAATCCGCATTGGAAATGCTTTTGGCGAAGATGAACGAGTTAACAGAGAAAACAGAAGCGGCAAACAACAACCTCACCGCCGAGTTGAAACAAATGAAGACGGCCAACGACATCACCGTGGAACTGAAACAAATGAAGACGGCCAACGACAACATCACCGCGGAACTGAAACAAATGAAGACGGCCAACGACAACATCACCGAGAAGATGGAAGAAATGAAGGCCGAGTTAACCACAGAAATGAGAGCAGCGAACGGCAGTCTGGCCACGGAAATGAAGGCGGCGAACGAGGCTCTCGCCGCAAAGTTTGAAGAACAGTTGGCCGGCGTAAAAGAGGACGTCACAGAGTTAGGCGAGCGCGTGGAAGACCTGGCGAGCCGCGTTAATGAGCTGGAAGGAAAAGCCGACAGCAGCGTGCAGTCCCTGAACGCCATGGTGGAGGACGTCGTCGGCAGGAAGCTGAAGGATTTAAAGGCCGACGCGCCGTGACGCGACACAACATCTGCGCGCGTCAAACCTCCCAAGTATGACGGCGCGTCAACGTTTGAGGTCTTCCGCCGCCAGTTCGACACAGTGGCCAGGCACAACGGATGGTCGCTGGAGGAGGAGGCCACACAGTTAATAGCCAACCTCCAGGGAAGAGCCGCGGAAGTCCTAAACGCGGTGCAGACGACGGCGGCGCCCAAGGACATCTGGGAAGCCCTGGAGGATCGCTTCGGGAACCACCGCTTAGCCGCAGCATACCGCAGCCAGCTAAAGGCAAGGTCACAGCAGCCGGGGGAGACGCTGCAGGAGTTCGCCATTGCGATCGAGCAGCTGGCTAGCAAGGCCTTGGTTGACCTGCCACTGGAGTTCGTATCCCGGGAAGCCGCCTACAATTTTGTCGACGGGGTACGGGACACGCAGATTCGTCAGCGCCTAATGCTCGGGGAATATAAAACCAGCCACGAGGCGCTGACAGCGGCATTAAGGATGGAGGCGGCCAAAATAACATCCACCCCGACGTCGAGAACGAGGAGTGCCCGCTACGCCGGAGACAGAAGGCCAGCCGAGGGACGCCGGCGAACACCTAGTGGCCTGTGTTGGGGGTGTGGATAGCCCGGACACCGGCAGAGAGACTGCCCACACCAGGAAGAGCAGCCGGAAAACGAGTAAGGGCCGTCGTGGAGAGGGGCACGTCGGCGCCATCACCACCATCCCCTCGAGTGACACTGCGCGCCGTCAGCCGGCGTATGGATGACAGCCTCATCGCAGACGGTTGGATAAGAGGAAAGCCGTGCCGCGTGCTGGTGGACACCGGGGCGGCCGTGACCGTCATCAGACCTGACGTGGCGAAGGGTTTGCCGACAAGGAAGCCAAGCCGGCCATACCAGCTTGTCACGGCATCGGGCGACACCTTGCCTGTGGAGAGGGAGGCCCTGATGGAGCTGAACTTGGGACGGAGTGCCGTGCGTCTGTGGGTGTTCGTCGCGAAGGTGGCTGAGGAGGTGATTCTGGGACTGGATGCCCTCAGGAGCCACGAGGCGACGGTCGACGTCGGCAAGAAGGTCCTGCGGCTTAACGGAGAAGAGGTCAACCCGAAGAGCGCCTTGGAATTTGCAGGGTCGTCTTGGACGAAGACGTGGTTGTCTCCGCGAGGAGCGAGGTGGTGGTGACGGCGAGACTGGAGGGCCAGAGAACCAGGAACATGATGCTGGACCAAAAGACGCCTGTAAACGGACTGTGTGTAGCCAGGGCTTTGCTGCCGTGCCGAGAGCAGGTGCCTGTGA
This sequence comes from Mantis religiosa, assembly GCA_030765055.1. NCBI lineage: Eukaryota > Metazoa > Arthropoda > Insecta > Mantodea > Mantidae > Mantis > Mantis religiosa. The sequence goes on along the minus strand of JAUKNK010000099.1, from coordinate 5,660,500 downwards.
GACTGCTAAATCCTACGGACGCCGATCACGACGTCCAGGCCGGGACGGAGTTGGGAATGTGCGAGCCCGTGGTGAGCGTAACAGCTATCGACGAGACACAGGAGCCGGCGCCGAAGCAACACCTGGGGCCCCGGCTAGAAGGCTTGGTGGAGAGGGCAGCCGACTACCTGACCACAGAACAGCTGGAGAAGGTTCGACAACTTCTAAGGCGGTATCAGCGCGTCTTCAGCCAAGGTGATAGTGACTACGGCCGCACGGACAAAGTGCTTCACCGCATCGACACCGGGGACGCCCGGCCTATTCGGCAACCACATAGACGCGTTCCGCTGGCGAAGCAAGGGGCGGTACGAGACATTCTGGAGGACATGAGATCCAGGGGAGTGATTGAAGAGTCTGACAGCCCTTGGTGTTCCCCTGTAGTCTTGGTGACAAAGAAGAACGGCGAGCTGCGCTTCTGCGTGGACTACAGAAAGTTGAACGCCGTCACCCGGAAGGACTGTTTTCCCTTACCCCGGATTCACGACACCCTGGACACGCTAGCTGGTGCACAGTGGTTCTCGACCCTGGACCTGAAGTCGGGCTACTGTCAGGTAGCTCTAGACCCGAGAGACAAGGAGAAGACTGCATTCTCGACGGGCCAAGGGCTCTGGCAGTTCACGGTTATGCCCTTTGGCCTCTGCAACGCACCAGCTACCTTCCAGCGCCTTATGGAGTCAGTGATGAGAGGGCTTACTTACGATGCCTGCCTGCTATACCTGGACGACATCATCATCGTCGGTAAGACTTTTGAAGATCACCTCGAGAATCTGAGTAAGGTGCTACAGAGATTGCAGGCGACCAACTTGAAGCTGAACGCGAAGAAGTGGCAGCTCTTCCGCAAGGAAGTTAACTACTTGGGCCACATAGTCTCAGCAACCGGAGTGGCCACAGACCCGGAGAAGACAAAGGCTGTGAGAGATTGGCCTCGCACAAAGGATAAGAAAGAATTGCGCAGTTTCCTGGGGCTGTGCAGTTATTACAGGCGCTTCATAAAGGGGTTCTCCAACATCGCAAAACCCCTCACCCGCCTGACAGAGGAACACCGGCCTTATGTGTGGACGGAGGAAGCAGAAAACGCTTTCCAGCACCTAAAGGAGACCCTGTGCAGTGCTCCAATTTTGGGTTTCCCACAACCGGGTGGCGCCTTCATTGTGGACACCGACGCCAGCGACCATTGCATTGGAAGTGTCCTATCGCAGATCCAGGATGGCCATGAGCGGGTGATAGCCTATTACAGCAAGACGCTATCCAAGGCAGAGAAGAACTACTGCGTCACCCGACGGGAGTTACTGGCGGTAGTAAAGACATTGGAGCACTTCCCCAAGTACCTGTACGGTCAGCCATTCCACCTGAGGACTGACCATTCCGCCCTAACCTGGTTATTGAGCTTTAAGAACCTGGAAGGCCAGACAGCACGTTGGGTCCAGAGGCTGCAGGAGTACGACTTCACCTCGGAACATCTTAGAGGGAAGAGCCACGGTAACGCAGACGCCATGTCCCGAAGACCCTGTCCAGAAGAGTGCGGCCAGTGCACAAGAGTGGAAGAGAAGGAGCGTGCCGCAGCAGTCCGAGTAGTTGTGGCAATGCCTGCTAAAGGCTGGGATAGCGCAGGCCTGAGGAGGGAGCAGCTGGCGGACGCAGACTTGGGGCCACTCTTGAGGGAAGTGGAGGCAGGGATGAGACCAACCTGGGAGGACATCGCACCGAGGAGCGCCACCTACAAGTCGTACTGGGCCCAATGGGACTCGTTGAAGACCAGAGAGGGCGTGCTGTTCCGGGTATGGGAATCACCCGATGGGAAGACGCAGAGAGAGCAGTTGGTACTTCCCCGGAGTAAGGTCCCGGAAGTCCTGGAGGAAGTGCACGGCGGTACTTCGGGAGGACACCTGGGAGCGAACCGAACGATTGACAAATTACGGCAGCGCTACTACTGGCGGAGACTCCGAGCAGATGCTGAGAGATGGTGCCGTCAGTGTCACGTGTGCGCGGCGAGTCATGGCCCTCAGACTAGGAGCCGGGGTCGCATGCAGCAGTACAACGTCGGAGCGCCATTCGAACGGATCGCCGTTGACATTGCTGGACCGTTCCCAGTTTCCGACCGAGGCAACAAGTACCTAATGGTGGTCGTGGACTACTTCACCAAGTGGCCGGAGGTGTATGCCATCCCAAACCAAGAGGCAAAGACAGTCACAGACTGCCTCGTGGAGCAAGTATTCTGTCGATTTGGGGTGCCGTTAGAGCTACACAGTGACCAGGGTACCAACTTTGAGTCCAACCTAATGAAGGAAGCACTACAAAGGCTTGGGGTGAACAAGACTCGCACTACGCCTCTACATCCCCAATCGGATGGCATGGTCGAAAGGTACATCAAGACCTTAGAGAAAGACCTGAGGAAGGTCGTGGCCAGCCATCAGCGAGACTGGGACGTCAAGGTGCCACTGTTCTTGCTGGCCTATCGCTCGTCTACACACGACACAACTGGGATGACGCCAGCCAGCTTAATGTTCGGCCGAGAGTTACGCCTCCCTTGTGACCTGGCTTTTGGAAGCCCTCCGGAAGCGAAACAGCCAGCGACCGAGTATGTAGAGAACTTGGTGGACCATCTCCACGACATGCACGAGATGGCTCGCCAAAACATCCAGAAGGCGAGCGACCGCATGAAGACCAGGTATGACAGGCAAGCCAACAGCCAAGGGTTCCAGCAAGGTGACCTAGTCTGGTTGTACCGTCCTACCCGGACCAAGGGACGCTGCCCGAAGCTCCAGCAGCCATGGCAAGGACCGTACCGGGTGGTGAAGAGGATTAATCGCCGTGGTCTACCGCATCCAGAAGGTTCCCCGAGGAAAGATGTTGGTGGTACACCTGGATCGACTAGCCCGCTACGATGGTGCTGTTCGGGACGACCAGCTTTGAGGAGGGAGCAGTGTCACCCAATTAGCGGTAGGCATGAGGGCAACAGCTGTGAGGAAACGAAAGTGCAGCCGTGCCACGCCTCCCATTAGTCTCTGTCACTAACTGAGGGGTCGTTAGGGAAATGTCACTTGGCCTTGGCGCTTCTCTCCCCTTCTGCTGCCCTCTGGAACCTTCGTGAAACCAGAGACTTCTAGAAAAACAGTGACATTCCTATAAAAAGGGATTTCAGCGAGACAGTGAGTCAGTCAGTGTTTGACGTGCTAGCGTCGTGTTAATGAACGAGAAGATGTGTGTAATTGTGTACGTGCATCTGAACGGTAACGGACGAACTGGTGAATCGTAATTGGTGTATTACGTAATTCTGTGTAATTGGCAAGTGTTAAACTGTAAGTCGGTAGAAATAAAGAACATTGTTGAGTTTGTGTAATTGGACTTTTTATTCCACGAACCCACAAAGTCACAATATATATATATATATATATATATATATATATATATATATATATATATATATATATATATATATATTGTCGTGGCACGGGCATAAAGGTTTCGGCACAGACGGATGGTGTTTCACGGAGATAAGGAGCTTGCATAAGCAGATGAACGTAGCGCCGGAGATAAAGGACTTGCCGAAAAAAATTAAGTTTCGCTTCTGGAAGGTGATGGAACATTCGATTTCTTGATTGTTACAGAACAGTCTCAAATTATCAATGAGATATTAAAGGGAGCGACGACTCGCCAAAGTTAGTCGTAAACAGTCTGTAGTAAAGAGACGTTGTAACAGGAGTGTTGTAAACAGATGTAATCAGAACGCTGTTTTTTGTGAACATCAACCTTGGTAGATTCTGTATGTGACGTAATTCTTTTACGTAAAAATTTAACAGAGTATCTCTACGAAAATAAGGTACAATTTGAATTTCAGGAATCTATGAGATCAAATGTGAAACTTACCCTAAAATTTATATAGGAAAAACAAAAAGAAATATTAACATCAGAACTAAAGAACATCTAAGAAACAATAAAAATGGTGAAACAGAAAAATCAGCAGTGGCTTTTCATTTTTTGAATACTAGACATGACATCAACTTGGAAGCATCTCTAATAAAATATTTTAATCAACCCATAGACCTTTCCGCATGGGAAAAAATCTTCATCAAAAAAATCGTCATAGTCATGAACTTTGAAACTCCACCACCGGACATCTTTGACAAGCACATTACGCCATCTATTGACAATACGGAGAAAGAAGAAACCACTACAACTTACACTAATCGAGTATCAGCTGAGGATAGGAGCAAGAGCTCTTGAAACATGTTCTGTGAATAAACAGTGTGAGTGAAGCAATGTGTCAATATTGTGACTTTGTGGGTTCGTGAAATGTAAAGTCCAATTACACAAACTCAACAATGTTCTTTATTTCCACCGACTTACAGTTGAACACTTGCCAATTACACAAAATTACGTAATACACCAATTACGATTCACTAGTTCGTCCGTTACCGTTCAGATGCACGTACACAATTACACACAGTCTTCTCGTTCATTAACACGGCGCTAGCACGTCAAAGACTGACTGCCTTCTTACACCTAGAGCTGTCCTCACTCACACACTAACCAACTGACCAACTGACTCAACCAACAACTGACTGACCCACTGACTAGCTGCAGCCCTTTTTATAAGCATCTCGCCGTCTTCTTGACGTTTCCAGATGATGAAAGATCCCGTAATTTCTGGAACCAGGTGGAAGAGAAACAGACCGCCCAATTATGTTTCTTTCCCCAGTCGTCCCTGTCACCACTATAAGACAAACGAGGGGAGGGCGTAGCTAACATTGACCTCCCCCGTCTTCCGCTCACAGCTGCTTTACAGGGTGATCCAACGGTCGCGTTACACTGCTCCCTCCTCAAAGCTGTTCGCCCCGAACAGCCCCAACGTAGCGTGCGAGGCGGTCCAGGTGTACCACCATCATCTGCTCGGAGTCTCAGCCAGAAGTAGCGCTGCCGTAGTTTGTGAATCATTCGGTTCGCTCCCAGGTGTCCTCCTGAAGTACCGGCGTGCACTTCCTCCAAGACTTCCGGGACCTTGCTCCGGGGAAGTACCAACTGTCCTCTCTGGGGCTTCCCATCGGGTGACTCCCATACCCGGAACAGCACGCCCTCTCTGGTCTTCAACGAGTCCCATTGGGCCCAGTGCGACTTGTAGGTGGCGCTCCTCGGTGCGATGTCCTCCCAGGTTGGTCTCGTCCCTGCGTCCACTTCCCTCAAGAGTGGCCCCAAGTCTGCGTCCGCCAGCTGCTCCCTCCTCAGGCCTGCGCTATCCCAGCCTTCAGCAGGCACTGCCACAACTACTCGGACTGCTGCGGCACGCTCCTTCTCTTCCACTCTTGTGCGCTCATGGCCGTTCTGGATCTGCGGTAGGACACCTCCAATGTAATGGTCACTAGCGTCGGTGTCCACAATGAAGGCGCCACCCGGTCGTGGAAACCCAAAATTGGAGCACTGCACAGGGTCCCCTCCGGGTGCTGGCAAGCGTCTTCGGCGTCCTCCGTCCACACGTAAGGCCGGTTTTCCTCCGTCAGGCGGGTGAGGGGTTTTGCAAAGTTGTCGGCCTTTTCCTCTAAATCATTAAGGCGATCGTCTACTTGACGCTTCCGCTTGCCCAGGTTCGTGACGGCATCCCTCACGTCTGCCAACCGTTCCTCAAACTTGGCGGCGAGAGCCTCGTTCGCCACCTTCATTTCGGTAGCCAGACCGTCATTCGCTGCTCTCATTTCCGTGGTTAACTCGGCCTTCATTTGTTCCATCTTCTCGGCGATGTTGTCCCTAGCCGTCCTGATTAGTTTCAGTTCCGCGGCCAGGTTATTTCTAGTCTCCAGTATCTCTGTTAGTTCCTCTAAAATCTTTTCTAATGCTGCCTCCATCGTTGTAATGTTCGGTGATGTTGTTTTCCCGCTTCCTGACACCAGTGTGACTTTGTGGGTTCGTGAAATGAAAAGTCCAATTACACAAACTCAACAATGTTCTTTATTTCCACCGACTTACAGTTGAACACTTGCCAATTACACAAAATTACGTAATACACCAATTACGATTCACTAGTTCGTCCGTTACCGTTCAGATGCACGTACACAATTACACACAGTCTTCTCGTTCATTAACACGTCACCGACTAACACTGCCTTCTTACACCAAGAACTGTCCTTACTCACACACTAACCAACTGACCAACTGACTCAACCAACAACTGACTGACCCACTGACTAGCTGCAGCCCTTTTTATAAGCATCTCGCCGTCTTCTAGACGTTTCCAGATGATGAAAGATCCCGTAATTTCTGGAACCAGGTGGAAGAGAAACAGACCGCCCAATTATGTTTCTTTCCCCAGTCGTCCCTGTCACCACTATAAGAGTAACGAGGGGAGGGCGTAGCTAACATTGACCTCCCCCGTCTTCCGCTCACAGCTGCTTTACAGGGTGTTCCAACGGTCGCGTTACAATATATTCTCGATTCACTTTTGTACTAATAGTAATGAGTCCTGAATAAGTATTGAAACGTAGCAGAATGGGAGAACACAATACACATTAAGTTGTATATACCATTAAGCACCACAAATAAGGCAACACTAATAAATTATAGAGGCAACATTTCATAAATATTACAAGGCATTTGTTTTAATTTTACAGTACTTGTACACAAAGTTTGTTTTGTCGCACCGCTGTCCAAACGAAAATTAAAGGCCGTGACGTAGGACTGGAACAATAAAGTTTACAGATCATTCAGAACCTCCCGTTCTTCGAATTTCTACTTGCACATTTCAGAAATAATACCTCAAAACACACACAAACACACACATAGAGAGAGAGAGAGAGAGAGAGAGAGAGATACCCCTCCGGCAGTATGGCTCGTTTTGGGGAGAAAAAATCCTGGCAACTTTTCATTTATGAGCTCCACACTGCTGCCTTACTTATTTTATAAATAATAATCAAACCACTAATTATATTAACTGAGTTTCGATGAGCTACTTCCTCTAAAACTTAAGCTAACTTGAAATTAACTTACAAACTCTTCCGTCAAACGCCACATTACATAAATCTTTGGCTCTTCTCTCAGACCTGCAATTTTTATTTTATTTCTTCTCTTGCTTTTGTAATCTCCATCCTTAAGTCATATGCGACAAACGTTTTAAGCCAGGAAGTGATATTCATATGAGCTGAAGGCTCTCAGTGCTTTGTCACACAATATTTATTTTATCTTTCACAAAAATGGAAACCGCGCCATAAAGACGTATCGTACAACTCTACCTGACGGAGATTATAAGCAGGGTTATCTTAAACGTGAGGCAGGCACAGTTGTAGGTACGCAAACTAGGTGGGGAGAGAAATATTTATAAACATCGGATTCTAGTGCCGGAGAGATAACTATCTCTGATCATATGTTTCAATTAATACTGAACCCATATTTCGGGACAGAGAAAAGCGTTGGCTTATATTCACATTTGGCACTTTATATTCTCAAAAACACTTGTTCGTCTTATATTACGTTTACTTACCTGAAAGTTTTCTATAAACGGGAACTATAACTGATGGTCCTATTTCAATAGAGCTTGCTATTTGCTGTAACCAAGTAATAGAGAAAGTAAAGTCAGCTATGGAAGACTAAGGTTACCCACAGGTCAAAAGCATATTGCTCAATAAACTGCCAATATAAAAAGTGAGTTTCCTCTCTCGGAAATAAAAATTCCGTGGTATCCATGGAAAACACTCCAATATCTTAACGGGTGTTTATAACGCACTTGTCTACTATCTCGTGGTACACATGAGAACGCAAACATCGAATACAGCTCTAGTCGCCAGGAGTTGAACGGATTTCGCTCGCGCGGCTGCCGTGCTCAAGAACCACTTTAAAAACGGTTTGCTTATTTATTATGAGTTGCAATTTGTAGGACGTTTTACGAAGTATTTTGAAAATATGAAGTACCTCAGAGATTGTAAATGTATTTTGACTTATCGCACAAACACCAAATAGTACTAAAAAAATTGTATACCCCATACAACCATTTAATTCGTTTTTACCTTAGAATCAATGTACCCCTACATAATTAAAACGGACGATTGTTGTTGTATATCACGTACAACTGGTGCAGATTTTATTTATTTACAATGAAATTCAAGTTCCGACAACACAAAAAATTAAAATAATGATCACGAACCTATGTTCCAAGTTTCAGGTTCAGGTTTTTATTTTCTGTTTCATGGCCTGGTGCCGATACAAAGGGGCTCGGCTTACAGCCTAAAATTTTCATTGAGGTTATATTTTGCCAGTTATATTATATAATATAATTATAATTATATCCAGATAATTTTTCTTAGTATTTTTATAAACAACGGTCCATTGTCATGATGTAACATGATATTTAATCTTCATTCCTTTGCATCTGCTTATCCAGACGTGTGCCATGAACCAAACTTTGTATAAAGTCGACCGTAATCGTGTCGACTGATTTAAGGTAGCAAATTGAGCCCCTTGGTAGAGAAAGAACCTGAGCAATTATTTTATATTACCCTCTCTAACTATGAGTGAATTAATTACATCGCCCAAGTTACCCTAAGCGAGTTCCACTGAAACATAAGGCTTATTTCGAAATGCTATACATCTCATCGCGCAAACGCCAAATAGTTCTAAAATTACTTGGATACCCATTAAAACCTTTATTTCGTTTTTACCTTAGAATCAATGTACTCCATCACAAGGAAATCATACGAATGTTAATGAAAATCAAGTACACCTTGTGCACATTTTACATACTAATATTTATAATCGAATTCAAGTTTAAACAAAACTGAAAACTATGTAATTGTACATCATAGTCAATTTTTGTGCATTTTGTTTAATAATGCTTAAAATCGAATTCAACTTCTAACAAGAACAAAAAAAGACCGTAATGGACATGAAGCAATGTTCCAAGGGAGGTCCAGAGGTAGTCCTAGTCGGGCGGGGCTATCTCCGTCCGGGTGTCTTATGCCGCAGTACCTACCCGCTTTGCGGTTTAACCTGCGAAATGAGCTACTAGATCCATGTTCTGCTGGGGTGTTTGAAATTATTGAATGTTTTAAATGGGTTGCCCCTCTTGTCGTGGTCTTCAGTCTTTGTGCATTTATTGCACATGATGATTCTGCTTCTGCCTCTATCGTGTCAATTAATGCAATCAATTCTGAAGAAGAATCATACCTCTGTACATAGAAGTCTTGTACAGATGTATTATGCAAGACTTCTATGTACAGATGCATGATGCTTCTTCAGAATTGATTGCTTACATGACACGATAGCTGCAGAAGCAGAATCATCATGTGCAATGAGCGAAGTCCGTTTGTATTATTTTCATTTCGGGATACTTCCTTTCTGCAGGGAAACTAAATGTTCTTTTTTTAACTGTGTTTCTGGATATTCCAGATGCTTCTACTGTTCTGGTAATAAACCCCATTTCAATATAACCTTATTCTAAAGGACTAACCTATATGCCATACAAAGCTTGGTATATTATTGCCATTTTTTCATCCACGGTATAAGGTATGACAAGTATAGCCATCTATGGACTGCAGCGGGCACTTCTTTCAGCTCATATTGCCTATAAGACAATAAGCGTGTGTGGAGTAAAATCGTTATGAGTTAAATATATTCCACTGCAACAATAAAATGTATCATTTAAATAATAATATAGACTATAATTATCACACGACATTCTCGAGCCACTTCTCCACAACGGCATATCCTTCCATCATTTCCAAATGTCATGTATGCGTTTACAGAATTGGATGCGGCGCCCATTTCGATTGTGTTGGTCAAATCGTGCCGTGTGACAAAGCTCATGCTATTTCTGTGAAATCACCTGAAAGACAGGAACGGTGACTAGAGGTTTGGGGATATATTGATACTGCAAATTTGAATCTAAATTTAAAGAAATGCTCCAAAATAATTGATGGAGCTTTAACAGATTACCCTCATATAACAAGAACTAACTTAACGCTTCCTATTTATTATGATTTTCAACTTTGAGGAGGTCTAACAGAATATTTTGAAAATATAAAGTACTCTCTATGTTTTTGCCTAAATATTCAAGCCACCATTTTGTTTTGCAAATCTATTGGTGGATACCAAAATTCACCTGTATCCCAAGGAACTGCTTGCAGCATTTAGGAAATGCGTACATTATATTATGCATATATGCATTTGTGTGTGTGTGTGAGTGTGTGTGTGTGTGTGTGTGTGTGTGTGTGTGTGTGTGTGTGTGTGTGTGTGTGTGTGTGTGTGTGAGCGCCTGTGCGTGTATACCTGCGTGCCTGTGCTTTGTATCTCGATTTAAACAAATATAATAAATCGTATTTATGGGTATTGTGTAGCAAGGTGATTAGAAAGTCATTTAAGTCAGGAGTATTTAAAGGTTCGCGTACTTTATCTGATGACCACAGCTGTCATCATATACCTTGCCCTTAATTTTTTAAACAAAATTACATGACAAGAAGCTATGTCAGAAACTGTTAGATACTTAATGGTGCTGAACAGTAGTAAATCCAGGTAGTGTTTTGTTAGCTTTGGCAATGTATAACAGTCCGTTGTAATGATTTATAATATGGTATTATATAGTTGATTCGCCTGTCACATTTGATTATTTATTTCCTTTCGTTTTCTAATTAACGTCCTACATTGAGATATCTGTGATTAACACTAAGATATAGATTTTACATCGGAACCACATAAATATTGTCAATATTTTTCTTAAATCATTACAGTTAAGCTTTCAAATGTAATCCTTTGGAAGCAGAATTTTATGGAATATTTATTACTTGATATGCTGTGGTTTGCATATGCTACAATTATTGTAGATCGTACAATTAATTATTTAGGGACCCTTAGTTTTATAATCGCCTCTCTATAAAGAAGAATGAGATCTAAGATGTCTTGGCACGCTCGCTATTAAGAAAGTGACGTCGTCCCATTTTCTCTATGTTGTGTGCGCATGCAATCATAGACATTCATTTCTTAAAATATTTTCCAAGTGAACAATAAGGTAAATGGCCCCACCGTGTTCGAGTGTTTAGACCGCTCGACTCACAACATGGTGGCCCGGGTTCGATCTTAGGTGACCGCAAATTGAGATTATTAGTAAAAAAACGCGGAGGTGGGGCGGGCTTCCTGCGGGCCCTAAGGTTTCCCTCACCATGAGACCACCAATTCTACGTCATCCATGGCCGCTATCATTCATTTCACGACACAAGTGTCTCAGCCAATCTTGCCTGTATATCCCACACTTTCACCACCTACTTATGATTTTTCCTTTCCAGATGCGCTACCTCCTGCGCTTCAAGTAACCCGTTCGACTTTTTCCAAGGCTACCCAAGTTCTATTCCAGGCGACCACAAATTGAGATACACAGGCGTAGCTTCACGGTGAACTCTGGTGTAGTTAGAGCAGGGATATAGTCACACATGTTGAAAACGTGGCCGTGTTTAAAGCTGCATTCTCTTCCTGTCGAAACTCCAGAGAAACAGGAAAGAATGCTAGCATTTTTAGACATAACTACCAATATTAGTACATTCAGTCTAAAGGCAAAGGGTCCATGCTAAGTAGATGGTATAAAATTTGATAGATCTGATTTTATCTGATTTATCCGACGATCTGATATAACAAGAGTTGGTCTATTTATTATGACCAGCAAGTAAGTAACGATCTTACGAAATGTATTCAAAATATTAGGCACTTTTGACATATTTGCCAGAAAATCTCAGATACACATTTTTGTGATGCAAATATACTAAACATAAGGGATCTGTTATAATCGTCATAAAAAAACAAAAAATATCTATTTAAATAATAAGATTTATCACTTTGGAGGTATAAATTTGCGACCATGAATTTCTATAACTCTTATGGAATGGCTCTGTGACGTTGATCATAGAGTTTTGAGTTCAACTAATTGCAGTTAGCTTGGAAAGCACTCTTTTGCTCCCAAAACTCGTCTCCCTGTCTTATTTAACCAGAGGTGCAGGGTTTCAAAGGCTTTCAATCATTTAAACTATATATATATAGTGCATTGGTTTCTTGTGTGAAATCTAAACAGCGTAACTTAAACCAAAGTTCGATATCTTTCGAGGATAGACACGCAGGTTTTAAAAAGTCTTTAATTTTTATAAATGTCGCTGGCAATTTTGATTGAAGTGCCAGAAGTACTGTTTTCCTAATAGGTGAAATATATTTTTTTTAATTGCTGGCAGCTTATATCTACAGGTCTAGAATAACTGGTAAACTGTTAAAGATGAGGATTTTAATGAAGTTAAAAGGTAGATTCCGATTAGAACTCAAAATGTGATTGAAATTTCTGTATTGTGGCAGCAATTACCTCAGATAAATTATAAGGAATTCCTTTTAATGCTACAGTCGTATACGTTTTTTCTAATATGAACATTTTAAGGTTTCGGTTATGCCAACAAAACATAATTTGAGGGCCATCACCCGGCGAATAGCACTGCAAAAATCATTCAAACCAACAATATATAAGTATTGTATGTATGTAGGTATACCCACAAAATATCATATGTTCCTCACAAGAATATGATTCTTTGGAAATGCCCTTGACTGTTTCTACAACATCTAACGACAACGACAACGACTTACAACGTTTGAATTAAAGCTGATTCTCACTACACCTCGTCACATACTTTCATAACAAGTGCATAAATTTTGCCATTAAGTGGGCTAAATGGATCATACGTGAGCTTTCAAATATAATGCCAGCTGCACAATTTTCATTAAACAAGTAATAAAATTTGATATATTTGCTTTGTCAAGTATATATACCGATTTAAGGTGTTGCACTCACATTACATTCTAAATCCAACATTCTGAACGGCTTACGAGGGCTTTATGATAAGTCTGGTAAATAACCAAAAGCAGTTAGTTTTTCGTGAACACCTCACCTTATTTCTCCAGATATTACTGCACTGATGACTACACATTTGGTACAGCGGTGTTCCAGTTCTTCATCCCGTCGGAAAAATAGGTTAGGCTAAGGTCTGCAAAATACACGTTGACGAAGAATATCACTTCTTCATTTGGTTAAAATTTCTTATCCCCAAGCCAACTTTTCAGGTTTGGGTACAGGCAGAAGTCAGTTGGAGCTAAGTATGGTGATAAACTTGGATGAGGAACCAAATCAGAACCCAACTCATGCAATTTCGCCATTGCAGTTGCTGATGTTGTGATGGCGCATTGTCTTAGTGAAAGAGTACCCTCTTATGTCACAATCTCAATTTCTTTTGAGACAACTCATATAGCAAACGATCCATCAATGAGGCATAATAGTTTCCAGTTATGGTTATACCCTTTTCCAAATAGTATATGAGGATTATTAATTATTTACTCTTCCTCATTAAATAGAGATTCCGAAAAAAATGGACATCAATCTAACAACTGAGAAAATGCACCTTGCATTCATTGGTGCACTTTCACTAGCGTTTCAAAATTATTTATCCTGCAGTGTTGACTCTGCCGTGAATTGATGGACCCAAGATGCATCCGCGGTAACAAATCTAAGAAAAATGTCTTGGGGAATGCGATTAAACATCGCCAGACAATCGATAGAAGTGTTCTTGCGGATGAGCTTTTGGTGGACTGTGAGTAATCGCGGCACCCATCTTGCACATAGCTTTTTCATTGCCAAATTTTCATACATGCGACATTCTGCGCATTCATTTCAAGTGGAAAGCTATAAAAAGTCTTACAAACGTATTCAGAATGTAAAGCACATCGTAGCCTTCCCAAAATATTCATGCTAGTTACACATTTTGTTAGTAAATATATTGAACATATTGCATCTTGGTTTAAACATTGGAGATAGCTTACAAAAATACAAAGATCCGAAGGCTTTCATTTTGGAGGTAATCAGTTGCTTCTTATTACTTTCTACCTGTCCTGTCGTATTTCTGAGCAATATTTTGCCAATTAGACTTAAATTTTTCTTGCAGATAGTATAGGAGATTCTCTATTCCATACCAAGAATTATCTTGGAGATTTCAAAACAAATACAGGAATTAAGGGTCTCTGATTTAGATAATACAACCTTTTAGCAAAAGTTTCTTTGACAGTGTCTGTGTGAGCTTGTAAGGTGTCTGACCAGGATAACGCAAAAAGAAGAGAAACACGGTATTTAAGGTAAACATCTTCCTTGGAAGTCACGCCAGAACTTTAAAAAACTTTCAATTTGTCAATAATGACAATAGGAAATATTTTTGAATAACAGAACTTTAAGGATTTTTCATAATAATTGTAACGTTCTTCTTGAATTATTCCAGAATGTTATGTATGTGTTTGGAACAAAAACGAAAAACTGGTACACCGTAAGACAAAAAACATATCCTAAGATGCAAAATATTGTATATCCTGTTAAAGTACAGCATTTAGCTTTTTGCGGAGAAGACACTCTTGAAGCGAATATTACCTAAAATATTTGAATGTCACTAAAATCCTTCCGTATTTCAAAATTTAGTTACACCTCTTACGAAACACGCAAAATATATATCTACAAATATCCATCGCTATTCACACTAGGCAGATACAAGTACACGTTTTAAGAGTTTTGTGCACAAGATTGAAAAAAAAAAGCCCATGTAAATAAATACTTGATATTATAACCAAGGCGTGATGATGAATAAACAGGTGTTACTCAAAACTGTAGTTTAGCAAAGCCTAAAGAAACTACTAAAATATACCTTACTTTTTTAAAAAATTATTGCCCCTATTCTTCCATCGTGTAAGATATTACCAGTAGGACCATCTATGGAGAGCAGTAAGGATTAGTTTCGAGCCTAAACTCCTTCCAACTTTTGGAGTTCTGTGTGTACTCTTTTTCTTAAAATGCAGACGGTAGATGACACTACCAACCGCATGTGAACGACATGCAATATTTTCAATACAGCTGCTTTGGGCGCTGTGTCCATTCTAAATAATTGTAAAAAGGTAACATTTATTTATTTCCAAAAATGATTATGTCATGATATTTTACTGCATATAGAAAACTTTCATAATATTAGTGGCCCAATTGTACCTTACTTTAGCTCATTGTACGATGTGAGTATGACACTGCAGTTGTCTAACTATAGGTACTAATGTCGGATCACTGACTGATTAGGTAATAGTGAAAAACGGTCAAAGCTGCCTCCAAGAATCTAATCTTTACCTTTCGGAAACACAACCTTTCCTATCAGGTTACTGGGCTGGTAGTTATTAGAAGGTCCATTAGGTTTAACATAGATATATCCTGGTACCTTTGTTTCAACTTTCTCTTACATGCAGCGGACCGTTGCCTTGTTGAAGCTTGATTTGGAATTTCGAGACCTGTGCACGTGCTTATTTAGAAATATGCCATGAAGAGACGTCTGTGTAAAATTGGCCGCACTCATTCCAGCAAAGCAAAATGAGCATATTGTAGAGAAATATTATAGCAACCATCTTTATATTAGACTCTCAAATTTAATAAGTAATTATCAGTGAATTAATTACATCAAATAAGTAACCGTAAACGAGTCCCTCTGAAATATAAGCCAGTTTGCAAATACATTTGAGCTTATCGTACACACGCCAAATAGTACCAAAAATTCGATAACGCATCCAACCTATTATTCCGTCTTTATTTAATAATCGACCTTCTCTATCATAAGTAAAGGCGACGATTGTTGTATAATATAGACGGTTTTTGTGCATTTTTTCTAAAAAAGCTTACAATCAAATTCTACTTCCAACAAATGGAAAAATAGAAGTTGGAATGTACATGAACCAATGTTCCAAGAGGTCCAGACGTCCAGAGGTAGTCCTGGTCGGGCGGGGCAATTTTCCTTTTTCCCCGGCCGGGCGTCTTCTGCCGCAGTACCTAGCCGCTTTGCGGCTTAACCTGCGAAGTGTGTCAGGAATGTTTTTTATTGTTCTGCTGGGGGTTGGTTGTAGTTTTGTTTATAGTTTTTGTTTGGATGCCCTTGAGTAATCTCAGAAGGCAGCAGCTTAGCGGTTTTATTGCGTTCTACCGTTCGAGGGGCATCGGTTTAGAGTTTTTGCCCCGTTTTGTTTAAGGGTGGCCTAACCCTTGAGCCATCAGGCTTGATATGATTTTGGAGTTTATGGGCTTTACCTTGGGTTAACCATGGGGCCCCAAGACGTCTCTGGGGAGTTTGTATGTTGGCAAGCATCTTTGCACCCTTTGGTCATATCTGCCCAGGCAGTTCACCAAAGGGTTGCCACCAGTTCTTCGAATTTCTACTTGTACATTTTAGAAAAATTCGACATAACTAACGTATATATCACCCAGTTAACACTAGGCAACTACATAAAAATTGTGGGTGCCTTTCAGCCAATTTATTGAAAACTGTTCTATGGCAACCTTTGTGTAACAACCGTATTATCCAATAGTATAGGAGCAATATAGCTCTTCTTTGAACAAAAAATCTTTGCAACCCTTCACCTATTAGCTCTACACTCATAAGTGTGCTGCTTAATATATTTTATAAATAATAATCAATACATCAATTACATTATCTGGTTTCCATAAACTAGTTTCTCTCAAACATTAGCTATCTCGAACTTAAATTACAGACTCTTATATACAACAGCATATTACATGAATCGTTGGCTCATTCCGCAGACTTGCATTTTGATTTTATTTCTTCCATTGCTTCTAAAATCGCCATCCGTAAATTACATGGGACAAATGGATCAAATCATGAAATGATATTCAAACAAGCCTAAAGTCCTCAGTGTTTAGTCGCACGATATTTGTTTTATCTTTCACAATAATGGAAATAGGGCATAAATTCCCTATTTAACAATGCCACCTGACGGATATTCTAACTAGGGTTATCTAGAACGTGAATCATACACGCTTCCAGCTACGAAAAGGAGGAGGGCAGAGATATTGATAATAAGCCTTATCCGATTCCGATGCTAGGTAGGTATTTCTGATCATTTTTTGTTGAAATTAACACTGAACCCATATATACTCGCTTTGGACACTTTCGTTCTAAACCACACTAACTTATTCCACTTATATTACATTTACTTAGCTGAACTTTTTCTATACAGGGGAATTATAACATTAGCAGCTACTAAAATAATTCCTTCTAGTCACTGTAAACACGCAATATAGTAAGTGAAGTCAGCTATGGATGCCTAAGGGTACAGACGAGTTTAATAAATATTGCACAACCAACTTGCAACCTGAAAGGTGCGTATATTTTCTCTGTAATAAAGATTCTGTAATATACATGGAAACCTTTCAAAGATCCTATCGGTTGGATATACCGCAGTTGTCTATTAGCACGGAGTACACATGAGAATGCAAACATCGAGAACAGCTCTAGTCTCGCGGAGTAGAATAAATATCGCTTTCATGATTGCCGTGCAATTTTTCCCGTTAAAGTCTGTAACTGTTTTAATGCACTAAGGGACATTTTGATAAGGTAAATGAAAACGTGCTTAAGAATACTGTGTACAGCAATGAGTACAGAAAGGCAGAAAGTCATGAGTTACTAAATTTTCGAATACTTGGATTGATGTTCAAAAATTACTGCAGGAAACATTTTAATCTTGACCACCTGAAAACAAATTTAGCTATCAGTTTACTCGGTAGCCATTAATAGAATGACCATAATGCTTAACACATTTATATCCTGATAATGTTTTGTTAGTATCTTTATATTCAACGGTCCATTGTCATGATTTAACATGATATTTAATCTCAAGTCCTTTGCACGTCCTTATTCAGACGTGTGCCATGAATCGACGTTTGTGTAAAGTCGGCCGTAATCGTGTCGACTGAATTTATAGTAGCAAATTGAGCCCCTTTGTAGAGAAAAAAATCTGAGCAACGATTTAATATTACCCTCCGTAATTCTATAAGTAATTATGAGTGTATAAATTTTATCACCTGAGTTATCGTAAACGAGTTCCTCTGAAACATATGGTTTGCTTGGAAATGCTTTACATCCCATCGTAAAAATGCCAAATAGTACTAAGGTAAGTTGAGTACCCAATAAAACATCTTATTCTGTTTCCACCTTAGAATCAATGTTCTCCACCACAGGTAAAGGAGACGATTGTTATAGCATATCAGTTACACCTTGTGCAGATTTTATTTAATAATATTTATAATAGAATGGAAGTTCCAAAAAAACTCAATAAATATCCTGAAATGGACATGAATCAATACTGCAAGAGGGCAAAGTCCGTTGCTATACACTCTATTTAGGGTACTTCCTATCTGATCCAGAACTAATTGTTCTTATTTTATTGTGTTTTGGTACATTCCAGATGATCCTGCTTTTCTGGCAATAAATCCCACTTTAATCTAAGCTAAACCTACAGAACTTAACAAGCTGTGCATATTGTTGTCACTGCTTATTTTCGGTATAACATATAACCGGTAGAGCCATTTGTGGGAGGCAGCAAAAAGCTATGGAGCTGATTTTGGCACTAAGCCAATATCCCTTTCTGCAGTAAAATCGGTGTAACTAAAATATATTGTCCGTAATAATAAACTAAAAATTTAACAGATTGTATCTCTACGAAAATAAGGTATAATTTGAATTTCAGGAATCTATGAGATCAAATGTGAAACTTACCCTAAAATTTATATAGGAAAAACAAAAATAAATATTAACATCAGAACTAAAGAACATCTAAGAAACATTAAAAATGGTGAAACAGAAAAATGAGCAGTGGCTTTTCATTTTTTGAATACTAGACATGACATCAACTTGGAAACATCTCTAATAAAAGATTTTGATCACCCCATAGACCTTTCCGTATGGGAAAAAATCTTCATCAACAAAAATCGTCATAGTCATGAACTTTGACTCCACCACCGGACATCTTTAACAAGTACATCACGCCATCTATTGACAAAACGGAGAAAGAGGAAACCACTACAACTTGCACTAGACGAGTATCAGCTGATGATAGGAGCAAGAGCTCTTGAAACATGTCCTGTGAATAAACAGTGTGAGTGAAGCAATGTGTCAATATATCCTCGATTCACTTTTTTACACAGTATATATTTGCAATATTTTGAATGTTAAATTATAGTAGTAGAAGCTGAATGAAGTTAACAAAACCCCATTCTTGCATAGAAATGAAACATTTGCACAAGCAAAGCAAATCAATTAGCTTCAAGTTATAAAAATATGTATTATGCCAGATTTACGTTTGTCACGAACCTTTAAAGCTACATAGTGTAGAAGAATTAATTATGCTTGAAGTGTGGATTTGCTTTAATGTAAGAGCACATACACATACGTTTTCTGTCCGTAGAATTATCCTACAAATAGCCAGTCGTGCTTTAAATTACTGAATGGTTGTGCAACATCTGGCCTCTTCAGATTTGAACTTCTATATATCCAGTAACAATGTATAGGCATAGAATCTAAGCCTTAGGTTAAAGCTACAATAAATGCAGACACCTCGCACGTTGCGAATTACAGGAAGAAGGGTAGAATTAAAGGAAGTCTGCTAAAGCTAAATTAAAGCTAATTAAAGGTAAAGCCGCATGCAGACATGCACAGAAACGTGCGGAAGTCACTAAGTAAACTAGGTACTAAAACCTGTTGACCCCTCCCACTGCTTATTAATGCTCGACCAAACTGTTCTTTAGCTTCTACCTTTCTTAGAGCAAGCACCCGCACCAATTGCTTCTTACTGTCATCCCCCATGAAAGGTCCTTTTTGGGTAATTTACCTCCAAATTTAAGTCATATCGGGCGATGAATGAATTGGGTGAAAGGACGCTCAAATGAGTCCGGGGCCCTAGGGGCTTAAGAGTTACCTGATATTCGTCTATAAGGGAAAACTTGGAAAAAAAACCTTATCCAGGTAGCTCCCCCTAACCGAGATTCCAACCCGGGAACTCTTGGAGGTGAGGCAGATATGCTACCATCTACGCTACCGAGGCGGGAGCCATGAAAGGTAAACACACGTCTGAAGTGTGAGAAGGAATCTCGTTTTGGAAGTATAAAGAAAACAGTGATTTCCACGTAGACATGCTTTAATACTGTTTTACCCTATAAATTATGACCTAGGAGTATTTATTCGTAATCATTCTTAACGGAAATGACAAATCAAGTTTTGATATTAACATTTCTGATGAACTGTTTAATTCATGGTTTTCCAAAAATTACGAAATATTTTAACATTCTGTTAAAATATTTACTTGGTACAGTAATTTCCTCAAAAGATATGAATTTACAATACACATGCACCTATTACTTCAATGTAGTTACTAAATCATACATAAAAGATAAAATTTTCCTCTTTGCAGCTTTTTACAGCTGTCGCAAGTATTTTATTCAAGGTGGTGAAGACATTTATGCTATGATTCTAGAAATGTAGATTTAAACGGAACCTGGTGACTAAGGGCTGGATTTTATGAGCTAAAATGGGAAATATGCATGCATTTATGACCTAAAAATAGCTTAAATATGACCTAAAAAGACAAAAAAAAAAGAAATATGATCTTAGTAACTGATCTTAGTAACTGCCGCTTCCTACTTTCGATGGAGGAAGTTGTTGCTAAATACGTCTAATGCTTAGTGGTTTCAGTACGTTGTGCATTAAATTGCTTTTTTCCGATACTTTCACGACAAAATATTTAAAATACAAAATAACTCCGACAATATTAAAAATATTCTCCCGAAACATTCGAACAAAATCCTTTTACACTTTCAGGACACATACTTCTAGGCATGATGACATCAAACTGACAGATCTGAATAGAATGTACAAGAAACTTGCATTAAGCTGGTGGAGATGCATGTGGTATAGAGGGAACAAAGCATAAACCTGTCGTCAAACCTTCAAAAAACAAGTGAGCAGCGCTGCTGGAGTCCTTTATACGACATAATATCGGTTTATTTCATTTCTAATCGGCTCTGATAACACTATAATCCCCAAAATATGATCAAAACATGATCTTATCATGGAAATGACCATAAATATGATTAGAGATATGAAAAGTGAGAAATATGACTTAACACCAATAAATGACATGTGATGGGAATCCGCTCTTATGGCTATTATAGTGGTTTCTCAATATATACATAGCCATTATAAGCAATGCAGCTATGTGAGGCGTATAATATTGCAGTTTATGTTTACAAGTGAAGAACGTCATGTCCACATTTATTAGACAAGTGGTTTAACCGAGGACTAAATGAACAAAACGATTGAGAATCGCGACGCAGATTAATTTGACTGACTTGCTCCATACACACGCTTGCCCATTACTAGCCGTTCCGTGCCATGTAGCACTCCGTTCTCCTCGGTCGGGTAGTAACTGGAGCCTTTGTTAACGACTCCTTAGCGTGCGTCATCTTTGCCACCATGTCTAACATAAAGGGGTTTGATGGTTTGCTGCTGCAGGTTGTATAGGTTTTTTTTTTCAGGTCATGTATGGGTGGTTATAGGAAAGACATCCCTCACTTAAGTGGGTTGATATATAGTCTAGGCTACTTAAGACAGAGGAACCTACTCCCATTCGTCCTGGAACCGTAGGACCCAGGAGCCGGACCTCCTTCAAACCCGGAAGCGATGGATAGCTCCGGGGCTCTTTCCATAGGGCAATATCTGGAGTCTGGGCGCCGGGGTAGCGCGGTGGTTTCGTTCGCGGCTCCCGTTCTAAGGGTCCCGAGTTCGATTCCCGGCTCTGGGGTTGGCGATTTTAAGTCGGCCCTATCCACGCCTTCACCTCTGTCTAGCACACGTGAAGTATCCCCTATGCCCAACGTGGTTCGGAGTCCACGGTATAAGCTGTAGGTCCACTCACCTCACCGCCATCTTCACTATCACCCTATCATTGGAGGTAATGGACACGCCCTCTGGGTGCCTCCACCTGAGAAATGGGTCCGGTCATCACTTGGTGGGGTGAGATTACCCCGAAGGCCAAGGTTGCCATGTGGGGAGTGTTAGTAACTAACTAACTAACTATATCTGGAGTCTAAAAAGAGCTCCCCCCCCCGCTGAGTACAACGTCAAGATGGGATGGAAGTGGATACGCCACTTACGCGCGTCAACCCCGCAGGGAAGACTACCGAAAAACCTCGGTGAGGCCGAATGGTGATCTAGCACACCCTCTACTAGCTCTGCAGGCTAGTACCCGGAACTTTTTAGGCAACCCTCTATCCCCTCCAGGCAGCCGTAGGCTGGCCAGAAGTACCCATTTGCCCGTGGGTGTCTGGAACACACTGCCCCCTCGAGTCCAACCCAGTACGAACAACTTCCCTACGGGAGGGACTCGGCAGTTCGGCCCTAGGTTCCTCTAGTAACGTCAGAGTTAAAGTCCGTTTACTTAACCCATGTGCAGTTCCGAGTCACAGGAACCTGAGCCGTCCGCCCACTAATGACCGTCATAAATCTATCTCCACACTTCAGAAATGGATCACTGGCGTTGGGGACCAATAGCAACCTTGATTTTCTGAAAATGACAGTTGCATGTCTACTCCGCGTGGACTCTCAGTTGCCAAAGTTCCAACTTCCAGTTGTTCTGTTTCATTAGGTGCAAGACGGTGACGTTAAAATATTGCAACCTTGTAGAGAGGACCGTCAGGAGGAGGCTCCATGTTGTAAAACGATTATGAGGGTTCCTCAAAGAAAGCGGCCACCGTGCACTTGCGTTGGGTAGACAGACTTTACCACGAGTGCTATGAGTCCTCAGCGCCCCCAACACAGCAGCTGAAGGAGACGGATCCCCTCCTCTACGGAAAATCCAGGCTACTAATTGAGCAATTTTAGGCGAGCTGCCATCTACTTGGAGTTGAAGAATTAAACTTGTTTCCAAATCTCAGGAAAAATGTAAATATTGCCGAGCTGTATCTGCTACATTATGAGTTTTTAATACTTCACTAACAAAAAATAACCTTCTATAGTAACAATAAGAGTCCTGCGCCGTGGCGTAGCGCGCTAAGGTAGCATGCCTTTGTCCCTGGCTACGGAAAGTGGCCGGGGTTCGATAACACCCAT